>JAFMOC010000025.1:3252500-3852500 GCA_019802505.1 Corydoras sp. C115
CTTCGATAATTAATTAATTAATTCTGATTTCACATCTCGGGAACGGAGGATTAGGTGCGCACATGTTAACTCATAAAAATGTAGGTTTAATCAACTTAGTGTACAACTTAGTGTTTTTTGGTTTCCACAAATTCTGTAACATGTATTCCACATGGGAAAGTGCGAACCGAATCATGAGACTCATACCGAACCGTGAGGCATAAAATTTGGAAGATGTAGATCTATAAAAATAACACAAAAAACACACAGGAGATGTGGGGATGGAATGAAACATGCACTGATTCGAAAATAATTCACTAAAGAAAACATGTCCAGCCATCAGCATCCCGTAAGAATTTATAGACAATTACAATAATAAAACAAACTGTGGAACACCAAAGACCTACCACATTTGTGGAAATTATCCACTACCCAAATATTATCTGATTTGTGGTGATCCTGGGTCCTGGCTTTATGCAGCCTTCATATACAACTTAATTGTGGGAATTAAATTTGCTGTACACTATATACACATATATAAATTCTTTCTGTTATTAATTAATTGTAAGATTTTCCAAATCTGAAAATTACAAAGGCTAAATTAAGGCTTAATTAAAATTACAAAGGGTTATTTCTGTTGACAGTCAGGCAATTTCATTTTTCGTCTTGAAACGCATGTCTCCTAAATGGAAGTAGTATTGTGTTGCAGTCACTTATAATCAGTTTGTCATGATTTACCTATGTTCAGGTAAGTATTGTGATAACCACTCAGTAACCAGGAGTTTTATTCAACATGCAGATAAACGAAACATAAAAACAGTGAACTAAAGGACCCAAGTGATGAGAGAGCAGGGCTGGCTTAAATATCATGAAACAAGATCATGTGACACAAATTAATTAACACAATCAGGCACAGCTGCGAACGTGTGAACAAAATTGAAAATATGGAAAAAAGAACAAAAAAGAGGCGCTCAAACAAACACAAAAACAAACCAAAATACTGTCCCAACAGAAGGGTGCTATAGATCCTGACAGAGTTTCACACTTGTCCTAATACCATGTCTCTATCTTTATATCCTTTCACAAAGGGTAACCTTTGTGAAATAACCTTTCACAATGTGGCTTTTAAATATGCATATTAATTTTTTAGTTCAGCGATAGACTGGTGCCGTGTCCTGGGTGTATCTGCCAAGCACACAAGGCAGTCTCCCCTGGATGGGCATGGGGAACCCCTCTGCAACCCTAGAAGAGGATTAAAAGGAAGATGATAAATGAATAATGAATGAATTATTTTTTTTGTTATGGTCCAAAACATATGATATTGTAATTATTTCCTAATGTAATGTTCTAGGCGGCATGGTGACTTAGTGGTTAGCACGTTCGCCTCTCAGCGCTAGGGATTCCCGGTTCGAATCCCAATCTGGGTGGAGTTTACATGTTCTATCTGTGGGTTTCCTCCGGGTTCTCCGGTTTCCTCCAAAAAGTCCAAAAACATGGATCAAGGTCAAATGAGTTCTCCAAATTGCCCCATACAGAGTGTGTGTGTGAGTGAGTGAGTGATCCAGCGATGGATTGGTGCCCTGTCCTGGGTGTATATGTCCAGCGCCCGAGACGTTCTCTCCTGGATGGGCATGGCCACAACCAGGGGCGTCATTAGACCTATAGCCCCGGATGTCAGTAGCCCCTAATCAAATGAGAGCAGCTTTCTCTGCCTGTCACCGTCAGCTGTTTGCGCTTCTAAGCTCTGTGTGTTTGAGGGAGACAGATTTTTTTTCGCCAGGAGCGGGAGTAAAATTACCGCAATAACCATAATAGTGTATGTTGGCTGTAAAGAGCAGCTTCTCAGCTTTCATAAACCGTCGGTTACGGTATTTTAAAACAAAACCTTGTCTCATCTGCGACTGACTCGTAAAACGGATTCATGCTTTTCTGCCGAAGCTCAGGTTCGTTTATTCAAACATTTTCAGCTAAAACCATCATTTATTAGAACTGAATGTGCTATCCACTGCCGACAGACATATTTCGTATGTTATTTAATTTTATCCAATATAACTAATAAATGGCGGCACCGTGGCTTAGTGGTTAGCACGTTCACCTCTCAGCACTAGGGATTCCCGGTTCGAATCCCCATCTGGGTGGAGTTTCCATGTTCTCCCCGTGTCTGCGTGGGCTTCCTCCGGGTTCTCTAGTTTCCTCCCACAGTCCAAAAACATGGATCAAGTCAATTGAGTTCTCCAAATTGCCCCATATAGAGTGTGTGTGTGTGAGTGAGTGTGTGAGTGAGTGTGTGCCAAGTGATAGATTGGCGCCCTGTCCTGGGTGTATCTGTCCAGCGCCCGAAATGTTCTCCCCTGGATGGGCATGGGGAACCCCACCGCGACCCTAGTATAGGATAAAGCGGAAGATAATGAATGAATGAATGAATGAATGAATAACTAATAAATGAACAAACAAAATGTAACAACAGTTTGAAAAATGGATAAATACACTCAATTCTCCAAATTGCCCAATATAGAGTGTGTCTGTGTGTGAGTGTGTGCCCAGCGATAGATTGGCGCCCTGTTCTGGGTGTATCTGCCCAGCGCCCGAAATGTTCTCCCCTGGATAAAGCGGAAGATAATGAATGAATGAATGAATGAATGAATAATAACTAATAAATGAACAAACATAACAAATGTAACAACAGTTTGAAAAATGGATAAATAAACTCATGAATGGGCAATTTTTAAAGAGGACAGAGGGGGAATAATGGATCTGGGCTAAAGCCCCTGATGTTTCTAAACCCTAAAAACGCCCCTGACCACAACCCTAGTAGAGGATAAAGCGGAAGATAATGGATGGATGTAATGTTCTAAACCTAAGATTTTCAGTTTTATGTATGTGGTTTGGTATTTTCCTAGCTTATCAAACTCTCCTTATGAATAACTTGCTTCATAGGGAGGGTTGACACATTTGAGTAGATGACGATTAACCCTCTATGGTACACATTATGCACATTATAACAACAATTAAATTACTAACAATTTCAGCTTTCAATTTACATTTAATTTATATTATTGCATGTTAGTTTTCTGAGTAAGACCAAGAGCAAATTAGTTTTAGGAAATAAATAAAAAAGGGCCTTTATGTTCTTATGTTCAGTGCAAAAAAAAAAAAAAAAAAACAGGGTAAAGAAATTAAAAAAAGTATAAAAAATAACAGTATAAAAAACATAGTATAAAATAACATAGTATAAAAAACATAACATAGTATAAAAATAACATTAGATGAGCTGAGGCTCATTATTATACTAAAAAGACCAAAAGCAATACTCTTTTTAACTAATGACTGTCTGGGAATATCTGGGCTATGGGTGTGTGTGTGGGTGAGAGTCTGGATGTGTGTGTGTGTGTGTGTGTGTGTGTGTGTTTAGGCCCAGCAATTAAAACTAAAGAATGTGGTGCTTTAGGTGAGCCAAATCAGGTCATGGTTACATAACAGCTTATTACGTTTAATAATAAATTTTTCAGCACTTGCAGTAAATCTATTAATTACTTTGAGCTTGTCAGGTTTGGGAGTGCTAGGCCACTCCCCCCTGTTTTCTAACTTCGGGGTTTGGCCGTTCGGGCTTCCCATAGGTAGGGCCCATCCCCGAGACCTGGGATTGGGTCCTACCTTGTCACATGCGGCCTGCTGACTACACTTAAGGAGCGCATGCTCTATAAGTCAGCAGGCCAGCATTACGATTGTTACCTTTATTGTGACTTGTTGTTACACCTGGTCGATATTTTCGGTCGTGGTCACTTTCGGTTTGGTTTGTTTTCTGTACTTTGGATGCCCCGGCACATTCCGCCCGTGCTCTTTGTGACACAGCTATTAAAACAGTATAATGTAATTTTGGCTATGCAATAATAATTCATATAATCTTTTTCAACCTAATAACATCAACAAAGTTCCTTAGAAAACATTCTTGTTTACGTCATTATACTGCATCATAAAAATGTGTTATGAGGATCTGACTTTGAAAGGTCTCTGTTCTTTTAATAAAGCAGGGCACCTACACTCTATTGACTCTAATTTCACCTTCAAATGATCTGGTAATCCTGAACATACACAGACCTTTGCCAAACACATATATAATTATGGATTCTTTCTATTATTTAAAAATGCGTAGAAGCTAATGGGGTAACCAACTGAGTATGGAAAACTATAAAACAAGCATAACTGTATAAACATGTGGCGATACCAGTTACTAGATACCAAAAAAACAGCAAAAACTATTAAACTAAACTACTACTTTTAAGTTTTTAAAAACACAATCTGAATGGTGTAATTAACACCTTGCATTTTTCATATGATTGGCATTAGTCCATGTAGTACATTGTTTCAAATCAGCTATACAGTGTACCCACAAAGAGCAGGTCGAAGTGACAGTTGCACGAGAAAAACTC
This sequence comes from Corydoras sp. C115, assembly GCA_019802505.1. NCBI lineage: Eukaryota > Metazoa > Chordata > Actinopteri > Siluriformes > Callichthyidae > Corydoras > Corydoras sp. C115. Next base: position 3,256,910 of record JAFMOC010000025.1, read on the forward strand.
CCCGTTATAGTTGTTTTTTTTAAAGAAAAAACCTTGGGAGGATAATGTCTCAGTGGGGGACTTATCCTCCTTGAGCGGCCGGACAGCAGATAATGCAATGATCAGGTGTCCATTTTCCAAAATTAGAAAAACTGTATCACTTCAGTGAAGCCATCCTAGCAGGACTGCAAAGACACTGGTCCAATTGAAATCTAGGTTCTAGTAATGGTCGTTGCCACGGTGCTATGCCAGTGTTATGGATAATTAGCTGATGATATCTCAAAGGTATACAAATTAACAAGCAGTTAAAGCAAATAAAGCACAGTAATTGAGTAGTAAACAGAATTAGATTTTTGACTAAAAGGGGCAGATACTGCAGATTACTTAATCAAAAGGGCTCCCTGGAACAGCATCATTTCAGTGCTGTAATCTCTACTAATGATGAGCTAGGTGAAGAGGTGAAATGCCAGCACAGACTCAGATTAAAGATCACCAATACAGTGCCATCAATCCTGAAATCTACACATTTCTTTTCGTTCAGGCTCTATACTTCTTTCATATATGTGGCATTTTTCAGCCTAAACTGATTATTAAGCTATACACTTAAATAAGTCAGTTGTATATAATGTATTGTGATTCAAATCCTGCTGCAAATATACAGCATATAGGATACTGATACTCATTTAATTAATTGAAAAGCATGAGATGTTATAAAGCTTAAAGCACGTATGTGCTTTTAAAATAAAGAAACAGCAGTGTAGTGTTAGGGATCACTAAGATCCCGATAATGGTTGGAACCCTACTCGGAAAATCAGACGAGACAGATCGGGAAAACACCTTTTATTCCCACACAAAAACACGACAATAACGTAAAACCCGCTGAAGAAAACATAAAATAAATACGGGTCGGTGGTACTGAGAGTCCAACGGGTTAGAGCCCAATACGGCGGAGTCCAGGGACCCGTTACCGACTGTCCCACCGTAGAGGGTGGAAATCCAACCCAGATGCGACAGGGCCTGCTTCAATCCTGTAACAAAAGAGCACAAGACCAGCAGGGCGCAGAGACTCAGGCAAGAGGCTAGGCCTCCTCACCAGACTCAGTTTAACAGGGCAGAAGACAGTAGCAAAACCCCAGGGAAGTAGCCACATCAACAACCTTACCAGGTTCTCAAACGAGGAGACCAACTGGCAACAGGCTAACTCTCCTAGCTCTATAAATAGAGTGCTGCCTGATTGCCCATTAACCCCAGGTGTGCCTGAAAGTGCGTGCTAGAGTAGGTGTGGCCCCACCCACTTACACTTTCCCGTAACATGTAGAAAACTTAATGCCTAAAGCTTCCTACAGTTCCTATTCATGTTCATTATTTAATAGGTGTTATTTAAATGTGTTAATTTAAGACATGTTTTTTGCAAAAATTGTCCATTTAATAAATTCCTCCTAGCCTAATGCACATTTTTGAGTGTGAAAACAAGGATTTGTACCTAATAAAGATAAGATAAGTTTAGATAAGTGCCTTAATTTGTCCCACAATGGGGAAATTTACATTCTCAGCAACAAAGTGGCAGTAAGTGGAAAAGATACATCTAATATACCTATTACTTCTTACTTACTTAATATATAATATTCTTACTTTAGTTAAATTGTTAACACTGGGCAGTCACAGCATCAAAACTCTTCCTCTTGACCAGTTTTTTAAATCTTAACTGCATTCAATTCTTTTGTCTTAATTACAGAGACCAGTTTTTTGCTGGGGAATGCTCAAATTGTTGAGTGGCCAGTGGTGTACAGTAATGACGGCTTCTGCAAGCTCTCAGGATACCACAGAGCTGAAATCATGCAGAAGAGCAGCACATGCAGGTAAGTGTGTGTGTGTCTGTGTGTGTGTGTGTGTGTGTTACTCTTTCCAAATGTATGTCTTTGGGATTTTAAATAATGGTTTAAGGGAAACATATCTATCATGCAAACAAAAACTAAACAAACAAAATTATAAATCACAATAAAGTATTAACAAATCTCTCATCAGTTAAAGTTATATTTTGTAAATACAGTACCAATCAAGGTGGTACTGTATTTTGGTGGTTAGCATGCTCATCTCTCAGCGCTGGGGATTCCAGATTCGAATTCCTATCTGGGTGGAGTTTCCATGTTCTCCTTGTGCATGCGTGGGTTTCCTCCCACAGTCCAAAAACATGGATTCAAGGTAAATTGAATGCTCTAAATTGCCCCATACACTGTGTGTTTGTGTGTGTCTGTGTGAGTCAATGTGCCCAGTGATAGATTGGCGTCCTGTCCTGGGTGTATCTGCCCAGCACCTGAAACATTGTCCCCTGAATGGGCTTGGCTGAGCCCCCCCCCCCCCCATCCACACACACACACACACACACACACACACACACACACGCACACACACACATACACGACCGAAGTAAAAGATTAAACAGGAAGATAATGAATTAATAAATGCGTTCCAGTCAAAGTTTGGTCACACCTTCTTTTTGCTCCACTTATTGTCCATGTTATCAGTTCCACTTAATGTAAAGATGAACTTTTAGTCCACTTTACTCTAATGGCCTGGACCCCAGTAGTAGCACCACAGAGCAGGTATTATTTGGTTGGTGCATTATTCCTATCCCAGCAGTGTCACTGAAATGTTTAAATTAAACTACAGCATCACTGCTGCACTAAAACCCCCTCACTGCATCAGTGTCACTTCAGAACTGACAATAAACAACACCACCAAAATTCTATCTGTTCTGTGATGGTCCAATAGATGACCAATAGAGAACAGAGAACCAACAGAGGAATAAGAAATATTACTGACAAATAGTGCAATATGTTCTATAGCCTGTAATCGTAAAACTACTAAATTCATCTATATGGTAAGTGGAGAAAATACACAATGGAGGAAGAAGGAGATGTGTCCCAACTTTTAAATGGTACTGTATTTAGTTTTGTGATCATCATATTGTTTGTTATAGTAAAGTGGTGACATTTCTATAGTTAGAGTGAAGAAAGAATTATTAAATGGTTAAATGGCCATGACCATATATATGCAAATATTTACTTTAGGTATGAAATGTATTACACTTGTACTGATGAAATAAGCTGCTAAATATTAATTTTGTCTTTTTTGTTTATGGCCTATTGCACTTTTTTTATAGTAGGCAAAGCAGAGGGTTGAAGATTCCTTTGAATATCACCAAATGTTACCTGAGGCTTTCACTGAAATATACCTAAAGGCTTCTTTGACAAAGCAATTAATGGAGAGGCTACAGACATAAAGTCATGAAGAGAAAAAGATCACCGTAAAACCAAAGAACAGGACCAGGAATACAGAGTCAGGCTGTTGCCTCTAGGCAGTGACATTGATTCGATCCACCAGCTATCAGACTATTACATTTACATTTTGTTCATTTAGCAGACGATTTCATCTAAAGCGACTTACAAGTATCCAAACTTAATGGTTGGGGTCAAAACACAGAGTTACACAGGTACACAGGTACAGTACCCCTAGAGCAATGAGGGTTACAGGTCTTGCTCAAGGACCCACATTGGTAATGGACCTGGGATTTGAAGCCACAAGTAACAATCAGGCCACCTATTCGGCATGAAAACAGATTCCACAAACAGGATAAAATGTTCAGTTTTATGCAGGACACATCAAGGAGCCGAAACACATACACACAAAGAAACTTTGTTCTCTTTTTCTCATGTACACTCTATCATCATTCATTGAGTCTTTTACATACAGTCTCTCATTCTTTTACATTCCTTTCATAATCTTTGCACTTTAGCTACTGACTCTTACGCTCATCTCATTTTTACATACTGTCTCGTACTTTTTTACACTGACATTTTCTCACAAGGCCGCACGGTGGCTTAGTGGTTAGCACGTTCGCCTCTCAGCGCTAGGGATTCCTGGTTCAAATCCCCATCTGGGTGGAGTTTCCATGTTCTCCCCGTGTCCGCGTGGGTTTCCTCCGGGTTCTCCAGTTGCCTCCAACAGTCCAAAAACATGGATCAAGTCAATTGAGTTCTCCAAATTGTCCCATATAGAGTGTGTATGTGTGCGTGTCTGAGTGAGTGTGTGCCCAACGATAGATTGGCACCCTGTCCTGGGTGTATCTGCCCAGCACCCGAGACGTTCTCCCCTGGATGGGCATGGGGAACCCCCCCGCGACCCATATAGGATAAAGCGGAACATAATGGATGGATGGAATTTCTCACAATACTGATACTATCTCACAATATATAAACATATATTTAGGCTTTATCTTATCTCATCTTCCGTTTAAACCTCAGCTAGGGTCGAGGATATCTCTGTCTTTACATAAGAATATACTACTTATCTTACATGTTTAAATAATTTCTTTTTAACAACACAATGCCTAAATTAAGTAAAAAAATAATTAATTAATAAATTATCTTTCTGTCTGTCTGTCTGTCTATTCATTGTTTATCTTGCATTTGTTTGTCTGTAGTTTTATGTATGGAGAGCTGACAGATAAGAAGACCACTGAGAAAGTAAGGCAGACCTTTGACAACTATGAATCAAACTGTTTTGAAGTTCTGCTCTACAGAAAAAATAGTAAGTCTGCGGCAGATCTTTTTACACAACTCTGGCTGGCAAACACACATGCATGCACGCACTCACCAACCATGTGAGACAGAACCAAAAGAGACAAATAAAAGTTTAAAAGGTTTAATGCAGCGTCACAAATAAATATAATAAAATGTAATAATCTTCTCACAGGGCACATGTATATCTTACATACTGCATAGCTTCAGACGATGCCTCAGATGTACACATGACCCCTACAAACAAAAACATACAGCGGGAGCATGTTGCTCCTACTTTAATGCTCAAGCTCAATGGCTTTTATCTCAGAGAGCATGCGCCCCTACAGAAAAGAACTAAAAGAAACAAAAGACAAAAGAGGCAGAATTAGCATCATCCATGCCAATAGGGAACAAGCGCAGACAGCCCTTGGCTTCCGTCTTAGCCAGCAGTTATCCGGTGGCTTAACGCTGCGCTTCAGTGAGACTTCAGGTCAGTGAGACTAACTGTGCCCTGCTCAGATGGACAGCTGTGTAGCAATACCTGTGTTTCCAAACGAGGGGCATGGTTGGATAAAAAGTGGCCTAATACACAGACAGCTTAGAACCGAATGCAGAACCATGCACAGCAAAAACATATTTCATGTGGTTACACTCATAGACAACAACAAGTAACATTAGTAAGTATTAAAATGATTACACTGGAGGATGTGAAAAAATGACAAATTTTTTATTTTTTTTTTTTAAATTGACAAACAGTTGTAAAATATGCTGTGTCCTAAAAGTTATTAACATGTGCTAAAAACCTTTTTTTAGCAAACATTAGAATTCAAAGACCATGTATCAGTCACCCAAACACAGTCCTTAAAGGAGAAAAACCATCTGGTATATTTTTATAAATCTTTGGAAATCAGATGCCCAGCGATGGATTGGCGCCCTGTCCAGGGTCTATCTGCCCAGCGCCCGAGACGTTCTCCCCTGGATGGGCATGGGGAACCCCACCGCGACCCTAATATAGGATAAAGCGGGAGATAATGAATGAATGAATGGAAATCAGATGCTGAGCCCTATAAAAAGGCCAGTTTACATAATCCTGGTTTGCACAACAATGGGGGCCCAATACTTGACAGAAAAAGGGAAAAAAATGACAAACACCACGAATAAGATCCAGGCCATATTTTGTTCTGCTTATTTTTATTAAAAGAAGAAAAAAATGCTAGTCTTAAACCACTATTTTAACAGTAGTCATCAGAAAAGCATATTAAGATTTTAAGATGTTAGAAATAGCATTCAGCCTGATCTGAGCCAGTACATTTCATCAGATTTCATTCAGACATTTTAAAATGAGAAGAGGCAAGACCTCTGTTTCATTTACCCAACTACTGAACTCAAACATCTGACACGTGTATACCACTGTATGATCACATTATTCGTTCATTCATGAGCTTCCTTTTAATCCTATTTTGGGGTCGCAGAGTGGGTTCCCCATTCCCATCCATGATGGAAAGTTCCAGGCGCTGGGAAGATACACCCAGGACAGGAATCCAATCTATCCCTGGGCACACATACTCACACAGACACACTCAAACACAATCTATATGGGGCAATTCAGAGCATTCATTATATCATAAATCCATAAAATGGAAACCCATGTGGACACGGGGATGCCCTGATCACATAATGTTTTTGTAAAATTTCTAGGCTTACCCCTTGATGGTTACTTTTGCAGAAAAAGACAGGGCACTGTATTGTCAACATCACAGTATGTGCGGCCATTAGTAAGAGTGATGCTCCTTGTAATTCCACTCTTGGTCACTGACTACATTACCTTCCTTTACATGCTGGACAACATATTTATTTTTTCATTTATTCATTCATTCATTATCTTCCTCTTAATCCTCGACTAGGGCCACTAGGGGAGGGGGGGGGGGTAATAGCCCATGCCCATCTAGGGGAGAATGTTTGAAATGCTAACCAGATACACCCAGGACATGGCACCAATTTATCGCTAGGCACATTGACACCCAAAAACACACACTATATGGGAGAATTTAGAGCATGCATGTTTTTGGACACGGGGAGAATGTGAAACTCCACCCAGATTGGGATTCAAATTTGGGTCCCGAGTGCTGAGAGACGAACGTGTTAACCACTGAGCCACCATGCCGTCCAACATATTCATTAAGTTTCACAAAAGTGATTGACCAGAGCACTTCAGGTTTCTGGTTGTGCACAACTGAATTACTGAACACCAACAATGTTTTTTGCTTGGCTTTCCACCCTACTCTTCACTATTTAAGTCTATTGAGGAGGTCTTTCAGGCATATAGATGGAAGGTCAGTTATAGGCAACCCTGCCAATGCATATCCGTTCTCCTGTGAAAAAAGGAGGTATATGGTGACATTGATGAGGGAGCATGCCAGGGATAAATATATCCTCCAGATGATCCGATTCCCGCTGGCTGGCAAAAGAGGACATCATCTGTGATCTTGTAGCTGGAGCCAAAAATAAAAGAATATGCACCATGACTGAATATTTTTAAAGGTGCGAAAAAAGAAAACACACAACAAGAAAAATGCAAACAAAATATATTATAAACTACCGCTCTGTATTATATGTTATTTACATAATTGTGAATTTTATTTCATATATACTGATTTCTATTTGGGGCTGCACTGTGGCTTAGTGGTTAGCACGATCGTCTCTCAGCACTGGGGATTCCAGGTTCGAATCCCAATCTGGGGGGGTGGTTTCCTCCGATTTCCTCTCATAGTCCAAAATCATGGATTTAAGGTAAATCGAATGCTCTGAATTGCCCCATATAGTCTGTGTGTCTGTGTGAGTGAATGTACCCAGCGATATGTGCCCTGTCCTGTGTGTATATGTGTAGATATTAAATGAATGCATAAATGATTTCTGTTTCCGGTATTTTAATAGATATATTACAGTTTTTTTTAATAATAATTAATAATAAGGAATAATGCACCAACAAAATAATACCCGCTCTGTGTTGCTACTATTGGGGTTACTATTGGGGTCCTAACAATCAGAGAACAGAGTTGGTATGGGGACGTACACAGTATGCATTTTAGTCCACAAATAGCTGGATTACAGTCTATAATTCTAGAACTACAAAGTCCATCTTTACAGTAAGTGGAACTGATGACGTGGACAATAAATGGAGCAAAAAGGAGTCAGAGCCAAACTTTTGTCTGGTACTGTATACCAATGTATACCTATTTGTTTATGTTTTGGCTGGCTTTGTGTGATACAGTATCTAACAACAGCATTTGTTTTTGAATTGAGACATTATAGTTTGACCCTTCAAGTCATGTCACATAGATTTTGGAAGTACAACTTAAATATCTCTGTAGGTTTTGCATTTACCGTTATAAAAAATAAAATAGAAAATATATATTATATTAGTATATAGTATTATATTATTATATGTATAAAAAATAGAAAATTTCTTCATAAAATGTGTAGTAGCAATTTAGAAAAATCTTAGTAATAAACTAAATACAGTAAAAGGCAATTCCATAAATCAAAACTTATCAATAAATGCAAGAAAAATAAACAGATTGCTTACCAAAATGCTACAGTGGTATCTCTAAACACTATAACAATGTTGATCCAAAAATCACATCTTGGCACAAAAACCTTGAAATGAATTCCTACCTGTTTATATAAGTATAGTGTACCGTACTAAGTGCTTTGTAAATATATGTAAGCAACTGGAAGCTATACTTTTTCCAAAATTCCTCTTTGACCAATTGTAGCTTAGATATTGTTGTTTTTTGTAATGTTTGATTTATTTGTTTTATAGGAATGCCAGTGTGGTTCTACATGCAAATTGCACCAATCAGGAATGAAAATGACAAGGTGGTGCTTTTTCTGTGCACATTTAAAGATATCACTGCATTTAAGCAGCCCATTGAGGATGACAGCACCAGAGGTAACACATTAATGCATTTTAACTTTGTATAAATGACACATATCCAACTTAGTATTTACAAAAATCTACAAAACTAATTACATTTACTTACAACAACATACTACAACTTATGTTACTGGTTTATTAGTATGAACAAAAAGCTGTGCCAGATATTGGCACAAAAAGAAAAAAAAAATTCTTCACAATGCATGCATTCTTTCTCTCGTTACATAGATATTCAATGCATTATTTTAAATATGATGCAATTTATTGTTTGTGATACAATAACCTGGAGCACATTTAATATGAAATAGATTTTTTTAATGATGAATTGATTGATTCTCTAGTATGGCCTTAATTTCGAATCATTTTATGTCATAGACCCCTGACTATTGACTAACTAACATACTCATTGGATTGTTTCAGAAAAATAATGATTATATTGTAAACTACAGTACAAAATAACTATAATTAATTGAATAGTATGTATTTATTTGTATATTAACTTTATTAAAGCAATAAGGAATGATAGGACTTATTTTATTGTGAATAAATGGCAGGAAAAAGGTGTTATTAGGCATGACCCATAGGAGAGTACAGTCGCACCTCCTTTGTGATTTATTCACAATAATACACAACCATGATCACCTTATTGCTCTTTTTGGTTTATAAATGCATTTATTAAAAAGTTTAATAGCAAAATCATTAATAAACTGGTCTTCTGCAATGTAATCTAGTCCTGTTTTTAAAGTGAACACTGACTAGTAACAAGTTTTCGGTTTCACTTAAAATCAAATATTGCCTAAATTGCCCAAACTAAAGAAGACACTTTATAAAAGAAGAAAGAATGTGTTGTATGTCAGACATTGATATGAATGGTGTGTGTTATTGTCAATAATGTCACGGCTGGACAAACGGCTCAGCCAATCAGATTTGAGGACTGTAACTACCTGTTTTATGAACCTAGTTATACTTTAACTTGAAGTTTAAGAGTTAGGAGCTGCTTCTTAAAATCCAAAATCTAAAAAAAAAACATTAATGCCATGTAGTTTTATTATTTGTAGTAGCCATGCTGATAGTAGTGATAGCAGAAAGAATTCACAGAAGAAACTGAATTCACAGAGGAGCTGTGTTACAATACATTTGTCCAACTACTGTTTATGCAAATGACCAAATTATCAAATCACTTTATGATTGGTAATGGTATATACAATCTTATTTTTTTCCAAAAATTCGATGATACTTGGATTCATCTGACTAAAGAATATGTTTCAATTGGCTTTTCAATTCTGATAACATCAGAAAACTTGCCAGTGTTTCTGTGTAGAATTTGCACATAACATCTCTTTGCATAATAATGGAGCAGTTCATTAAATTTTTGTGCCTGTTGGTAGTCGGCCGTGGGGACATATATGTGGTGTGAAGTAATAAGGAGATTATGGCCACTGTTATTGGATGCCAACTAAAAAGTGTCAACATATTTTTAGTTTTGAGGCAACGATGTGTCAGATTGTGGCATTAAACTATAAAAATTAGACTTTTTTTTCTGCCTCATGTTTTGGCATTGAGAGTACCAGGCTGCCAAATTCTATTTCGGGGATGGTATGTCCTCTTTAAAATGGCAGCACTCTGGCATGGTTTAAGGGCTGTGCAGCAAGACGCATTGGAAACAAAATGAAATGTAACATGTCACCAAGGCTGCTGACAGACCTTAGTATCATAACAGGATGGATTCCACCTATTTGGTTTCACTTCAGTGCAATGTTACAGTGTTTTCTGAGCATTGACATCCCTGCAATTTCCGATTTGTTTTGAATTTTCCATGTTTAAAAGGGGGTTGGGGCAGTGTATTGGATTAGATAGTGGAGTTATTTTTGGTTTTAAATAATATTTTATTTCAGCATTGCAGTAAAGCTGAAATAATATTTTATTTCAGCATTGCAGCAAAGCCTTCTTTGCAGCATGATTTATGAAGATACTGGAAGGTGTATGTTGTATTTAAGTTTGTCCGTGACGTTACATGCTTGATTTTCTAAGAATATATCTATAATCCTGTCCTCATGATGTTTTAACATCTTGCAACTCCCTTTTCACTGGAAGTATTTTCAATTAGGATTAATAATGAATTTATAATAATAAATTAAAATGGGCCTGCAGTCTAAATAATGTCACAGGCATATTTACACTACGGGTGTTTATAAGATTAAATGAGTTGGGGAGTTAGGGAACCTACAGGCTTTCAAATATTGAAACAGAAGGCTGAAATCATGCGTAGACCCAAATTCAAAAGCATAATTAAATAACAAATTTAAAATATTGGACCACCTGCCTAAATTGGACCACTTGAGCAAAAATTGGCATTACTTATGCAAAGGTTTGAATTTTAAACCCACCTGCATTGTTTGCATTCAATATACTTAACATATAATAAACATATATTAGAATAGAAAGTTGATAAAAGCATATATTTTGTATTGTTTATTTTTTTTTTCAATTTTGTATTTCTTTTACATACACAATATTGTGGCAACCGACACTGATTAGAGGGTCAAGGTTATGGGCTGCCTCCCAAAATGCACCAGGGCTGCGCTGTTTGTTTATGTCTGTTTTATTGTGTTTATGTGCCTGTTTGGGGATAGCGTGGGCCATGGGAATGCCACGTTCGAATCCCAATCTGGGTGGAGGTTCCATGTTCTCCCTGTGTCCACGTGGGTTTCCTCCAGGTACTCCGGTTTCCTCCAACAGTCCAAAAACATGGATCAAGGTCAAATGAATTCTCCAAATCACCCCATATAAAGTGTGTTTGCGTGTGTGTCTGTGTGAATGAGTGTGTGCCCAGCGATAGATTGGCGCTCTGTCCTGGGTGTTTCTGCCCAGTGCCCGAAACGTTCTGCCCTGGATGGGCATGGGGAAACCCCGCGCAACCCTAGTATAGGAAGATAAAATAATGGACGGATAGATGGAATTCAATATATATTTTGAAGCAGTTAAATCTAATATATACAAAAAGTAATTTAAAGGTGTTAGTGATGTTAAACACAACTCTAGTGTGTGTGTGTGTGTGTGTGTGATTTGGCTTATCTAACCAACATTAAGCCTAACATACAGTAATGTTAAAATCGCATAGCAGAGAGTTGTGTGTTTAAAAGAACTGGAAATGTGTACTCTTCACCAATTATTGCAGCTCTTGCACTACTTTCCTTAGTCTTATATCCTCTCCAACTTTTCCTTTAATCTTTAATGAAGTGTAAAAATGAAGATACATCAAAGAAAGATGTTCTTTGGTGTATGGCCTCTACTGGGATGACTTATATCAGCACTGTGGTAAAGCCTTTTCAGCACTTGAGAAATACATCAATGCCATTCACAGGTTTAATGTTGTGGTTGATTAGTGTGTAGCTTTTTGGAATTCAGACAGCCACTCCCAAAGTACCCTAATACAAAACATGAAACATTAATTCTTGAACAATTTTCTTGACCAAAGGGATCACATTAACTTATCAAAGTCTAGGGCAGCATGCACGTTTCAAAGAAACCTGATGTTATTTATATATTTATTTATGTAATTAACTGTCATTTAACCAGGAAGTCCCTTACCAATAAAATCTCATTTTCAAGGGAGACCTGGCCAGGATAGCACAATGTTTCCAGTTGCAGAAATTGAAACATTTCTGGAAGACAAGACAATTTCAACAGACACCTTTATACATACAAATAATCCAAAACAAGTTCTGAGGTAACAATTCCAAAAAAAATTTTTTTTGTCATTCCAAAAATTTAAAGTCATGTATAGCATATAGTGGAATGAAACAACGTTCTCCAGGACCAAGGTCCGATACATAACGGCAGTTACACAACTCAACATAAAGTGCACATGTGCGAAGAGCTTTTGCAAAAACACAAATACAAGCCAATATACAGGATAATAAACATTCAAGTAATAGGAGGGAACAGTGCAAAAAATATTATAGAGTGCAATAAACAAACATTCAAGTAAATGGGAGGGAACAGCGCAGGTGGCCCAGTAGTGGTGTGAGCGGCAAGGTGTAAAATATGTCCATGGTTATAAATGTAAACAGTGTGTTTCCAGCAGCAATTATAAGAGGTATACAATGTTTTTTTGTCCATCTTTGGTATCGAAGATGTGAGTGTGAGTTTAGTCGAGTCTTATGTGAGTGCAATTGTTCATACCTGATTGTGATTGTTCAGGAGTCTGAGGAGGGAAGAAATTCAGTCTGGATGTGAGGACCCGGATGCACCGGTATCTTGTTTCCAATTACAATTGCACTTTTTAAAACGTAATTTAAAGTAAAACAGTTAATACTAAATAAATATTCATTCATTCATTATCTTCCGCTTTATCCTATATTAGAGTCGCGGGGGGGTTCCCCATGCTCGTCCAGGGGAGAACGTCTCAGGCGCTGGGCAGATACACCCAGGACAGGGCGCCAATCCATCGCTGGGTACACACTCACACACTCAAACTCACTCTATATGGGGCAATTTAGAGAACTCAATTAACTTGATCCATGTTTTTGGACTGTGGGAGGAAACCGGAGGAAACCCACGCGGACACGGATAGAACATGGAAACTCCACCCAGATGGGGATTCGAATCGGGAAGCCCTAGTGCGGAGAGGCGAACGTGCTAACCACTAAGCCACCGCGCCGCCCTCTAAATAAATATAAATTGTCACTCTCGCTTCAATTTGAACGGCTGCGCAACAGAAGCACAGAGCCGAAGCACTTTAACGCGCTGAAGGGAGCCAGGCACACGCAGGTAGCGGAGAAACTGTTTTATTTAAAGGTGTAAGAACACCAAAACAGAGAGGTACAGGTACAGGTACCAGTTACAGTACCCCAGCCCTTACGGTCGTGCAATGGGGGGATGTGACCAAGAAAAAAAACAATCCTGGGAGGGGGGTCCTCCGCATGAACGGCGGAGGGGGAAAAACGGGGGGGATAAAATTGGTTCACGGTAATGTTCACATGGTCAGTGTGGTGGCGCAGTGATGCTGGGGACAGGGAGGAGAGGCGGAGCCAATGCACTGATCTGGGATATTGATTAATGCACCCGATCTGGCTCTGTCTGAAAGCGTGTGAGGCTTTATAAGATGTGACATCATATGCCAAGTGAAGAGAGACTCCATAGACCTGACGGGAGTGGGATTTCGACTAGCAACAGGCCATTACAGTTGTAGTTGTTATGTAAAATGTGATGTTAAATGCAATTTGTAATAAAGCCTGTTCCTCATTCGTGCCCACCCCTCATTACAGTCAATTTTTACTATGAAATTATATATAGTGTCCTTGGTTGAAAGCCAAATGTGGTCCCCAACTAATACTGGAGTGTGGCATTGCGTTAGCTTGACATGTGTACTGTTGTAAGGCTTGATCTATGCTTTTATGTACTTGCTCCTAGATGGCTTACCTGCTGCAAGACTAGTTAGATGTATGAATTAGAAAGTTCTGAGCAACTCTATACCAGGAAACAAAGCATCTCATATATTGCTGATTCTCAGAACAGAAAATACATGAGAACACAGTGACTCTTTTAGTACTTCATTCACTTTGTACATTCGATTGCAGGTCATGGTCAGATGTGCGACCAAATGTTGCTCTCAAATTAACTTTAAAGGATTGCATAACCTTACAGGTGAACTGCAAACCCTATTCGACAGGATGTTCTTAAGATAACCAAAGTGATGATGTATATTCTTGGGGGAAGTCAGCAATCTGGACAGCAGAAACTACCTGGAATAGGGAAATTAGTTAAATGGCCAATGAAAATCGGTCTATTATGATGAGGATTGTTGTCTTACCTTAAGAACAGGGTGAGTGAGTGACAGAATTGATAGTCGTGTTGCTCAAGGGACATGCAGAAACAGGAAGTGACAGTTTACCAGTGGGGAGTATGGCCTCATTTCAGTCACATTCTGCTGCCAGAGAGCTTAAGGCCAGAAACTTAAAATTGTACCCAAAAGTAGAGCAACATACCTGAACCAGTCTTATCAAAGTTTTTCTACTACCAACAATCAATGAATGTCCAAAAACAGCACATAAAGCATCAGCAGGTTGTGCATCAAACCGTACCTTCTTTTCTTGGCAATAGCACTGGCCCAAGCTGAGGCTTTACCATTAAGAAGAGCGCCAGAAAAAGCAACATAAGCTGAAGTCTCTTTTTTACTTTTCTGTAGAGCCATGCAGAATTAATGCTTTTGTGACTGAATGTCATGCTTGCATCATGCCGTCCTGCTAACTTGTTCTAGTTTTGCTTTATTACTTATCTTGTGTAGTTAATTATCTATCTGCCTTGTTTATTGCTGAGTAGTCGTTGACTTGTGATTAAAGACATCTTCGCGACCCGAAGGTTCTCCGGTTTGATTTCCAATCCCACCAAGTACTATGGCTGAAGTGCCCTTCAGCAAGTCACCTAAACCCAGGGATACCCACCTCTCCAGACATATGTGCTCATTTAAGCAGAGGGCAAATTCCCCATTGTGAAAGCAAAGTAGGCAAAATAGATAAATTTCATAATTTTATTTTCCCCTCATTAGTCAATTAACATTCAGTTTACCTTGTTTAGCCTTTTGATATTTATACCTGCTTGACTGATATAACAACCCTGATTCGGGAGCATCACTTTAGGTTACCCCTTGTGTTCCTGGCTCATGTGTATGACTATTCTCTGTTATAATAATAATTACTGCCTCTTATCATCACTACTTAGGGTTCCCTGAGCCTTTAATTGCTGCCTTTTCTGGCTCCTCCTAGTGAATATTGCAACCTTCTCGGGGGACTTGGGGGATTTGTAACACTGATGGGTTAAATGTGGTTCTGGCTGATGGATTCTGTGTAGTAGCAGGAATTTTTGGTGACATGGGATGTTGCAGAGAAGAAAGGGCTTGGCTGTCGAACCCTTATTTCAGTGACAAGCTGAGACACTGTCAGAATTTGCTACTGTCCATGAGTGCAGAATGCATTCATTGCATTGTCAGTCCATGCCTTTTATTTTTATTACATTTACATGGCTATGGACTTTCAGCTCAATAAATTTTAACAAAAATTGGATTTAATTGTTGGACTTGCCGTTAATCTCTTTGGAGGTCAGGAAGTTAAAATATATTTTGATCATCAAACAGTGAAAATATTTTAAATATAACATGCTGTTGTGCCAAATGATTTTGTTATGTCTGCCATGCCAGTCTACCTCGGAATAAAGTGGTTGCGCATAGGTTTACACGCGCTGAAGGGAGCCAGGCACACAGGTAGCAGAAGAACGGGATTTATTTAAAGGTGCAGTGCACCAAAAAACATTAGGTACGAAAAGATCAGTGACATCAAACACACGACCCGCACCGAGGACGAGAAACAACGGAAATAAATACGAAACGACACCAGACCATGTGCTCAAAACAAACCAATGACAAGACGACGTTAATTAACTAACTGATAACCAATGAACGTTAATTAACAGAACAGAACGAAACTAAACACAAAACAGGTGACAGGTGCCCTAGGCACCTGTTACACCAGTACTTTCATACAGTATTTTCTTTAAAGAAACCAGCCATTACACATAATTACCAAGCAATATATTAAATTATAATCATTTGACAAATGTGGTGAGGGGAGACCCCATAATACATTTAGGACTGGAACATTAGCTGTACGCAAGAGCTTGCTGTACAACATAGTAGCAGCCACAACATTAAAACCCCTTGTAAATTAAATAAAAAATTAAATTAAATTAAATTATAAATTAAATTAAAACCACTTATAATTAAACAGTGTTAATGGCTTTAAAAATATGTATTTTAATGAAACAGAAGAAGTCACATTAAACTTAGGAAATGCCATTATCCATAGCAACAAGTTAAAGTAATTTATTTATATAGCATTTTGTACAATACTACAGTAGCTTTACAGTGATGTAACCTTTAAACCTTTGATATTTTAAAATGAACCAGGTTTTAAATGTAGTGGCTTGGCAGTAAACAACAGAGTTAGACCAGACCAGAAAGTGCTAGCGTTAACAGATAAAAAAGCTAGCAACAACGGCACAATTTGGAAAGCGGTGAGGGAAAAAAACGGAATGAATGCTATGTATTAATGATTAAAACCGATTAACCGGTCAAGACAAGTGTCATGACCGGGCGGCGCTGTCCGTTCGAAGGCGGCGCAGCGCGGTGCAGTGTGGTTCCAAGAAGCGAGCCAGGCGACCAGGTAAGCAAACAAAGAGGGAATTTATTGCTGAAAACAGCGGGAACGCCGCTGAAGGCACGGCGGGACGTGCCGGGAGCAAACTCTTAAACAAATAACCAAACCAAACACGGAACACCCGACGTAACATCTATGTATACATACATGTAGTACATACACAAACAATGCTGGCCTGCTGACTCAGGGCGCATGCGCGCTTCAAGTGCAGTCAGCAGGCCACATGTGATCAGGCAGGACCCAATCCCAGCTCAAGGGGATGGGCCCTACCTACGGGAGCCCTAAACGGCAAAAAAACGAAACAAAGGAGACAGGGGGGAGTGGCCTAGCACTCCCAACCTGACAACAAGTTTAAACTAAAAAACAATTAGTTTAGTCCTCTCAGAACTAAGACAGAGCTAGAAACCACAAGAGCACGTCTACATGCTGACTGTGCTGGCAGGAACAACAGAGTCCTTACAGTATATAAAATTAAACACCTTACACGACCTTATGAGGCCAACAGTGAAAGAATTGCAATGCTGGTTTTTAAACCATTTTGCAATAGTCCAGAAAGTTTCCTAGAATGGGACCATCACCTTAAAAATTATAGAGTGTGCATATTTTCTTTAAAAAGCCTTAACAAAAGATTGCTTGATGTGAAAAAGAATATGTGGAAAAAATTTTGGTATTCATTCTAATACTTTTGGACTGTGATGTTTTGATGATGAAAAGTGAAATTGTCTGTTTTTGTATTTTAATGTTATTACATTTTAATGTATTTACAAATATAATCTATAGTAACTATTTGTAACTATTTGTTGTAAATGTTGTGCTCATATCTAATAACCCGATTAAATTATAAATGATTAATTATGATGAATTTAATGTTTTTTTAATAGATTTGATTTTATTCTTTTGCAGGATGGGCTAAGTTAGCCAGACTCACTCGTGCCCTGACCAATAGCAGGAGCACCATTCAGCAACTCACTCCCATGAGCAAACCTGATGTCAGCTCCCACAAACCCTCCAGACTAGCTGAGGTGTGTGTCTTTGAACTTGTTTGCATAGTACTTAACAATGTGAACTCTTACATTACAATTGCCACAGTTGTGTTTTGGAAAAATCAGTTTAGCATTTTTTCTCTGCTATTTTTGTTTTGTTTTTTTAGTTATTGTGGTTCACATTCTTGTCTTTTGTCTAACTTTGTTTTAACTTAAATTGAAGCAAACTTCTTTTCAGTCTGATCATTTACATTTACATTTAGTCATTTAGCAAATGCTTTTATCCAAAGTGACTTACAAATGAGAACATCACAAGTCAGAAGTTATGAAGAAAACCAACTATACTGTAAATTCATCAAACCTGATTGTTGTTTGATGCTGCGCCTTCAGTAGTTTCTTAAAACTGCTTAGTGATTCTGCCTTACGGACAGAGTTGGGAGGATCGATCCACCATTTTGCAGTGGTGAACGACACGGAGTGAGAATTAGCTCCTCGGTGAGGTGGAATCGTCAGGCGGCAATCATCACTGGAGCGAAGTGAACAAGTCAGAGTGTATTTTGAAAAGATAGAATGAATATAGGAGGGGTAAGATCCAGAAATGGTCCTGTAGGCCAGGGTCAGTGACTTGTACTGAATGCGAGCAGCTACAGGGAGCCAATGGAGAGAAACGAATAGTGGAATGACATGAGTTCGCTTGGGCTGGTTCAAGATATGATCATGATATTTTACAGTCCTGCTCTTTTGGTTTTTATATATTTATTGATCATGACTTTATGTCTTATGTTGTAAGTATGCCTGGCCAAATAAGTATAAATATTCAATATTCAACCCACTCAATTTAAGAAATTTAACTGCATATTTATCAATAAAAAAGATGACTATCTAAATCGATTTGTTTATAGAAGAATAACCTTAAAACATAAAACACAAAAAATGCTTAAAAACATTAAAGTATTCTTTTTTAGAATAGCTGATTTTATATCACATTTATAAATAAAATATCAATAACTTTTGTGGAGTGGCACGGTGGCGTAGTGATTAGCACATAAGCCTCTCAGCACTGGGGATCCAGGTTTGAATCCATGAAATTTCCATGTTCTCCCCGTATCTGCGTACCATATACCATATAGTGTGTGTGTATGTGTGTGTGTGTCTGTGTAAGGGTCTGTGTGAGTGAGTGTGCCTAGCGATAGATTGGCGCCCTGTCCTGGGTGTACATTCTCCCCTGGATGGGCATGGGAAACCTCTCCTGTGTTCCTAGTAGAGGATTAAGCAGTAGATAATGAATGAATGAATGAATGAGTAATGTACATTTTGCAAAGTTAGCCCAATAAGAAAATAAGCAGATAGGAAGTTGGTTAACTGGCTGGTTGTTCACATAGGTCACACGTAAATTTCACTATTAAACCTTCCATTTTTTAAATAACTGATAACTGTTTAAAATATACTGTATGAACAATTATTAAATCAAAGTCAAAATAAATTCAAAAGTTCACAAGAAGTTCACAAAACTAGCCATATATACACTCACTGACCACTTTCTGATTCTAAATGTTTTAGTCCAGTGTCATGAACTATTATAAATAGACCTGCTGAATCAATGTGTAGGTTCATGTACATATAGATATACCATATTGTCTAACAAACTTAAAGTCAAAGTTACAAGGACAAAGTTGTAACAGAAACAGGGGCCATCTAGACACAAATACACACAAGGACATTACTGTAACAGAATCACAGCCTACACTGCAGCGAAAGAAACCATTGTAAATTATTTACAATCTGTCCATTCTGCTTTTTCTGCCTTGTGGAAAGAAACAGATTAAAGTATTTATTTTTCTCTTATTTGTAAATTATTTTTTACTTATTTATTTAGTTTTTTTCACATGAGACTTGTATGTTAATAGCATTTTGTTATTATTCATTCATTCATTATCTCCCGCTTTATCCTCTATTAGGGTCGTGGTGGGGTTCCCCATGCCCATCCAGGGGAGAGCATCTCGGGCGCTGGGCAGATACACCCAGGACAGGGCGCCAATCCATCACTGGGCAGCATTTTGTTATTAATATTTCATAATTAAGATGGCACCAGGGCGGCATGGTGGCGTAGTGGTTAGCACGTTCGCCTCGCAGCACTAGGGATTCCCGGTTCGAATCCCCATCTGGGTGGAGTTTCCATGTTCTCCCCGTGTCTGCGTGGGTTTCCTCCGGGTTCTCCGGTTTCCTCCCACAGTCCAAAAACATGGATCAAGTCAATTGAATTCTCAAAATTGCCCCATATAGAGTGTGTCTGTGTGAGTGAGTGTGTGCCCAGTGATGGGTTGGCGCCCTGTCTTGGGTGTATCTACCCAGCGCTTGAGACATTCTCCCCTGGATGGGCATTAATAAACCCCCGTGACCCTAATAGAGGATAAAGCGGAAGATAATGGATGGATGGATGGAATACAAAATCTGTATTTTTCACGACCTCCTACTTTCCCGCCTGCCACGCCCTCATCATTCGTCATTTCCTATAAATACCCCAAGTTCCTCTACCGCTTTTGCCAGATTGTCTGACCATACCTTGTGTATTCGTGTACAATCCTGCGTTCTCCTGTTCTGATCATCTGTGTACTGACCTCCTGCTCCGTTCCTAGTTTTCCGATTCTCTTGCCTCGTCCTTCTGTACCGTAGCCTTGATTTCATTTCGCTTTGTTGTTATTATTCTGTGTTTTGTTTGTTTCGGCCATCGAACACTCACTAACGCCGTATATGCGTCACAGCAAAATCTGGCCACGATGGAGCAACCGAATGAGCGCATGTCCGAAGCCAACCGCGCCGCGGCTTCACAGGCCGAGAATCAGGAAAGACTCAACCGACATGAGAATCTTCTGATGAATCTTTTGGAACATAACCAGGAATTACTTTTTCAAGTGCGCGAACTTACCCGGCAAGTTACGCAGCTCTCGACTGTTCAACCGCGCCTACTTCCGCGCCTACTTCCGCGCCTACTTCCGCTCAACCGGCCCCGTCTCCCTGCGCCGCGCTCAACGAATCGCCGGCTGGTTCACAGACTCACCTTCCAATGGCGCAATCGGAGCCATTCCACGGCGATCTCCACTTATGCTGAGGGTTTTTATTCCAGTGCCGATTGGTCTTCAGCCATTGCATTCATCCTGAGTCTGCTGCGTGATCGCGCCCTCTCGTGGACGGAAGCCGCTCAGATTGATCCCACCGCCGGCACTTATGATCAGTTTCTGGCCCGGTTCAGGGCTGTTTTGGAGCGCACGGATTATGCTGGTGATGCTTCCACCCGTCTGCTCAGTCTACGCCAAGGAAGCCGTACTGTGGCAGAGTTCGCTGTAAAATTTAACACGCTTGCATCCGAGTCAGGCTGGAATGATGTTGCCTTAAAGGGAGTTTTCCGTCGTGCTTTAAATGACCGTCTTAAGGACAAGCTCGCAACACGAAACGACCCCACCAACCTGCAGGTGACTTATAGATCTGGCTGTCCGTATTGACAATCGCCTCGCCATTGACAATCGCCTCGACAATTGCCTCGCGAACGCCAGCGAACCCCAGGCATCAACCAAGCCACACACCTCAACCCAGAGACTGCCAGTTATACCTCTACTGACTCGCCTCCTGTTACTTCTCCGGCTGAACCTATGCAGCTCGGGCGCTACCATCTTTCTATGGAGGAACGCAACCACCGGATCCGAGCAGGACTATGTCTCTACTGCGGCGGGCAGACCATCTACGAGCAGAATGCAAGCTCCGGTTAAACGGGGGGACCCCATTCGACCGTCTAGCCCCATCTCCTTGAATGGTAAAACCCTAGCTCACATCACTCACACGACGTTACCGGTTCGCATGGCCACGGCTGGTAACCATATGGAATCAATCAGATTGTCCGTCATCCAGTCTTCCCGTTCTCCAGTAGTGCTTGGGTTTCCTTGGCTACAACAATACTCTCCCACATTTGACTGGAGACACAACACTGTAATCCAGTGGAATGAACAATGCCATGAGAATTGTTTGGGCGGCGCCCGCACCCACGTCTTATCTCCTGCTGCTTCAGTTCCGGCTCAGATCGACCTCACTACAGTTCCCTCCGAATATCATCACCTACAGGAAGTATTCGATAAGTATTCTTATCCGTCCATCCTCTTCTCCCCTTGGAGCGGAGTTCTTCTTTGTGGAAAAGAAAGACGGCACTCTAAGGCCTTGCATTGATTACCGGGGTCTCAATGCGATAACAGTAAGGAACAAGTATCCTCTTCCTCTTATCTCCAATATGTTTGAGGCCATTCACCGCGCCAAGGTATTTACCAAGCTGGACCTACGTAATGCTTACCATCTTATCCGGATCCGGGAGGGGGATGAATGGAAGACAGCTTTTAACACCCCCATTGGCCACTTTGAGTATTGCGTACTTACATTTGGGCTAACTAATGCTCCTGCTGTCTTCTAAAATCTTGTCAATGATGTGCTCCGGGATTTCCTTGATCATTTTGTTTTCGTTTACCTGGATGACATTTTGATCTTCTCCCCTAATTTGGAAGAACACGTCCACCATGTGGAACAGGTCCTGAACCGACTATTACAGAACCGTTTATTCGTCAAGGCTGAAAAATGCATCTTTCATTCTCAGTCCGTGCCTTTCCTCGGCTTCATTTTGGAACCTGGCCGGGTCAAGCCTGATCCTGAAAAGATCCGCGCTGTCATTGATTGGCCTACACCCTCAGATCGCAAGCAGCTCCAAAGATTCTTGGGGTTCGCCAACTTCTACCGTCGCTTCATCCGTGGTTACAGTCAGATCGCCACACCGCTCACCCGTCTCACTTCTGTCAAGTCTCCTTTCATATGGACCTCTGCGGCTGAAGAAGCATTCCAGGAGCTCAAGAAACAGTTCACTACGGCTCTGGTCCTTGTCCAACCCGACCGACCCCTCACTTCAGTTCATTGTGGAAGTTGATGCCTCTGATACTGGCATAGGGACGGTCCTCTCTCATCGGACCAGGATCGATAACTAACTTCATCCTTGTGCCTTCTTCTCCCACAAACTGTCCCCCAGAGAAGTGAACTATGATATTGGGAATCGTGAGCTGCTGTCAAGTTGGCACTCGAAGATTGGTGTCATTGGCTAGAGGGGGCTGAACATCCCTTTGATGTATGGACTGATCATAAGAACCTGGCCTACGTCCAGTCCGCCAAGAGGCTTAAGGCCCGGTGGGCTCTATTCTTTTCCCGTTTTCATTTTACCCTGACATACTGCCCAGGCACCCTTAACACCAAGCCTGACGCTCTTTCACATCTTTTCAGTCAAGAGGTGGATAATGCCCCCCAGTCCAAGGAACCTATTCTACCCATAGAAAAGGTTATCGCAAATGTCACTTGGAAGATCCTTGACACCATCCGTGCCGCTCTGGTAAATGATCCTGCGCCACCCAACACTCCATCTCATCGCCTTTATGTCCCAGCCTCAGCTCGCTCAGCAGTTCTCAGATGGGCTCATGACTCCAGATTCTCCGGTCATCCTGGGGTCACACGCACCTTAAGTCACACTTGCGTCTGATGCAATGCCTCTCATCAGCCTCCTGCCGGTCTTATCCATCCTCTTCCCAAACCCAGCCATCCTTGGTCCCATATTGCATTGGACTTTATCACTGGTCTACCTGAATCCCATGGTAAGACAACCATACTCACCATTGTCGACTGGTTCTCCAAGGCCGTCCATCTCGCTGCACTGCCAAAGCTCCCCACCGCCTTAGAGACCTCTTTTGTCCTTATCGACCAGGTGTTTCAAATCCATGGCATTCCCTTGGACATTGTTTCAGATCGAGGTCCACAGTGTAGACGCCAGAGTCTGGAGTTCTTTCTGTGAAAGTCTGTGGGCCTCCGTCAGCCTCTCCCATGGCTTCCATCCCCAGTCAAACGGCCAGTCCAAGAGCGCTAATCAAGAAATTGAGGCCGCCCTGCGAACAGTCTCTGAACGCATCCCTAAGTCTTGGAGCACCCACCTTCCCTGGGTGGAATATGCCATCAATTCCCACCAGTCTGTGGCTACTGGATGCTCTCCCTTCGAAGTTTCCCTGAGATACCAACCCCCTCTCTTTCCGGAACAAGAACTCGAGATAGCGGTTCCCTCGTTAACTCGTCACATGCGTCGCTTCTGGAGGCTGACTAAGATCGCTCTTCAAAAGGCTCAAAGAAGAATGGAGTGCCTGGCAAATCGCCATCGCCGTCCTGCACCCCGTTACAAACCAGGACAATTAGTGTGGCTTTCTGCCAAGAACATACCTCTTCGCTCTACATCACGCAAACTGGCACCCCGTTTCATCGGTCCCTACCACATTGCCAGGATCATCAGTCCCACGACCGTTCCCCTAGTCCTTCCGTCGCACATGAAGATTCACCCTACGTTCCACGTCTCAAAGATTAAACCCTTACGCACTTCTCCTGTTTGCCCTCCTACCAGACCCCCACCGCCCGCCCGGGTCATCAATGGTGGTCCTGCCTACACTGTCCACCACCTTCTGGACTCCCGTCGACGGGGTCGTGGCATCCAGTACCTCATCGACTGGAAGGGTTATGGTCCCTAGGAGCGATCCTGGGTTACATGATCCTCGATTTTCAACTGATCAAGGATTTTCACCAAACTTATCCTGAGAAGCCCAAAAGACCGCCAGGAGGCGGTCATTGAGGGGGGGGTGCTGTCACGACCTCCTACTTTCCCGCCTGCCACGCCCTCATCATTCGTCATTTCCTATAAATACCCCAAGTTCCTCTACCTCGTTTGCCAGATTGTCTGACCATACCTTGTGTATTCGTGTCCAATCCTGCGTTCTCCTGTTCTGATCATCTGTGTACTGACCTCCTGCTCCGTTTCTGGTTTTCCGATTCTCTCGCCTCGTCCTTCTGTACTGTAGCCTTGATTTCGTTTCGCTTTGTTGTTATTTTTCTGTGTTTTGTTTGTTTCGGCCATTGCGCCAGGTTTTCTTTCATTTCTTTTTATAGTGTAATAAAGCTCCTTACTTTACGCTTCGTCTCGTGTGGCTGTTCGGGTCACTCACACTCACCAACGCTGTATGTGCGTCACAGTATTTTGCTTAATCCCTTATTTAGCAGACAAAAGAACAAAGTTAATCATGTTAGAAATGGATGCTTGAATATTGTCATTTATCTTATCCTCTGGCACAGCAGGCTTGCAGGTATTTTGGTGCAAAATTAAAATTAAACTTTATCTTTGCATACTACAGATTCAGGCTGCATTTCTTAATGAAGCAAAGGACGCAACTATAATTTGTTAATTAACTTGAACCTTTATTTGGTAAATATAAACTCTTTGGAGCATTAAATGTAAGCCAGCAAGACTAAAAAACAGCTTAATTCCAGAAGTGGTGAGACTCATAAACTTTTCCACCTAATAAATTACAAAATTTTAAAAACTTTCCTCATTGACTTTACAATATGACACTTTCTCCTCACTGTAACCTGTAACATTCTTACAGGACATTTTATCTCTTTTACATATAACATGCTGCTGATATATTTCATATGCTGATATATTTTTTATATATTCATTCATTCATTATCTCCCGCTTTATCCTCTATTAGGGTCGCGGTGGGGTTCCCCCCATGCCCATCCAGGGGAGAACGTCTCGGGCGCTGGGCAGATACACCCAGGACAGGGCGCCAATCCATCGCTGGGTACACACTCACACACTCAAGCACACTCTATATGGGGCAATTTAGAGAACTCAATTAACTTGATCCATGTTTTTGGACTGTGGGAGGAAACCGGAGAACCCAGAGGAAACCCACGCGGACACGGGGAGAACATGGAAACTCCACCCAGATGGAGCTCCCCAAACATTCTTCTCTGGATGGGCATAAAGGAACCCACCCATGACCCTAGTAGAGGATTAAGCAGAAGATAAACAATGAATCAATAAATGTTGCATTTTCAACTGAATTTTTTGCTTATTCTCAATCTGTAGACAACATTAACAGTTTGTGTTCACTGTTTTCTGATTCTCCTTTTCATCATAGGAAAAAACCTTTAATGGGTATATACAAAAAAACGTCATTAACTTTAAATAGCTTGATTGTATTAAGCCTAGATCAAGTAAATCCTTCTGTTGCCAGATTTTCTAATCACTTTTTTTTTCTGTACAATCCTTATATGTTAATAACAAGTCTATGCAATTCCCAGATCGTGCTTGCTTTCTACAGTATGTGCACTACTTGTCTGCTAAAATATAGTGTAATTATCTTATAATAGAGAGGTTATTAGACAATAAGAGAGGCAAGCCTAAAGATCTACAGGATCTTCTGTGAATCTATAGCTGGGTAGACTACGATTGTGCAAAATGGCTGAATAATAAGTATCATTTTATTTGCCGATAAGCAAATGGAAGCCAATAAGGTAATGTTTTGCCAAAATAAATAATTTATTAAAGTGTTTGATAAACTTAAAACTTTTTTAAGCTCAATGGGCTTTTATTCAAGTTACATGTTTCTTTAATTCTTCTCATGTTAGTTACAAATAACTGAATCCTATTTTGTGAGTTATGTCGTATTAAGTAGTTATTGTAGTAATGGCACAAACCCTTTGCATTTGTTTCAATCCTACATGCTTTTTTTTCTCAGGGTGAGCTGCTAAATCTTGCTAGTATGCACTTTAATGATTTATATATATATTGTAAAAAGATTGTATTTAGCTTCACATGCATAAATAGAAGCATGATTTACTGTTCTGAGGTTGTATTAGTTAAGGAAATCAGTGAAATGACTCATTTTAATCTAATATTTTATTTGTTTTACAGTGCACTTTTTATATATCAGAAAAATTATCAAAAAATAATATTTTGTTACATATGTGGTTCTGAGAGTATTGAGGTTATACTGTTTTTTATCCCAAAGGTGCTCCAGCTTGGTTCAGACATCCTGCCTCAGTACAAGCAGGAAGCTCCCAAAACACCACCTCATATTATCCTTCATTATTGCACCTTCAAGACCACTTGGGACTGGGTCATCCTCATCCTTACCTTTTACACAGCCATTATGGTACCCTACAATGTCTCCTTCAAAACCAAGCAGAACAATGTTACATGGCTTGTGCTGGACAGTGTGGTGGACGTTATCTTTCTTGTGGACATTGTGCTTAACTTCCACACCACTTTTGTTGGCCCCGGAGGTGAGGTCATCTCTGATCCGAAGTTGATACGGATGAATTACTTAAAAACTTGGTTTGTAATTGACCTGCTTTCCTGCTTGCCCTATGACATCATCAATGCTTTTGAGAATGTGGATGAGGTCAGTATATATGATTTTTCAAAAAGATACTACTGAATAAAGTCAGAATAACTTTATTCAGTGGTCAACAAATGCACTATTATATGGCTACTTGATATAAAATTAAATAGAAAACTTCAGGTGAAGATATAACAAACAGGCTGTAGTGTGCGAATGCTTTCCCGAGTAGTAACGGAAAAAATGACATACTTCAAAAAATTAAAATTAACATTTTTATTCATTCATTGATTATCTTCCGCTTTTATCCTCTATTAGGGTCGCGGTGGGCTTCCCCATGCCCATCCAGGGAAGAACGTCTCTGGGCTGATACACCCAGGAGAGGGTGCCAACCTATCGCTGGGCACACACTCACTCACACAAACACACTCTACATGGGGCAATTTGGAGAACTCAACTGACTTGAGCCATGTTTTTGGACTGTGGAAGGAAACCGGAGAACCCGGAGGAAACCCACGCGGACACGGGGAGAACATGGAAACTCCACCCAGATGGGGATTCGAACCGGGAATCCCTAGTGCTGAGAGGCGAACGTGCTAACCACTAAGCCACCATGCCGCCAACATTTTTATTGTATACATTTAAGTTTATGATGTAAACTGCTCTCTTCATCTGTTGCTTCATTTGTTGCACAAATATGAACAACTAGTGGTGGTGTGCAAGAAGATGAAACATAATACATTACATTTATATTACATTTACATTTAGTCGTTCAGCTGTCGTTCCAGTCAGCTGGAGAGATTGTGGAGCCATCATTTTGGAAGATCAGGTCATGATTTATTGAGGGTTTAGTTGGAATTATGAGAAGCTCCGTTTTTGTCAAATTTAATTTAAGATCACAGGCCTTATTCCAAACAGATATGTTGGTGAGTCAGGCCGATATCTGATTAGATATCATGGTGTCATCAGAGGCAAAAGACAAATAATGATGAGTGTCATCAGAATATCAGTGATACGAGTGATGTCATGTACAATAAAAAGAAGAGGGGACCAAGTACAGAGCCCTGAGGAACTCCAGTGAGTACTTGGTGAGAGTTAGATACGTCCCCATTCCATGACACTTTGAAGGTCCTTCCTGTTAGATAGGATCGAAACCATTCAAGTGTTGTACTAAAAATATATAGTTTAAATAGAGTGGACAGTAGAATCTGATGATTTACTGAATCACAAGTTGCCTAGAAGTCCAGCAGGATGAAGACAGATGAATGAAAGTTAGATTTGGCAGATTTAAGTGCAGATTTAAGCAAAGCTGTCTCAGTGGAATAAATACACAAACACTAAATGATCTCAACAAAGAGAAGTAAAACTGAACCCCAGACAGTTCTCAGTTATTTATGGTAATCAGGTAATATACTATTTTGAATATAATTCAAAATTAAGACAAGATGACTCGTTAAGTAACACTGACAGATCATGGTTAACTGTGAGTTTGCACTGTAATTGACTGGCATACTGCCTTTTCTCCCATGATTGCTGGGGTAAGAACCACTTAATTGATCCTATTTATGATGTATGATAGTATGTAAAAACACAGTCAAAGTGACACAAAGCTAAATCCTTCAATCATAACACCATATATATTTATAGTTTATAGTTAATTTAATACAGGACAGTTCTATTAACTATTCTATTATTTGGGTCAACTAAGCAATTTTGTCTTTTTAAATAACAAATTATTAAAGCTTATTAAAGCAACTTACACCCTATGTTGTGTGTTTATATATAGTTGCTTTCATGAATTTCCTTTTCAAAGAGAAACTTTTTTTATATAACACCCAGCATATGCATTTTGTGTCATGGTTTTATATGGACACTTGGATTTGTTCAATAATTCAGAAGCTCCATAAAATGTTAGGAGTACTTACAGTTTTTCCCTATGGATTACACACTTTCCTCCGAACATTTCAAGTATCTCCCCAAATTAAAAGCTTAGGCTTCTAATCATACATGGCATAATTAAACCATTACAGTAGCACTCACTCTTCATTTAAACAACTCTCTCTACATATGCACACTTCACAACCAAAAAATTCACGTAGACTTGCACACATAACGGTTATGTACATACTCCAACTGTTGCAAAAATGCTATCAAAATTTTGCAAAAACTATTGCAAAAATAAAAATAAAAACAGCCTCTGAGTTAGCAGTTTTGCATTTACTGTAACTTATCATGTTCACCATAAAATATACGACTAGCAAATGAACCAATGACAAAGGGCAGTTAATTAACTCAAACAAGACCCAATAAGACCCAAACAAGAGACAATAACTAATTAACTAAACCAAACAGAAAAGAAACCCAAAAAACAGTAAGGAGTGTGTGGCATTTCTTACTAGATATATAACAATTTTGCCATGATGCGAGCTTGTCTACCATAGTATCTTGGCGCCTTAATAAGGCAGTCAACACACATAGAGCACTGCCCCTTTAAAAACCTCAACATAAATCTCCAAAACCTGTACAATATAATTCTTTACATTTGTCCAACAAAGAAAATCTACAAAGGCTGCATGGAGCTTTATCTCTGTGCTGTGGCAGTAAGGGTCATTTTGCATGTTGTTCAGTTCACCTGATCAAATCACAGGCATTGCCCTGGCTTAGTATGCACTGCCCACTCTTCGATATCCAGCGAGTTTTGCAAATTGAGTAAAGCACAACTGCAAAATATGCTCAATCAGTAAGGTTGTGTTTATAGTCCAATACCATATAATTAGGAATTTTCAGCAATCTAGCAAGGAATTATATATTCAGGGCCCTTCAGTCTGTTTTCTCTTCTTCTGCCTGCGTCGTTTAAATTGCAAAGGTGTTTGTGAATACATTTATGCCAAAGGGCGTAGCGATCTGAAAATAAGGTGTGTTCATGTAAATTTCTGGTGTATTGCTATAATGTCAACGAAAAACACAGATGTGCGACTGACTGAAAACAATCAAGGCAACAGTCAGACATTCAGCCTTGGCTGTGAACTGTTGACAGATACGCACTCAATGCCACTGAATGCTGAATTGGCAATAGCCACTATTAAATGTTATTGCATTTTCAAAGAGAATGCATAAACATACAGTGTATTTTCGATTTGCTATAAAATGGAATACCTCATGGGTCTATGCCAATGGGAATGAAATAGTTATCTGCACCTGGTTCTTAAATGGAATGGCAAGTGACACGCTGATTCGTTTATTGCATGTTATGGCCATGAATGATTAGTACATTCAAGACATTTAGTACATAGTGCATTTTGCACTTTAGAGCAACTCAAAGCATAATTTTTCTGTTGTTATGATAGCAAAGACACAATGGCATGCCCTAAATGAACCTATCTAGCTAAGGATCACTAAAATAAGCACCTTCAATTTAGTGGGTATTTAAATTATAAAAACTTTTAGTGATACAAAATTGTTAATTTTCAGCAATTATTATTCATTCATTCATTATCTTCCGCTTTATCCTCTATTAGGGTCGCAGTGGGGTTCCCCATGCCCATCCAGGGGAGAACGTCTCGGGCGCTGGGCAGATACACCCAGGACAGGGTGCCAATCTATCGCTGGGCACACACTCACTCACACAAAAACTCTCCATATGGGGCAATTTGGAGAACTCAATTGACTTGATCCATGTTTTTGGACTGTGGGAGGAAACCGGAGAACCTGGAGGAAACCCACATGGACACATGGAAACTCCACCCAGATGGGGATTCGAACCGGGAATCCCTAGTGCTGAGAGGCAAACGTGCTAACCACTAAGCCACCATGCCGCCCCGCAATTATTATTAAAGTAATAAAATATAGTATTTCTGCGACATGTTCCTAATTAAATGAGAACACCAAATATGAAGTGCATGAAGAAAACTTGTTGAATATCACATACTTGATTAAATATTGTTAATATTAAATATTGTTGTTATTAACATTATTATTTATCAATAGTATTATATACATTAAATCTTGCAACTTTTTTTTCTATAGGGAATTAGCAGCTTGTTCAGTTCACTAAAAGTCGTACGACTTCTGCGTTTGGGACGTGTGGCAAGAAAACTGGACCACTATCTGGAATATGGTGCTGCTGTACTGGTGCTGCTGGTTTGTGTTTTTGGACTGGTGGCTCATTGGTTAGCATGTATTTGGTACAGCATTGGTGACTATGAGGTCATTGATAAGCTGAACAACACCATTAAGAAGGACAGCTGGCTCTACCAGTTGGCCACAAGCATTGGCTCTCCATATCGCTACAATGCAAGTGGCTCTGGTCAGTGGGAGGGTGGTCCTGGAAAACACACCCTCTATATCACATCACTGTATTTCACCATGACCAGCCTGACAACTATCGGATTTGGGAATATTGCACCCACTACTGATGGAGAGAAGATTTTTTCAGTGGCTATGATGATGGTGGGATGTGAGTATGCACCTTTGATTACTTTTCAATTTAATAGTTATCAATTGCTCTGTGCATATTAGCATTACAAAGTATTTGTATAGAAAATACACCATTATGTGGTCCAAAAAATTATATTTGCAATGTGACAAAATGTATATTTGAATAGTTGACTATTAAAATCACATTAAAAGGCCTTTTCTAAACTACATAATCGATGAGCATATTAAATTCCTTCTTTTCTGTGGCACTAAAATGAATTATACATGATTTACATACATTACAATGTATGCACCTGTGTTGGCGCTGATTGGGCGGGGAGGAGAGGTGGAGCCGATGAACTGATCAGGTAGATCGATTAGCACAATTGCTCCGTCTGTTGTGCAGCTTTATAAGCTGTGAAATTATATGCCGTAGGGAGAGAGAGAGATTCCATGGAGCCGACGGGAGCAGGACTTCGGCGAATGACTCCAGGCCATTAGAACTGTATGTTAACTGTATTTTAAATACTCTTTAATAAAGTCCATTCCTGTCAGGAGAAATCCTGTCTCTGGTCCTCATTACAGCACCAAATCCATAGTACATTTAGTTATTTAGCAGACGCTTCTACCCAAAGTGACTTGCACATAAGAGCACAAGTCAGTAGTTAAGGAAGAACCCAGCTACACTGTAGAATTATCAAACCTGATCATTATCCTATCCTGCACCCCACTCCCTTTTTTGGAGTATATATATATATATATATATATACAGTATATATATATATATTATAGCCAACTCTTTATTAAGAAATGTGTTCACATATCAATGTCTAATATTGTATTTGTTTTGTTTATTTCTGAAAAAGAAAGTGATTTCATTGCAATTCAACAGCAAAAATAACAGTTTTACTCATGAAACAAAAAATATGAACAAAAATACATATTATAATAGAGGAAAAACTTAGGACACTCTACCCTCTAATAACTAGTGTTGCCCCCTTTGGCTGAAATAACTTCAGTGAGATGCTTCTTGTAGCCATCTACCAATCTCTGACATCGATCTGAAGAAAGTTTGCTCCAGTCCTCAACACAGAATTCTTTCAGCTGTGTGATGTCTTTAGGGGTTTCTTGCATGTACAGCCCATTTTAAGTCACTCCACAGCATCTCAATGGGATTAAGATCTGGATTTTGACTTGGCCAGTCCTTGGTGGATTTACTGGTGTTTGGGTAATGTTTTGGGCCATTGTCATGTTGCAGGGTCTAGTTAATTTTTTTGCAGATGGTTTCACATGTTCCTCAAGCACACTCTGATACTCAGTAGAATTCATGTTGGACTCCATGACGGTAAGCTGGCCAGGTCCTGCTGCAGCAAAGTATCCTCAAACCATGACACTTCCACCTCCATGCTTCACAGTTGGAATGAGGTACTTCACTTGGAATGCTGTATTTGGTTTACACCAACCATGTCTTCTGTTCTGGTGTCCAAATAATTAAATTTTAGACTCATCTCATCCAAAGAACATTATTCCAGAATTCATGGTCTTTGTCAGCATTCTCGCAGGCAAACTTCAGTCTGGCCTTTATGTTTTTCATGGAGAGCAAAGGTTTCCTCCTTGCACACCTCCCATGAAAATTAAACTTGTGTAGTCTCTTTCTGATAGTTTTTTGATAGTTTCTCTGACAGTAGCAAGAGCCATCACAAAATTGCATCTTGTGATGCAATTTTAGGATTTTTCATGACTTCTGTTAACATGTTATGGCCTGCTCTGGGGGTGAACTTGCATGGACGGCCAGACCTGGAAATGGTCACAGTTGTTTTGAATGTCTTCCACTTGTAAACAATTTTCCGGATGGTGAAATGGCCGATGTAAAATTCTTTTAAGATCTTTTTAAATTCCTTACCAGACTCATTGTCACGTTTACTCCTAGGTCCGGGCAAGTGTAGCGATAACCACAAGGAAACAGGCAGCAGCAACTGAACGGACCTGTAACGTAGTGGAAGCTCTCTCGCAGATGAGAGAGCGTGGCTTGCTTAAATAACAAAATGATATTGTCACATGACTAAGGGTAATTAACTAAATGAGGCACAGCCGCAAAATTAATGAAAACAAACCGAAACAAGGAAAAAGGAACTAAAGTGAAACTCAAACCAAAACAAACACAAAACCAAACGCTGTCCTGACTATCAGAGGGCAAGGATCCTGACAGTACCCCCCCCCTCCAAGGGGCACGCAAACGAAAGGAAGCATCCCAAAAGAAAAGGTGGTCCAGGGCCTTGCGGGGCAAATGTCCATGGCAGGGGTAACAAGGGCAGGCAGAGAAAGACAAACACCCGAAGGCCGGAATGGTTGATGGCATCTATGTAGAGTGTCAAATGGGCGCTTGAGAGTGATGTGGAGGCCGAGCGAGCATGGGTGAGAGGAACCAAATGAGCAGAGGCGAGAAGAACTGTACGGACGTCCAAAGGTGACGAAAGTCTTGAGTCAAGAGCAGGAGGAGACTGAGGAATGTGAGGAGCAGGTGGCGTTGCGTCAGCGGGAAGGCTATTGGATGCCTCTCCCGGATGGCTAGAGACCCGGCCCTCCAACAAGTAGGTATGGGTGCATTCCCTGGGGTCCCCCATGACTCCTACTGCAATGATATCACAGTGGTCTGGCTCATTGTTCTCCTCCACAACACTCTGCTCACAGGGTAGAGACATAGTAACAGAACACCAAAATACCAAGGCTCCAAGTGTAAACTCTGAATACAGATTGGAAAATGCACAAGTAGAATACTTGTTGTGTTGAGTTGTGTGAGGTTCCGACGGAGTCACAAGGGGAGCACTGTGAACCAGTTATGGAACTGTGTGCGCTGACAGAAACGTGTGGGCTGACCGGGTTGCACAGACCAGGCACTGGGTGCACAGACCACCAGGCACTGGGTGCACAGACCAGATCGCTGGAGGCACTGGGTACGCAGACCGGATCGCTTGGGCCTTTGGTATTAAATTCAACACTAGAGATATAGGTGGTAAGGACTGAGCCACGGGCGGAACCTGGAGGAACAACCGAGCCGCAGGAGGAACCTGGAGCGACGACCGAGCCGCGGGAGGAACCTCTGGGAAGCAGGAGTGATGTAGGGGACAAAGCAAGGGAGGGAGACCACAAAAACATGGAAAGCTGGGCAGGTCCGAAAAATTAGATCCCATAGAAATAGAGGACCCCTCAAAGTTTTTAGAAGACTGTACCCCCTCAATAGCTCCAGATAAGACCCCCTTCTCCACAGTAGTAGGAGGAGGTTGACCCTTAACTTTATCCTTAGTCCTGGACCTGTGCTTGCACCTAGATGTGCTGGGGGGCTTAACTGAACCAAATTGGTGATCCGACGATAGCTCAGGGGAGTTCCTAAGTGTATAAGCAGGGAAAATATAGTCAGAGAACAAGGAGTCACTAATTTCCTCATTGGAGCCAATGGGGCAATCAATGTCCTACTCAGCACATAGTGACTCATAGCCATAACGCCAAATGATGTCATCATCACTATACTGAGCCCTCTGAGCTGCCATACTAAAGAAAAAAATATAAAAAAATATAACCAATAGAAAGCAGGTAAATACCTCAAGGGAAGGAGCCAAAACTAACAACAAAACAATGCTATAGCTATTAGATGAGCCGAATTAAGCAAAATGCAAAACAAAATTAACAGAAAACACAAAAAAGAGCAAAAGGGTGAACCGCTCATACTCCACCAAAAATGTCGGGAGCAAGCAAACTGAACTAAAATCTTGGACATGGGGAGTGAAACCACAGCAGTACAAAACCAACACAAAGTCCAGGCAGGCGCACTCAACCGAGGACCATGGGAGCTGCGAAACCAGAAAGAAAATAAATATAAACGAGCTGCTCAATGTGGGAATGGAGCACGCGAAACCTAAGCTTCCAACAGCAAACGGGAGCCATGAACAAGAGGAAGAAGAACGGTTAGCTGCTAAAGCTAACTACCGGTAGAGAGAGCTAGCGAAAACATGGCAAAGCTAAATGCTACGCCGACAGACGCTTAGCACGGACCCGGCCCGCAATCGTGGACTGCCTGAAGACCATGGAGATGAGAGAAAGGCATAAAAACACACACTACCTGAAAGTGGTGGCAGATATGTTGGAGAGAGCCGGGAAAGTGTAGCAATAACCACAAGGAAACAGGCAGCAGATTCCAGAAACAATCGAGAATCCTGACACACATAAGCAGCCACAATCTTCTTTCTAAGGGCCTCAGACAGCTCTTTGGATTTTACCATGGTGCTCACTCTCGCTCAACAGTCAGGGACACACCACACTAATTTTCCGAGGTTTAAATATGGCAAGCCTCATTCAAAATGCTGGGTAATGATGTTCTGATCATGTGCACCTGATGTAATACATCTGTGTCTAATCTTAACAATTTTAAGTGGGGTATGTAGGGGTGTCCTGATTTATTCCTCACCAGAAATTGCATTGTTTTTAAATAACATTTCACAGAAAGTTGTAATAAGGCCTTTCTTTATTTTTAATTGTTTAGTCATATTGCTTGGATCCCCAGTATTGTTCATTCATTCATTCATTATCTCCCACTTTATCCTCTATTAGGGTCACGGTGGGGTTCCCCATGCCCATCCAGGGGAGAACATCTCGGGCGCTGGGCAGATAGACCCAGGACAGGGCGCCAATCCATCGCTGGGCACACACTCACTCACACAGACACACTCTATATGGGGCAATTTTGAGAATTCAATTGACTTTATCCATGTTTTTGGACTGTGGGAGGAAACCGGAGAACCCGGAGGAAACCCACGCAGACACGGGGAGAACATGGAAACTCCTCCCAGATGGGAATTCGAACCGGGAATCCCTAGCGCTGAGAGGCGAACGTGCTAACCACTAAGCCACCGTGCCGCCCCAGTATTGTTCAAATTGATATTAAATATCCACATGTCCAAATGTGTTAAAAAAAATACAGGCTTTCATAGGGTGTCCTATATAGTCTGTAAACAATAAGCACTGACCCATTATAACACCAGGTCAAATACACTTTGGAGATTAATATAAAACCTTGGTGCACATTTCCATTAGGACAAGAAATACAACTACTAAATGAAATGGTGCAATACTTTAGATCATACAATTTGCCATACTAGTCCAAGTATGTTCTGAAGATTCTCTTTAACCATCAGTGTAAGCCCTACACTGCTATGCTAAAAAATAGCATAGCACAGTGTCCAGGTTTTTTAGCACCCTGCCTTATGACAACAAAATAATGATGCCACAAATTTAATAGCCTGCTTTGTTTTACAATATGGGATGTCATGATGGTGTCAGTTCTTAGCGATTTTGCTTTACAGCATGAATGCCCTTTAAATTCCTCTCTGTGTAGAGTCCTAAAACTGTCATGTATTCAACAATACAATACTGCACTAATGGGGTTTT
This sequence comes from Corydoras sp. C115, assembly GCA_019802505.1. Taxonomy (NCBI): domain Eukaryota; kingdom Metazoa; phylum Chordata; class Actinopteri; order Siluriformes; family Callichthyidae; genus Corydoras; species Corydoras sp. C115. The sequence goes on from JAFMOC010000025.1 coordinate 3,293,679, forward strand.
CTTGTACCTTTCTTTTTTTGTCTTTTTGATTATTTTGTGTATGCTTTCATTGTCTGAACACTTGAAGGTTTCTTGAATTAATACTGAGAAACTATATATACAATAGGGCAACACGGTGGCTTAGTGGTTAGCACGTTCGCCTCGCAGCACTAGGGATTCCCGGTTCGAATCCCCATCTGTGTGGAGTTTCCATGTTCTCCCCCTGTCTGCGTGGGTTTCCTCCAGGTTCTCTGGTTTCTCCCAGTCCAAAAACATGGATCAAGTCAATTGAGTTCTCCAAATTGCCCCATATAGAGTGTGTTTGTGTGTGCATGAGTGTGTGCCCAGCGATGGATTGGCGACCTGTCCAGGGTGTATCTGCCCAGCGCCTGAGAGGCTCTCCCCTGGATGGGCATGGGGAACCCCACCACGACCCTAATAGAGGATGAAGCGGAAGATAATGAAAGAAAGAATGAATGAATATATATACAATACTGTGAAAGTTTTAGGTAGGTGTGAAAAAATGCTGTAAACTAAGAATCATTTCAAAAATACATATAATAAAAATTGTATCAATTTTTAAATGCAAAGCGAGCAAAAAACGAAAAATTTAATCAAACCGATATTCCTTCAAAGAAGTTTGAAAGCCTTCAAACCAGCATCAATTCTTATAGGTACATTGCACAAATTCAGGGATTTTGTAGGATTATAGTGAGGCGTATAATCAACCAATTATACCAAACAGGTGCTAATGATCATCAATTTCACAAGTAGGTTGAAACACAGTCATTAAGTGAAACAGATACAGCTGTGTAGGAGATTTAAAACTGGGTGAGGAACAGCCAAACTCTGCTACCAGGCTGAGGTTGTGGAAGATAGTTTCATGGCAGAAGGCAGTTTGTTTGCTGAAGGGCTGGAGAGATGTACAATAATGTGTCTACAGGCAACTGTGAAACATGGTGGAGGTTCCTTGCAAATTTGGGCCTGCATTCCTGCAAATGGAATATGAGATTTGGTCAGGATTAATGGTAGCCCCATGTTGAAAAATACAGACAGATGCTAATCCATCATGCAATACCATTAGCCAATTTATTCTGCAGCAGGACAACGACCTCAAGCATACAGCCAATGTCATTACGAAAAATCTTCAGCATAAAGAAGTAGTCTTGGAATTGATGATATGCCCCCCACAGAGCCCTGATCTCAACATCATTGAGTTTGTCTGAGATTATATGAAGAGACAGAAAGATTTGAGAAAGCCAACATGTACAGAAGATCTGTGATTAGTTCTCCAATTTGTTTGGAATAACCTACAATCCGAGTTCAAAAACTGTGTGCAAGTGTATCTAGAAGAATTGATGCTGTTTTGAAGACAAAGGGTGGTCACACCAAATATTGATCGATTTAAATTTCTATTCTGTTCATTCATTGCATTTTGTTAATTAATAAAAAATAAACAATTAACACTTCTATTCTTGAAAGCATTCTTAGTTTACAGAATTTTTTAACACCTGCCTAAAACTTTTGCACAGTACTGTAAAAATATATATATATATATATATATATATATATATATATATATATATATATATATATATATATATATATATATATATACATATACACATTATCTTCCACTTTAAACTGTACTAGAGGCACAGGAGATTCCCCATGCCCCTCATAAAGGACAGGATGATGCAATATATATATAGATATTGCATCATCTTTATCCATTGGTTGCTCTGTTTTAATTTTACTTTCTCACTTATTCCTGTTATTTCACACACACACACACACACACACACACACACACACACACACACACTCAGATTTTCCCATAAGATCAATATCTCATTTAAGTGGATGATGTGAGAAAATGGATGGACTGCTGAGCATGCAAATGTGATCGCACATGCATTACTGAACCATTTTTAACGTCTAGCCATTTTTAGAGGAAAGTGTTCATGGAGCTTGTTCCATTCTTAGCTCAAGTTGATGATATTTTTGAACAAGCTGCAGGCTTCTTAATACACATTTTCACAGACATTATCAGGCACTTTATATTAGACTTTGCAATTATCCTGTGGATGTTAAACTTTAAAAAAATAAAGTTCAGTAGCTTGCAGCATTCATTTTCCCTCTTTTATTTTGAATTATGAGGTGAAGTCACTATTTAAACAAACAAAAATAATTTACAAACAAATCATCCTTCATTCATTTATTATCTTACACATAATCTTCTACTATCCTTCTACATAATCAGGCTCCACAGTATCTGAGTGAACTGATTCAATTGTATAAGCCAACAAGTGAGCTCAGATCTCAAGGTTCTGGTTTACTTTTAGCTCCTAGAATAAATAAAATTACTGCTTGTGGATGAACGTTCTCCCACAAGTCTGCTCAACTTTGGAATAGCCTTCCAGTTACTGTTCGTGATTCTGAATCATTATTAATCTTTAAAAGTAGATTAAAAACACATGTATTTAATCTTGTGTTTAATTAATTCCCTGTAGATAAAGATGTAGATCTAAGGCTTGGCTGTGTTGGGGTGGTAATCTGTGATCAGTGTATGCTGGCGTTTCACCTCTTCACCCACCTCATCATTAATGGGGGGGTGTGGCGCTGAAATGATGCTGTTCCAGGGAGCCCTCTCAACTATGTAGAGTCTGTAGTATCTGCCTCTTTTAGTTCTGCTGCTCTAGTCAGTGATGCCGGAGTCACATGCTGCATTGTGTCAATCAATTATTTATTACTTAAATGCTGTGCTTTATTATAAGCTTTAACTGCCCTTCTTGTCTGTTTCTTTTGAGGTGTGGCCGGTTTCCTGGACGTGTAGTCAGATCTTCATCCATGGCTCTGCTGAAGCACTGCAGCTACAACGATTACTGGACTGTGCCTGGATATTAATTGGACTGGCGGTCCTGCAGGACCCCCTTAATAGACTTACGTATAGTTTTCCCGTTGTTAGAGTTTTTCCATTTGTTAAATATAGTCACCCGATCTCGACACAATCTGTACCCACACTGTTGATGCTGCCAATGGTGATGAAAGTTAAATAAGGTATGTTTAGGCATTCATTATTGTGAATAAAGCACAAAAAAGGTGTTCTTCCACGACTTGTAATAGAGTCATTTTCAGGATTTATGTACAGTATAAAAACAGTTATAATCATAAATTTTTTGTGGAATTACTAATAAACTGGAAATCTAATTAAGGGAATCGAGTTCGGTTTTTAAAATGATCATTGATTGAGAAGCAACAGGATACTGGCTTAGTGCGCTTCAGAAAATACTTTGCTGTTTATATTAATCTATTTCATGTACTGCAGTTCAGCTGGTTCATAGGTGCAGTAGAAAATAAAGGCAAAAAGATTTAAAATTGTAATAGGCCTGGTTCCTGAGAACATAATTTGAGGTTTATTAGAACATGCAACCTGGACTTTGGACCACCCCAGGGCACCACTAATGTGCTGCACATGAGACTAGAACTCCTTGCTCGACTAGAACTACCTTTACAGTGGGTGTGCAATGGTGGACAATTGGTTCCAAGGTGCAAAAGAAGGCTAGAAATGAGTTAAAAGATATGTTAATATTGTTTGTTTTAATATTGTATGTGTGTAGAAATTAGGACCATGGTAATACAATGTATCCTCAGTAAGTTTAACCAAAAAAAAATGGCCAAAGAGTAGTTTTACCATCTGAAATGCTATAGGAAAACTGCATTATTGAATATGTTTTACAATCTACTTTGGCCAGCATGACATGGATCTATCTGTGACCAGCGGCCAAATGTCATTTATCACATGTGACCAGGGGTGATTGGTTGTTGGTAAAAAGTGTGCATAGCAACTTGCATGGAGCACAAACTGAGCAAGATGTAATATATTTTGTCAGTGTAATATACCAGGGTGTATGAGGTGTGTGCCCAGCTGATAGATAATATGTTTGAGAAAAAGGAGTGAAACATGGGGGCAGTTTGTTAACCCTTGAACTCCCCAATGGATGTCTGATTTTTTTGTGGTCAAACAAGACAGTTCCAATAAGCAAGGTGAGAATTTTAGGTAGCATTTAAGTAATTTAGAAGAATGTCACTGTGGGAGCTTTTGTTTTAAAGTACCTAGTTCTGGCTCAATTATCTGCATGCTTCTGGAGGAGAGCAATGAGAAATAAGGCCTTTTTCAAATCTGGTAATGAAGGGCAAGTGCAAAAATGATGCATATACAACTTAAAAGGTTCCCCAGACACTAAGCTGGCTAATGGCCAATTCTCTAATGGAGGTTGGAAAGAATGGATGGACCATGGTCTATGCAGTGAGATCTACATACATCTTCTAGTAAAATGCAACACGGCTAATTATCATAAGTTATATGCCTTTCAAAATATCTAAAAGCGTGTTTCATCTAGGGATCAAAAATTGACGTATCAAACCATAATTGAACATTGCACTTTAACCCATCTTGTATAACTTCTATGCGAAGAACAGATGTGCAGAACAAATACATGTGTCATGGTTCTGACAAAAAGCACTTACGAAGCAAAGATATACCAAGATATGTGTTACATTAAAGCACAAAAGGTCCCAAAACTCTAGGCTATAATATAAACCACAAAGAGAAAAAAACTTGCAACCAGTAAACCTTATGGAGATGAACCAAGCACACAAACCAATAAAGGCAAATTGAATATGAACTAAAATAACTTTTCGAACCCAACTTTGATGGCATCTCTGGCCGGAGAGCTGGCGGGAATGGCCACTGAAAAGCTGGCAGTAACACCCCCTGAAGAGCTGAAAGAAATATACCTTAACATGTAATCATTTAGCAGACACTTTTATCCAAAGCAACTTACAGATAGAAGAACAACAGAAGTCAGTAGTTGAGGAAAAACCAGCCACACTCTAGAATTATCAAACCTGATCATTATCTCTTTTTTTCATAAAAAAGTGCTGGTGGAAGATGTGTTTTGAGATGTTTCTCAAAAATGCTAAGTGAATCAGCCTTGTGACTCGGACAGAATTCAGCAGTGATGAACGATATGTAGTGAGAAGTACCACAGTGAGATACTGTGTATCACAGGTGACATACATCACTTGAGCAAGTTGGAGTGTATTTTGGAAATATAGAGTAAAGGTAAGAGGGAGCAGATCCAGAGATTGTTCTGTAGGCAGTGTTTTGTACTGAATACGAGCAGCTACAGGGAGGCAATAGAGAGAGATGAGTAATAAAGTGACATGAGTCTACCTTGGTTAGTTGAACTCAAGTCAGAATGTAGAGTTTTGAATCAGTTGTAGAGGTCTAATTGCGCAAGCTGAGAGACCAGCAAGCAATGCATTACCATAGTTGCCCAAGGATAGGATATGGGCTTGGAATAACAGCTGAGTAGCATGTACCTCTGAAAGCTGGTGGAAACATTTACAGACCCAGATAACAATACCTTCTTCCATAAACACTGCAGAAGCACTTTTGCTCTGCACACACATGACAACAGCACATAGACTAAAGCAGTCCTCTTGCTGGAAACAGCATTTCGCTAGGTACAGTCACAGCACCACACTTGCTGGGAACACACAGCAACACTTCTGCTGGGGACACACTCAGCAGCAAATCTTCTGGGGAGACTGGTAGCTCCAATCCATTTTTAAGATCTAAGATTTCGACACTGCTGTGTTTGGGTGTTCACACTATTTATTAGGCCACTGATTATTTTGATACATAATATTTGAATAAAATTATTGTCAAGGTATATTATGTTAGGGTGTTAGGATAAGTATGTAAGGGTATATTGGCTCAGTGTTTATGATATTTAGACTCTCATTCTGAAAGTTATGGGGTTTGAAACCAAAATGCACCAAAGTTACCAATGTGGCCCTTGAGCAAGACCCTTCACCGTCTTTGCTCCATGGTGCTGTACCATTACTGACTATGTTCTCTGAATCTAACCATCAATTCAGTTGCTTTGAATAAAAGTGTCTTGTCATGCCGTTTGAAATAAGGAGAAAACAGTCACTTCCACAGAATCATGGATCCAGGTTATTAGGGAAATTTTGATAAGTACACATTAAAAGGAAACGAAAAACGTTGATGGAGAGCACCATCTCTAGGGCTGTAACACAATAAAGCGGAGGTAGCAAAAACCAAATGGCAAAGTAAGTAACAACAATTCAGCATGCCGAAAACCTAGCCAGCGTCGCTTTAATAGCCCCATCAATCAGTATACAGGCGATGCGGCACGCCTTTACCCTGGAGAAGGGTGTGGCACCGGTGGCAATTGGGAGAACCAGAAGTCGCTGTGGTTACAAACCCAATCAAATGTAACAAAATATTTAGATTTATTACAGAGTTTGTGTTAACACCTTGACAACAAAATAGTCTTCATTTAACAAAACCTCCTGCTACCTGATTAAGCTTATCATTTTTAAAAAGAAAGTATTTCAAACACATCAGGGCCATTTAAAATAAATTAATAAACTGAACATTACTAATAAAACAGTTCAATAAAAATAAAGTCCAATTTATGTTGCATTCAGTTAATAACAATTCAGAAGTTCATGCTTATTTCCAAGATTCTCAGATGCTTCATAACAATTCCTATAATATATTCAAGCTTAGCCTCAGTCAAAACAGCAGAGAAAAAATGTTTTGTTTTTTTAATGAATATATTGATGATAATAAGCCTGGAGTCTTTCTTAATAAATGACAGTTTATTTTGGCAAGGATATGTTACATTTTTCATGAGGTGGTCTAGTGGATAAGAGTATATTATATTCAAAATTGTATTCCTTCTTTTGCATAAAGATGCCTCACAGCAGTTCCCTTTTCATCCAATCTAATCTGCATGGTTCATTGATCCTTCTGATTAACTAAATGAATTTGAAAAGCTTTTGAATATGCAGCCAGCATAGTATTCTATGTTATCATGGTATCTGGGCAGTATCTTGTAGATGTAACGTGTAAGTTCAATTTACGTGTAAGTGGTTTTCAGGCACAGTAATATGACATATGCAGTTCTGGATGCATAACTAAATGCTAATGCAATCAAACACTGGTCATAGTTACATAAAACTAAGAAGTTTAATAAAGAGATTCACCTAATTTCTTACTTTAAATATTAAAGGCTGTGACTACCTCTATATCTATAAAATAAAGGTAACAATTAATAAACATATGTATGATATCTGGGTACATATGTACAGTATACATTCATTTATTATATTCCACTTAATCCATCACTAGGGTCCAGGGGAGAACATTTTGGACGCTGGGCAGATACACCCAGGACAGTGCACCAATATATTGCTGGGCATGCTCACTCACACAGACACACACACACTATTTAGAGCATTCAATTTACCTTGAATCCATGTTTATTTTGGACTGTGGGAGGAACCCGAGAACCCGGAGAAAACCCACGCGGACTCGGGAAGAACATGAAAACTACACCCAGGTTGGAATTCGAACCTGGATCCCCAGCGCTGAGAGGCTAGAGTTCTTACCACTAAGTCACCATGCAACCCAGTACACATGCAATACTACAGTATTTTATACAAATGTCCCAAATGTATTTTTCTGTTTTAGCATAATCCTGCCCTGTTTTGATAAAAACTTGTTTGAGGGGCTTAACAAATGAGGAACCCAGTGGGTCTTGACACTAACCCCACTGAACATTATCAGTATTAATTAAAACTGTTGATTTGCTAGTTTACATCCACTGTCAGGGCATAAAATTAGTTGTTTAGCTCCTGATCATGTGGAGCAGCAAGTCAAAAAGTAAGAATTTTTGCCACCATTAGCATTTTGCACTTTTTTACACCAGTGGAGTAACATCCTCAGACCAATATTAGACCATTCATATTAGACAAAACATAAGTGTTGATCAAAAAGTTAGTGTAACATTTCCCAGATAAATAATAATTTGTTAAACTGGGTTAAGCCATAAAAAAACTTTAACAATCACAGTGAAAAATCATGCATATTGCATTGTAAATATAATTAACATGTTTAATCCAGGCGGCACGGTGGCTTAGTGGTTAGCACGTTCGTCTCTCAGCGCTAGGGATTCCCGGTTCGAATCCCCATCTGGGTGGAGTTTCCATGTTCTCCCCGTGTCCGCGTGGGTTTCATCCGGGTTCTCCGGTTTCCTCCCACAGTCCAAAAACATGGATCAAGTTAATTGAGTTCTCTAAATTGCCCCATATAGAGTGTGTTTGAGTGTGTGAGTGTGTACCCAGCGATGGATTGGCGCCCTGTCCTGGGTCTATCTGCCCAGCGCCCGAGACGTTCTCCCCTGGATGGGCATGGGGAACCCCACCGCGACCCTAATAGAGGATAAAGCGGGAGATAATGAATGAATGAATGAATGTTTAATCCATCTTTCCAAAATATTGGATGTTCTTTTTTACCAGCTCTTCTCTATGCCACCATCTTTGGAAATGTGACGACGATTTTTCAGCAGATGTATGCCAACACCAACCGCTACCATGAGATGTTGAACAACGTGAGAGATTTCCTAAAACTATACCAAGTACCCAAGGGTCTGAGTGAGAGGGTGATGGATTACATCGTCTCCACATGGTCTATGACAAAAGGAATTGACACAGAGAAGGTGCACTATTGAAGCTATTCTTAAAACTTAAAGCAGTGCACAAGAAAAGTCATAAGTTCTTTATGTAATAAAATGTTAAAAATGCTCCTTGTTTTCTGGCATATTTTTAGAGTTATTTAATAAGTCATTTGTGGCAATGATGTTTTAGTGTCTTTACTGTCTTCTGCTTAATTTCCTCAATTCCTCCTCAATTGGTTAAAGATTTTGTTTTGCTCTGTTTTGAACCACTCCAGAGTAGTTTTGGCAGCAGGCCTAATGTAATGTCTTTTACTGTGCCAAATTTCTTAAATTGTACTCATATGATCTGACATTGACATCTTTGCTGAGAGTGCAAGCTCACTTTTGGCAACGAACAAACAAGGCTTTAAGTAGCTTTTATATCAAAAATGGGAAAACATAAAGCTTAAGTTAAAATGAAATAACATTGGGAGCTTCAGGTCTTAAGAAGATTATAAAGATATTTTTGTTTAAACCAGTGAATTGAGAAACAAGCCATGAAAGGTTATAAAAATAAATGTTATTGTTTTTATTTTTATATTATTTTCCAAATAAAATAAAAAGATATCTGAATATTATAATTATTACTACATGGCTTTGTTCCAAAGATAACTATAATCTGTACTAAATTTAAAATTATTTTGTTGCTTAAAATCCGTCCATTATACATAGTAATTCTCTTTGCACCCCAAATGCCAGAAATACCAGAACAGCATATTTAAGAACCTATTCTATGTTAGTGTAGGGTCATTACTGGTTAAACATGTCATCTAATGAACTACCTGTGTTGTTCTTTAAAAATATTTTATTTCAAGATATTTGTTGTAAAATGTTTTTTTTTATACTTTTTCCATGGCTTCACAGGTGCTGTCCATCTGCCCAAAGGACATGCGTGCAGATATCTGTGTCCACCTTAACAGGAAAGTGTTTAACGAGCACCCAGCATTCAGGTTGGCCAGTGATGGCTGTCTACGCTCTTTAGCAGTGGAATTTCAGACCATCCATTCAGCACCAGGAGATCTTATATTCCATGCTGGGGAAAGTGTTGACACCCTATGTTTCGTTGTTTCTGGTTCACTGGAAGTCATACAAGATGATGAGGTCATTGCTATTTTGGGTAAGTACAATTCTGGGTTCTGGGGTAACGAGGTGATATAAATGTTTTAATAAAAGATATAAGGCGGCATGGTGGATAGTGGTTAGCACTCTTGCCTCTTTCAAATCCTAATCTAAGTGTTTCCATGTTCTTCCCATATCCGTGTGGGTTTACTCCAGGTTCAAAAACATAGATTCAAGGTGAATTGATGGCTATAAATTGGCCAGTCTGTGTGTCTGTTTGTGTGAGTGTGCCCAGCAATAGATTGGCTCCCTGTCCTGGGTGTACCTGCCTGACTCCTGAAACATTCTTCCCTGGATGGGTATGGGAACCCCCCCCCCACGACCACTGAAGGATTAAGCTGAAGATAATGAATGAATTAGAGGGATATGATTAGTTTATTTTCTGATGGGACCATTTAGTTGAATAAATGTATTGACTTGGGTATATTATATACTCTACTCCTGCATAAATACAAAGTTTTTAATTAATTATTATATTTTTTCATTGTTTTTTTCTGAAGTCTTTAACAGTATTAGCCTTCACTGAAACTAATGGACCTAGCCTTAACCCTTTGGCTATGTAACATACTCTGAGTTGCGAAGTGACTGCAGAGAAAATAAGTTAAATATCATTTGCAGATGATCCTGCTCCCTCTAAATGATGCATTGATTACACTTCCATTTTAAAGTTCACTTTCCTATTAAAGACTTCTTCATGACCAATCAGAAACCCTATTGAAATCTGCACTGCGAGTGGTGACAGCAGTCGGCATGGGGACAGAATTGTACAGGGCGTTAATCACTTCCCACGGGAGGTCTGGGTCCTCGGGAGAAAGGCAGTAGAAGGCAGGGAGACAATAACTCCTGCAGTGATGATGGAGAGAACAGCAGAACAGCTCTGCAGGGAGGAATGCAGCAGGGGGTTGAAAAACTAAAAGTGCTCACTTGTCTGAGTCTCTTTAGCTATGTCTCATCTAACAACTGTTTTATTATTTTTTTTACTTTTAACATTTTTTGCCTTTTTGTTTGATAATTAGCACTGCATCAGGTTATAGAGATATACAGTGGGTTGCAAAAGTATTCATACCCCTTGAACTTTTCCATATTTTGTCACATTACAACCACAAACATAAATATATTTCACTGGAATTTAATGTGAAAGACCAACACAAAGTGGTATACAATTGTGAAGTGGAAGGAAAATTATACATGAATCAACATTTTTTTTACAAATAAAAAACTGAAAAGTGCGACGTGCAAAAGTATTCAGCCCCCCTGAGTCAATACTTTGTGGAGCCACCTTTTGCTGCAATTACAGCTGCAAGTCTTTTAGGGTATGTCTCCACCAGCTTTGCACATCTAGTGACTGAAATTCTTGCCCATTCCTCCTTGCAAAACAGCTCAAGCTCAGTCAGATTGGATGGAGAGCGTTTGTGAACAGCAGTTTTGAGATCTTGCCACAAATTCTCAATTGGGTTTAGGTCTGGACTTTGACTGGGCCATTCTAACACATGAATATTCTTTTTTTTAAACCACTCCATTGTAGCTCTGGCTTTATGTTTAGGGTCGTTGTCCTGCTGGAAGGTGAACCTCCGCCCCAGTCTCAAATCTTTTGCTGACTCCAACAGGTTTTCTTCCAAGATTGCCCTGTATTTGGCTCCATCCATCTTCCCATCAACTTTGACCAACTTCCCGGTCCCTGCTGAAGAGAAGCACCCCCAGAGCATGATGCTGCCACCACCATATTTGACAGTGGGGATGGTGTTTTCAGAGTGATGTGCAGTGTTATTTCTCCGCCACACATAGCGTTTTGCATTGTGGCCAAAAAGTTCAATTTTGGTCTCGTCTGACCAAAGCACCTTCTTCCACATGTTTGCTGTGTCCTTAACATGGCTTCTGGCAAACTGCAAACGGGACTTCTTATGGTTTTCTTTTAACAATGGCTTTCTCCTTGCCACTCTTCCATAAAGACCACATTTGTGTAGTGCACAACTAATTGTTGTCCTGTGGACGGTTTCCCCCACCTGAGCTGTGGCTCTCTGCATTTCATCCAGAGTCACCATGGGCCTCTTGGCTGCCTCTCTGATCAGTGATCTCCTTGTTCGGCCTGTAAGTTTAGGTGGACGGCCTTGTCTTGGCAGGTTTACTGTGGTGCCATACTCTTTCCATTTCCGGATGATGGATTGAACAGTGCTCCGTGAGATGTTCAAAGCTTTGGAAATCTTTTTATAACCTAAGCCTGCTTTAAACTTCTCCAAAACCATATTCCTAACCTGTCTGGTGTGTTCTTTGGACTTCATGATGCTGTTTGCTCCCCAATATTCTCTTAACCAACATCTGAGGCCGTCACGGAGCAGCTGTATTTGTACTGAGATTAGATTACACACAGGAGGACCCTTTTGAGTCATTAGCACTCATCAGGCAACTTCTGAATGCAATTGGTTGCACTCAGGGAAAAGGGGGCTGAATACTTTTGCACGTCGCACTTTTCAGTTTTTTATTTGTAAAAAAAATGTTGATTCATGTATAATTTTCCTTCCACTTCACAATTGTATACCACTTTGTGTTGGTCTTTCACATTAAATTCCAGTGAAATATATTTATGTTTGTGGTTGTAATGTGACAAAATATGGAAAAGTTCAAGGGGTATGAATACTTTTGCAACCCACTGTATCTGGTAGGCTGTCAAAATGAGTAACTATCACTAGATTAACAGTAATACAGTATATCACAGGTGGTCATGCTTACAATATTAAAAAAAACACACTGTGTAAATATTCAGAATGCACTGAAGTCAGCTGCCTTAATCAATAATGCATAAAACAATGCAACATTGCAATACACATACATTATTAAAAGCAACAGAAGCAATGTCAGTGTGATAAGAAAGGTATCGTGGTGTTGGCGAAGAAGACACACTGAGTTAGGTTGCCATGTTTGCAGAAATCGTTCTCTAATTAATCACTTTAGCAAAAGCAAGGGAACTCAGATTATGTGGCCAGTCTGATTAAAGCTCAAAATAACTAATAAGCTCAAAATAACTCCAAAATGGTACCCCCCCTGCCCAAGTGGCTAAACACACACAACAAGCACAGAACAACACATTAAACCAATGATTCTCAAACTGTGGTACACGTACCACTGGTGGTACGTTAGATAATGTCATGGATATAAAATACATTCCCAATGTATTTCATAAACTGTGTTCTGTAATTTGGCCAATAGATTGCAGTATTTGACAGGTAGAGAAAGTGGAAAAATGATCACTCAGTGTGCATTCTAAAACCTGGGGTCCCATTCCTATACAGAGGAAAACACTTCGGGTGCTGGGCTACAGAGCCCCTAAAGTGACATGGAAGAAAAAATATATTATATATTATATAATATTTATATTTATATTTATATTATATAATTATATAATATAATATTTTCATAAGGGCGGCACGGTGGCTTAGTGGTTAGCACGTTCACCTCTCAGCGCTAGGGATTCCCGGTTCGAATCCCCATCTGGGTGGAGTTTCCATGTTCTCCCCGTGTCCGCGTGGGTTTCCTCCTGGTTCTCCGGTTTCCTCCCACAGTCCAAAAACATGGATCAAGTTAATTGATTTCTCTAAATTGCCCCATATAGAGTGTGCTTGAGTGTGTGAGTGTGTACCCAGCGATGGATTGGCTCCCTGTCCTGGGTCTATCTGCCCAGCGCCCGAGACGTTCTCCCCTGGATGGGCATGGGGAACCCCACCGCGACCCTAATAGAGGATAAAGCGGGAGATAATGAATGAATGAATATTTTCATATGCACTCACACCCAATAGTTGTGTCATATGTTGTTCCATGATGAAAAATAGGTAGTTCTTGGAAGTTTTGGTTTGATAATGGCTGGAATTTGGTCTGAAAAGTTTGTGAACCACTGCATTACACTACCCCCCCCCCCCCCCACCGCTCTTCCCCAAGCTATACATGAGTCAGTCCATAAACCCAACCCTTGCTAAACAGTATATTTTGCTTAGGTATAATTTTCACTTGTATTAAAGGAGTAAAATATGGTACAATTTGATGTAATTAGTATATATGAAATTATGCTTTTGTAACACTAATTCGGAATATGCAGAGAGCTTAGTTAATAACTTTATTCATGAGTGTTTGTTGTACCAGCTAATTTAAATTAGTGTACTTTGTGTGCCTAACCATTTACAAACATATTTGTTAATTAAAACAATTTATTAACAGGGTGGAACAAGATATGATTAAGCTGAGCATTAATTAAGTGTTTCTAACAGTTGCAGAATGTCAGGAGTGCAGGAAATACAGTCCTAATTAGACTTTGTGTTCAGTTTGTTCATGTTCCAGTCTGTGCCTGTCATGTTTTGCTTATTTGTTCTTTTGTCTTTGTTTATTAATTCATTAGTCATTTTTAATTAGATAATTAGTCCATGTTAATTTGTTAATCACTCTTGTCATTATCATCAGCTGATCACTTGTTATGCGTTTTCCTTACATGTATATAAGGCTGGGGTGGCACGGTGGCTTAGTGGTTAGCACATTCATCTCTCAGCACTAGTGATTCCCGGTTCGAATCCCAATCTGGGTGGAGTTTCCATGTTCTCCCCGTGTCCGCGTGGGTTTCCTCCGGGTTCTCCGGTTTCCTCCCACAGTGCAAAAACATGGATCAGGGTCAATTGAGTTCTCCAAATTACCCCATATAGAGTGTGTTTGTGTGAGTGAGTGTGTACGCCCTGAGATTAGTGCCCTAAGATTAGTGCCCTGTCCTGGGTGTATCTGCCCAGCGCCTGAAACGTTCTCCCCTGGGTGGGCATGGGAAACACCCCCCCCCCCCCCCGTGACCCTAGTAGAGGATAAAGTGGAAGATAATGGGTGTATGGATGGTATATAAGGCTGCCAGGTTGTGGTTAACATAGAAAGCTTCATTATGAAGCAAAAATCAAGGCAACACAGAGTATAAAATGGATCATGGAAACTAATGGATGTGACAATCTCACACCATGGACAGATGAGTGACTATTAGACTAATAGAACACATGCCTAATTAACACAAATAAACAATTATGAACAAAGTTAATAAAACGTAGTAGGAAGTCAATAAACCAAACAAGAAATACAAAATGTGTATCCATCCATGCAGTCTTTTCCATTTAACCCTATACTAGGATACTGCCCATCCAGGCTAGAACGTTCCAGGCACTGAGCAAATACACCAAGGACAGGGTGCCAATCTCTGCCAGGCACACACTCATTTACACACACACACCCAGACACTGTATAGGGGCAATTTTGCGCATTCAATTTACCTTAAATCCATGTTTTTGGATTGTGGAAGGAAACTGGAGAACCTGAAGAACTCCACCCATATTGGGATTTGAACCTAAATTCCCAGCGCTGAAAGGAAAAGATGCCAACCACTAAGCCACCATGGCAGGCATGAGGATAACATAATTAACTGAATCAGGGTAAAGACCAAAAACAAAAAAAGTCCAGGCCAGAAAGGAGGAAATTCTGTACTCCTGAGGGGAAAACATAGCCTCTTAAACAGCTCAAGGGTCCTAAGTCCATAGTCAAAAAGGGGCTAGCTAGAAGGTTGAGTTGCAAAGAGGCAGGAATGTCAAGCTAAGTCGTGGGTGAAAGACCTAGCTGAGTTGAGGCTGAAAGGCCGGACAATGGCTGACCTGGTAGAAGTGTCTTTTACTAACTCTGCATCATGAAAGCAGTTAGCTGACTGGGAGGATGTAAATCTGTTAGCTGACAGGGCAGCATGAGTGCCATTAGCGTAAAGTAATAAGCCCTTAACAACAATGGCTGAGATGCGACTGAGAAAGCATATAGGACAGTCCTTGACTGCAGGCTCCTCCGTCTCCGTCTCCGTCTCTTACACCAAGAACTCACCAAGCTGGACAGAAAACAAAGACAGAAAACAAAAAACACTAAAACTATCAAAGCACTCAAAGGGTTTCACTTTTACACACACCTAGTTCTCTCATAGAGAATGCACAGCTACAAAGACGCTGATGGGGCCCTCAGATTCACACATGCTTAGCTCTTCTACTGAGTCATATGCACACTGGGAGAACACACGGCTTTACTAACACCAGGTTCTCTCACAGCAGCATTCACACAGAAGGAAAACGAGACTTCACTTGCACTGGAAACACTGCATTTAAGCTGGAAAGAGAGACAGACATTGCACTTACACTGGATGCCAAAACACTCACACTAGAAAGTGTTGTTGGGCACAAAGCAGAGACGAGAGACCACAAAAACAGCTTCACTCCTCTTAAAGATGTTCTCAGAACAGAATAATTCAGACTGGAATTACAACGGCAACGTATTAGAAATTATCTCAAAACGTTTAGAACCATGTAATAAGAGCCCTTTCTCTTAAGCAGAATTAAGGCTGGGATTCTGATTTCAAATAAGTCTTTATGTTCAATACTGGGCCTGACCCTATAATAATGGAAGCTATTTTCACCTTTTCTTGATTTGGTCAGATCAGAACCCGCAAGGTATTTAAAGTGTTTAAAACCAAATAAACCAAACATAAAACACTGCTGTGCCTAGCACATTGCCTAGTCCTCCCCAACAGCTTCTTTTTCAGAGCAACGCAAGTCATGTCATTCACACCAAGGGCGATTGACGGCTTTCTACTTCCTTCCTCCCGGCAGTTGGCTTGCTGCTTACCGCTCCTAGCCTGCTCTTCCAGCAAGACTGCCTGTACCCTGCCCAGATAGACAGCAGAGTGGTGGTTCACAAATATGGAAAGGGGATTGGTCAGATAAAAAGTGTGGATGCCCTTATTGTAACATTTGCCTAGGGCACCTGTCACCTGTTCTGTGTTTCTTTTGTTGTTTTCAGTTAATTAACGTACGTTGGTCATTAGTTTAAGTTAATGAACTCGTTCTTGGGATTGGTTTGTTTTGTGCACGTGGTCGGGTATCTTTTTGTATTTATTTCCGTGTTCTCCGTCTTATTTTATGTCACTCGTCGGTTGTACCTCTTTGCTTTTGGTGTCACTACACCTTTGAATAAACTTGTTATTCTGCTACCTGCGTGCCTGGCTCCCTTCAGCGCATTAAAGCGCGGCGGCTCTGCGCTTCCTATGCGCAGCCGCTTTATCCCGAGGTAGGCGAGGCTGACACTAATACAGAGACAACCTAGAAGCGAATATATATGCACGATAAAAATGTATGTTCTTTGAAAAACGCTGTATTAACAAGAGCATGCCTCACTTTTAAACTTTTAACAGTGAGATGCTGGGATTCATTTTTGGCTTCACCTTGGATGCAGGTTCAGGGTGAAGTGAATCACATCTAAACCATCTCAAACCTGCACTATGTACACCACGTAACTGTAAAGACAGGGATTACGAAAAGAACACTCAATGGACAAATCTAAAACAGAAAACTTCATGGTTAGTATGCCAGCAGTGGATTTAAATTCGTTTGTCAGGCTCTGTTGGCACACCAACAGCTTTTGGACCATTATCTGCAGCTGTGCAATGCCAATGCCGTTTGTTCTGGAGCAATTGAAACAACTGGAGGAAAGTAACCCTACAGAAGGTTTCCTGTTCCCATTCTCACTAGGATTGCCATCCTCACTAGGATTCTCAGACATATGTGGGTGGTCTCCTGTCCCAAAGCCCATCAACACCATGGGCTGCCCAGCTCCAGTGTTCCGCTCCTGCCATTGATCCTTCACCTCTCGTCGGCTCTTTCCCTCATTTCTTTGAAGTTCAAGTTCAAGTAATTTATTTATATAGCGCTTTTTACAACTGTACATTGTCACAAAGCAGCTTCACAGAATGAAAAGCCTTTAAACCCCCAAAGAGCAAGCCGAAGCGGCAGTGGCAAGAAAAAACTCCCTTTTATGTTGTTATTTAAGGAAGAAACCTTGGGAGGACCAAGACTCAGTGGGGGACTCATCCTCCTTGAGCGGCCAGGCAGCAACAACAGTAGTTTGACTCATTTCTATGTTAGTTTGTGTTCTCAAATGTATAAATCTATAAAGAATGTTCTCTTCTTGTTATTGTCTCCTCCTGCTTCTAATTTCTATGTTGCCTGAATCTAATTCCTTGTTGTATCACATCATTTTTGGTGTTTAATAAAACCTGCTTTTCCTTAACTCTGACAAGCGCTTACATCTTCTGCTAGCCATGTTATACATGTGAGATTGATTAACTTTTCTGCTCTTCTGGGTTTGCCTTTTATTCATAAATAAGTGTTTGATCATGGCTCCATCGTTTTAAGGACAAGGCTTCAAAGTGTAAAAGTGTCCTAAGCAAATAAAGTATTTTAAAAATAATGAAAATAGTAAAGTGTTTTTTAAAAAATCATTATTAAGTAACAAGAAAAAAAAAATTTCAGTTTCATGATGTGTATTTTTTATGTTTCAGGCAAAGGTGATGTTTTTGGAGATGTGTTCTGGAAAGAGACTACATTAGCTCATGCATGTGCAAATGTCAGAGCTCTAACCTATTGTGACCTTCATATTATCCGAAGAGAAGCTTTGCTGAAGGTGCTTGACTTCTACCAAGCATTTTCCAACTCCTTCTCCCGTAATCTCATCCTCACCTGCAACCTACGCAAACGGGTAAACACACATATGTCAAGTTTACATCCCAGTTTCTTATTTTGCGTTATATTTTGGAATAATGCTCCAATGTATGTACATTTTGTCACACACGCCTACCTCGGACTAAAGACGGCTGTGCAAATGAAGCGCAGGGCCAGGCATGCAGGTAGCAGATTAACTAGCTTTATTAAAGGTGTAGTGACAACGAAACACACAGAGGTACTGACGTGAGTGAACATAAAATTAACGACATGCACAGAGGAAGGGGAACACAGGAAATAAATACAAAAAGACACCTGACCACGTGCACAACAAACCAATGAAAAGAACGAGTTAATTAACTAAACTAACGGCCAATGAAAGTTAATTAACTCAAAAGAACAGAAGAACAGCAGAACAGGTGACAGGTGCCCTAGGCAGATGCGTTTAAAAAAAAGGTGACAAAGAAATGAACAGGTACTTCTAACCATTTGTTCACCTTAAAAATATAATGAGCCATGTTACAACAGAGGTGCCATAGTAGCACTTAATTGCTGCACTTAATTGCTAACGAGAAAAACTCGTTAAAAGCACCATAGCAATCAGGTCTGTTGAGGTGCAGCTGCCAGCAGGTTTTTATTAAATGCCTTGGCAATGCAGTCCTTTTGCTGCACGATTATTTACTGCATTTTTTCATTTCCTTTTGTTCTTTTTTGTAACAATCGCATTATAAAAACGACAGCCATTCCTTCGTATTTAATATTGTGAAAGAGAGTTTAGTTATTTCCTTTTGAGTATCTATTGGGTGCGTGCACAGTGCTAGTCTAACGTAGAACCCATGATGAACGTGATCTCTGAAATGGTCCAAGAGGAAACACTAGAAAAACAAACTATTGAAAACTCAAACAGAAAACAAAATGCGATGAATGCGATCACCGACGCATAGAGAGAAAAGTCAGAAGTCCAAAATGGAGCAGAGTCAATCCTAGGAGGAACGAGATCAAAATCACAACAGTGAGCGCCATGAACCAACGTGAAGACGGAAGCCGAGATGGGACTAAAATAGAAGAGAGGGAGGGCAAGGAAACGATAAACAGGTGATCAGACCTTAGGTGAGTGGAATTAATTATAGGGTGTGGTAACTCAGTGGTTAGGGTGTTGGGCTCTCAATCTGAAGGTTGGCGGTTCAAATCCCAGGTCCTCTGAAGTTAGCAATGTGGGTCCTTGAGCAAGACCCTTAACCCTCATTGCTCCAGGGATGTTGTGATTAACCCTGTGCTCACTTTGTAAGTCGCTTTGGATAAAAGCGTCCAATAAATGGACCAAATGACCAAATGTAATTAAATCCTCAGACAGATTAGAGGAAAGTACCGGTGGGACTGCGACAGAGGGGGCAGGTGTGACTATATATATATATATATATATATATATATATATATATATATATATATATATATATATATATATATATATATATATATTATAGTGGGCGGCATGGTGGCTTAGTGGTTAGCACGTTTGCCTTCCAGCGCTAGGGATTCCCGGTTGTGTGTGGAGTTTCCATGTTCTCCCCCTGTCCGCGTGGGTTTCCTCAGGGTGTGTAATATTTGGATCTGCTTCCACTTACATTTCAATGTATTTTTCCAAAATACACTCCAACTCGTGCACTTTCCTTGATGAATTCACCACTGCAAAATGGTGGCACGATCTTAAAACCTGCTTAAATGTCCGCTAGAAGACATGGCGTTATGTCTCCTGGAAGGTAGGGTGAGATGCGTATGGTGCGCTCTAAACAACTGGAAGTCAGCAACTCTTGCTGAACTCACATACAGATCTCTTGCTATAGAAACACACAGCTCTTCACAATTAATGGAATTACAAGAACTAGGGAGCACAGAGGAAGAGAATTATAAAAAAAACTTTTAAGAACTGAACAGGAAGACTCCAATGACATTGATGGGGAAAATATTGTCTAAAATAAAAGATTCTAATATATTATTTGACTCCAGGGAACCAAACAAAAGAGTGATAAATTATCTCTTTACTGAAGCATTTAAAGAACTGACTCCATCAAAACTAAATGACTCGGTTGATATTGTGAAATATAACCTTTTTTAAATATCAAAACTTGAACCCCTTGTTAGTCAGGGCAGGTGAGAAACCATCACCTAGTAAAAATATCAAAAGAAAAGCTGATACCAAGCGGAAAGAAAACATTACAGATTGACAAAGATTCTTGATTATGTATATTCTAACCTGACTCTGCTTTCTATTTTAATAATGATCGACCCCTTAAGTATTTTACTTTTTTTTGCTTATGAAATTCAGTACATGTCTTATAATGAGGTGCTTTACATCTTTCATTCAGCCATCTGAAGTAAACTTGCATCATTGAAAGCTATAATGTCTAACCACCAATTTCATTATTTCTTCCTTTCTACCTTTATTATATGATCATCACCACTGTCATGTGAAAAAAAAATCTTAATGCATAAATATTCTTACAAACTTTTTTTGGTTGAGAGTTCATAACTACGCCATGTATTTTAACTTTGGGCAGGAATTAACTGTCAGGCAAGATTACTGTTAGTGTTTTGCTGCTGAATAATGAATAATGAATTTTGGGTTTAAGCTTGTAACTGTCAGGCGAAAAGAACAGCAGAATGAATGGCTTTACTCAGGTGTGTGTGTGTGTGTGTGTGTGTGTGTGTTTGGGAGGGGGTGGATTGTGTATGATGTGAACTGTCAGCAGATTTCATACAGTATAATATGATAATATAAATCTCTCTTCTGTATGTACATATCTTTTCTTTATATTTGTTATCTTTTACAGTATTTTATTATCTTATTATTTATAATAAATATATAATTTCTTTTTTTTAATAAACTTGCAAATAAATGCATTTTTATTAGTGGTTTCTGACATTTACTCAGCAATGAAAATGACAGTTCTTATAGTTTATATTTTTGTTTTCTTGTGAAATTTCTATATAAAAAAAAAAAAAAAAAAAAAAAAAATTATGGTCATAGCAGTACACAACAAAATGCTAATAATGATTGTAACTATTGGGTGTGATTGAGAAGTGACCTATTCAGTAATTAACAGCAATATTTAGCCACTGTTGGCACTGTTTACTACAGAATTTTTACATTTATAATAGTTTAATTTTATTTAACTGATTTAATTAAGGGTGGCACGGTGGCTAAGTGGTTAGCACGTTCGCCTCTCAGTGCTAGGGATTCCCGGTTCGAATCCCAATCTGGGTGGAGTTTCCATGTTCTCCCCGTGTCCGCGTGGGTTTCCTCGGGGTTCTCCGGTTTCCTCCCACAGGAGGTTTCATAGTTTTTTTATTTTTATTTGAAGTAAAACCCATTGGTAAATGTTTGTCTTGCTTTTTTCAGATCATTTTTCGAAAGATCAGTGATGTGAAGAAAGAGGAAGAGGAGCGTGAACGCTCAAAGAATGAGGTGCCACTGACCATTCCAGTTGATCACCCCGTCCGAAAAATCTTCCAAAAGTTCAAACAGCAAAAAGAGCTACGCAACCAGGAGGCTTCGGCTCAGTCGGACCTGGAAAAGAACCAGCAGCAACTACACTCTCACAGCTTTCAACAGTGTCCGCACACTCATTTACAAAACACACACACTACCACAGTCATACCACAACATTCACTACATACCCTGCAAAATGGGACAGCCAGTATAAGTACATGTAACAGCGTAGTCACTGTTTCTCAAATCACCCCAATTCAGAACTTCTCTAAACCTAATGACCAGCTGAAACAAAACAACTGTGAATCCATGGAACTAAAGCCTGCTGGAGATCAAACACCAAGCACAATCCATCTGAAAATAAGCAACGCTGCACGTACTAAGCCAGTTGGAACAGGACGTGGCTGGATGAGGTTAAAAAACAACATGGCCTCTCCAGGCTCACCTCACGAGGAAAGGAAAGAAGGACTCAACAACGCCATTAAAGCAGCGTCTATGGAACGCCTTTCACATGAGGTCCGAGTTCAAATTGAAGGAGTAAGTGATTCCAGCAGGTGCAGTAAGAACTCATTACGTAAAACAGACTCATGGGATAGTGGGTTGACACAAAGTGACCAGCGGTTGGACCATGTTGAGGAGGTACAGAGTCCCGTACCAAGTGGAAGCTACAGTGGAGAAGTATTTCCAAGGGATATTTATTCCAACTCCAATTCTATTCCAACTGATATTTTATTTCAGGCCACACTTCAAGAGCTAAGAATGGAATTGAAAGGAGAATTTCAGTCGTTAGGGGCCAGAATGGCCATTTTAGAGGAGAATGTATGTGAAATCATTAGACTGTTATCAGAGAGAAATGGGGCCCAGGGTGAGAACTCTACCCATCAAATCCTTACTTCGTACTCAGGCTCTACACCTGGTTGTTCTGATTGAAATCGGAGTTAAGCACTGATTTGAAGACAAGTAACTGATCTGATATGATCAACCTGTTTTTTCTGCAAAATGAAATGGGACCAGACGAATTTTAGTTTTTCAGACACGGACAACTTTAAGAAATTGTTGTGTATCACACGTGTCCATTCGATTTTGAATGTAAAAAACACAACTGATACAGTAAAGCTAATGCTTACAGGTTTAAATTGATAATTACTCACACCAAATTCAGGCACTGTTTTAGAAGCATTGCATTAATAATGTGGCTAAAGGACTTTTCATCATTCCTTTGCATGCACAGCTAAGTTCTGATTTGCCAAAGACAATGTCTGATGGTAATATTTGTATAATATATATACAATAATTCATATTGTAATGGAAGGGGTTTACTAATGAGGACCAGCAACAGGAGTTCAGAAGCTCAGGACTGGCTTTATTCACACTGTATTCAAACATACATTAAAATACATGTGCTGGCTGATGTAGCTCCAACTTTGTCAGCCCACTGGCATCTCTCATCTGCTCTCAAGCATGAAGCCACTTGCATGTCACCTGGTTCACCGTGTGTGTGTGTGTATACAGTACCAAAAAAGTATCAAAAGTTTGGACACACCTCTTTTTTTCTCCACTGCATGTTATCAGTTCCACTTACTGTAAAGATGTAGTTGTACAGTTGATAGTCCCCTTTACTCTGATCTTTAATGGTCAGAACCACAATAGTTTCATAACTAAGCATTTATTTGGTAGGTGCATTATTCATATCCCAGCAGTGTCACTGAGGTGTTCAAATAAAACTACAAGCAGTACTGCTGCACTAAAACCCCCTCACCGCTTCAGTGCAGAACTGACCATAAACAATACACCCACATTATACCTGTTCTGTGATGTTCCTGACCAATAGAAAACAGAGAACCAACAGGTAAATAACAAATAAAAGAACAGATGTACTACAGTTTGTAATTGTAAAACTAACTAAACTAAACTAAAAAAGAGGATGGAGCAAGAAGCGGGTGCGTCCGAACTTTTGACTAGTACTGTATTATTATATACACTATATATATATATATATATATATATATATATATATATATATATATATATATATATATATATATATATATATATATATATACTTTATTAGCTTGTATATTATGCAGTTGACTGCATGCAGTGAAATATAACCACTGTGTGCTTATTTATTTAGATTTTTTTGGATAACATATCATGATTAGTCAGTTTAAAAACATATATAACTGCAAATGGTGTGAAAACAAATTTGTTTAGTTAAGAATGAGCTCAGTATAGTATCCAGCAACAGGCAGGTTAATTTTGCCTGTGAACATATTTGCTTATGAGCTGGCATTTACTCCAGGCACTTAAAATAATAATAATAATAATAATAATAATAATAATAATAGCGATAGATTGGCGCCCTGTCCTGGGTGTATCTGCCCAGCGCCCAAGACGTTCTCCCCTGGATGGGAATGGGGAACCCCCTGTGACCCTAATAGAGGATAAAGCGGGAGATAATGAATGAAGATAGGATACTGGATGGATGAATAATAATAATTATTATTATTTATTTTATTATTATTATTATTATTATTATTATTATTATTATTGGGTTTTTCTATATACAAATCCTATTTAGGAGCTTTTCATTAAATGAAACAAAAAACAAATTACAATGTAATTTAATTAATTGTACATTTATAGAACAGATATAACATTTCAGAGTCTGACAGAAAATAAAAAATAAAAAAAAGTAAAACTCTGGGAACACGGGTTGCCATCACGAACAGAAATACTTAATGCTTAATTTGAATACCCTACACAAAGCTTAGCAGTGAGGACACAACATGGAAAAACATACTTTTTTTTTTTTTTTTTTACATACTTTTTATGTGGATAAAAGAGAACTGGCGAGAAACTGGCCAACACTCCACCCTCTATCTTTAACAATGGTGGACGTCACACAAATGCCACAATATTAACGTGAAGGTGGAGGCAGAAAATTGTTTAGTCATTTTTATTAAAATGTTGGTTTAGACAGCAGTGAAAATAGCAGTAAACAAACAGCAAGTTGGAAAGAAAACCAGCCTGTCGACAAACATTCACCCAGATAATGAGTTTGACCTAACTTGCAACCACACAGTACTTATCACATAATTCACAATATGACACACCTTATTCCACAGGTGCTATATAAATGCAACACCACTAGTGACTTCTAGTCACATAAATTAACTTTTAGAAAGGAAGAATATAATATCCCAAGAAGCCAGTAACACACAGATGAATCTATTTGCAATGCATGATGAAATGTAGCTGGTGATTTTAACAGTTAACAAATGACATTTCACTATTAAGTTTTCTTTGCTGCAGTTTTACACCCACTCTTTACATATGCACTGTTTATGCACAGACAAGTTAGTAAAACTCTCGTTTTCATTATTTTTTTTAAAGAGTTTATTTAGTATGTGAGAAGTGAAATTGATTACAGATCATAATAATTATATATTATATTAATTACAGATTATTAAGATTCTCACGCCTAAAACATTAAGCAGGCACAGAAAAACTAAACTGATGAATACTAACAACGTAGTTTTCTTTTTTACATTACATTAGCATTACATTGGAATTTAAAGGTTATGGGGGGGAGGGGGAGTAAAAGCCAAATAAACTTGAATGCTGAAGAGTGGTTAAGAAGTAAACTCAGGGGCAGGCAAAGAAATTTGTCTGAAAAGATGGCAGGGGTTCATTAAACTATATATATGGCCCGTGCATTTAGTTTGCATATCCCATAAAAAAAATTACAGGACCCCCCAGCACATACAGCAGCCGGTCCAGGGTAACTTTTGAGTCATTCTTAAAGACGGTCAGAAGAATACAGAAAACACAAACCTCAAATGGGAAAGGGCATTAACTGAAGCCGGAGAATATCAGGGCTGATGACGTAGTGCCAAATGAAGGTACAACTAATAAGGTGGTGCCCTCTAAAGGCAAACCGAGACAAATATAATTAAAAGATTTCAGCTTGGATTGGTGTCACAAGTTGGTCGGTTGCTGCCGATACCGTATGCCTAGGTGGAGAAAGTTATTTTATTAAGAGGGTTGCACTGATGTCCATGCCATGATTTAAATAGGTAATGACCAAAAGTACTTTTCTAAAAGTATGTATGGTGATGTATTACAGTCAGATGTGATTATTTTCCTCTATAAATAAATGACCAGTTGTAAATGTTTTGACTCATTTGTTTGATTTGGTCCTTTTTTTAATTCTAAAGGTTTCATAAACTTTTAGGAACCAGATATGAGGTGAGTTAAATTAAAGTCTTTGAATTGTAATTTCAAACTTTTGCATGTCCACTGGCATCAACTTGTAAGTTTACATTGTCTTTTTCTTAGTACTTGATCCTGTTGTGTGCTTTGTGTTTACTTAATAAATGTCCTCTGGGTTCAATCAAGATCTACGCTGTTGGACTAAGGGCCTCATATTTATCCAGCACACTTGGCCTATGGTGCCTTGAGATTTCGAGCCTACACTGCACAGCAGCTTACTTTGAAAATCTAACCTGTTTTCTTTCTGTTTTCTTTCTGTGATGCTATGTGGGACTATGTCATAGGGCCTGAAACAACCGCTGCATGGTCAACAGTGCTTAGACTAACTTCTTACTCCACTTACTCACTGATCTGAACCCTTGAATGCTCCTGCTATGGATGTTTGGTTCAAGCTTGGGCTTCTGCAAATGGCAGATTTGCCATAAATGCACCACTGATGTTACTACAGTTCTTCACTTCTTTCTCTAATCTCCCCAGAATCTCAAACAAAAAAAACTTTTCTATTCTATTGCACGATGTGCCAAGAATGGAAAAGCATGTTTCCTATCTCATCAACCATGACTTTAGGTGAGTGGGTGCGTATAACTGGCCTGAAGCTTCTGAACTGCTTCTATCCTGGAGCAAATAGTAAAATTGTGTATTCATTAAACACAAATTATTCATAAAATTGCTTTCTTTAAGCATTTTTTGCGAGTTAAATATGTGCCAGGTATATGTTAATCATCTGTTCATTCAAGTTTAGCTTGCTTACAGCCAGTGCCTCTAGCCTCAAGAGCTAACATAATGTATTGTAACCGTACTTTCCAAATGTTATGTTCAGTAGGATTTAAGCAAGATTGTACAAAGCTATAATTTACGTACATAGTGCAAAAACGTTTTATGCCATGTAAAAAGAACATAAACATTTACAAGTACAAGTATTTTTTATTGTTTTTATTTCTTTCTCTTTCTCTCTCTCTCTCTCTCTCTCTCTCTCTCTCACACACACACACACACACACACACACATAGGATACATTAGCAATATAAAATTTGTCAATTTCAAACACAAAGAGTTTAATTAAAATATTAAAAGACAAAGTAAAAGAATAAAAAGCTGGTTATTGATTAATGTCTCCAAGTTTTCGCTCTTAAATTGAAGTAATACACTCAGTGGTACGGGTCATACACATGCCACACTGACACCTCAACGCGATTGGATAGGTGTAGACAGGATCCACACCTGCTGAGCAGTTGGGCAGCTGGACAGTGACAAACTTGGTGTGGTTGTAGGTGCATATTCGCTGATGGGATTCAATAAATGGGGGTCCTAAAAGGGGCTTCTGTAAAGATGGGCAGAAGACATGTTTTAGTTTAAATTAACAAGAACTTAACAAAATATCCATCTATCTCACATTATCAGTATAACATTGTCATAGTCTAAAACCTTAGTTCAATTAAAGAAACTATTTTACCCCTGTGTATACTTTATAATGGACATGTAAATTGTCAAGCCCTTTTTTTTGCCATTGACCTGAAAAGCAATAGAATAGGCTCCAGTGTGCCTGCTGACCATTAATAGGGTAAGAAAAATTGAATGATCAATCAACAGATCTTATTGTAAATTTTAATCATGTAGTTTTCTACAATAATAAACATTTACAATTTGGCAAATTAGAGTATTATGATTGATGCATCACTTTGATTTCACTTATTTGAACTGTGATGAGTAATTTAACTATTTACTTTTTCTAGTAATGCAATTACACTTACTTTTGTCATACAACATGCAGCCTCTTTTTTTTCCTTTTTTGATTTTGATTCTTTTGCCAATTCGGTATAATACTATGGGCAGTATTTTAGTGATCTTTAGCAACGTCCGCACATTTTAATTTTGGGCATGTTAGTGTGTCTTTCTATTGTAAGGCTGGGAACAGAGTGCCCTGCACTGTGTGAAAAGTGCAAAAGGTATTTTCTACTTCTCTTAATTATTCATGGGTGTGTTTTGGGCTTAACGTGCAATCAAGCAATCAACCAATCAACGTGTTACTTGTCATTACCTTAACGAGCCAGGTGTTGTCTGACTTTGGTGGATTGCTATTTGAATCTAGCAGCTACCTGGACTCAATGCACTGGGCTATGAGGTATTACATTTTACTGCAGATTAAGAATACATAGTATAGTGTAGGCTATGCTCCTGACTACGCATTCTCTGTTCAAATGCAATTATATTTATTAGTGCTTAGTGGCTTTTCTGTATTCAGTGGTGTTGGAAATTAGCCTGTGTTGACAATTCACTGCCAAAATAACAATGATTGTCTAACTGTTGGTTTCCCCATATGTTGTTTTCAGTCAGTGGTGCACCTGTGTTTTTCATTGCCAAGAAATTTACCTCAACACACCTAATTTCAAAACCACCATGCAAACAGAATTGCTATTCAAAATATATAAATAGTAAAAAAAAAATATATACTGTTGTGCAAGTTGTAAGACAGGGTCCTACGTATATGTTAAATGTTCAGACAACTTTTGGTATAATTAGTTGATCAGCCTAGGCTCACATGAAAGCAAACAGTCCTAAAATATCAATATTATTTTTCCCTTTCCAAGTTAAATTACAAAAATATACTGCTGAGTTGGGGCGGCACGGTGGCTTAGTGGTTAGCATGTTCGCCTCTCAGCCCTAGGGATTCCCGGTTCGAATCCCCATATAGGTGGAGTTTCCATGTTCTTCCCGTGTCCGCGTGGGTTTCCTCCGGGTTCTCCGGCTTCCACCCACAGTCCAAAAACATGGATCAAATCAATTGAGTTCTCCAAATTGCCCCATATAGAGTGTGTATGTGTGCGTGAGTGTGTGCCCAGCCGTAGATTGGCGCCCTGTCCTGGGTGTATCTTCCCAGCTCCTGAAATGTTCTCCCCTGGATGGGCATGGGGAACCCCCCCCCCCCCCCCCCCCGCAACCCCAACATAGGATAAAGCGGAAGATAACGAATGAATGAATACTGCTGAGTTGCAGTGGCTGTAAAGATGTGAGCTATGTATCAAACAACTTTTTTAATTAACACAAAACTTGTTAATAGTAAAAATAAATTTACTTAAAAAAATAAAGAATAGTTATTTATATATTTATAATACTAATACGTTTTTTCCACTATTAAATAATGTGCACAGTAACTTGTAACATCGCTAATATATGTCAAAATTCACTGTACTATCTGGACTGCTTTTCCTCAACTGAACCTATAAAAAGACTCCTAGAATAAAACCCTCATGAAATTTTTATGGTGTATTACATTTTCCAAGTAAGGCTTTTAGAATTCCGCAAACTAAGCCTGACATTTTCTGCTAAATGATTATTTGGGTCAAAGCAAATGCCTTCGACTGCTGCCTCATACCTTCCCATAGTAATACAGTAGCACAGTCACTATCAAATATTCATTTGACATTGCAAAAGCCTGCTTTGTTTGGTTCTCTGTCTCAAATTAAAAGTCAGCATGTTGCTTTGTGAATGCATACATATTGTGTGGTACCAATAACGATTTATCTAATTGTCCTGCTTTTAGAAATGCATCATAGAAAATAATTTCATAAAATAGGACACTAAGATACACAGTTGTCGGAGACGTGTATTTCGCATCTTTGGTGAGTCTTTGTTTCATTTATATCTCATCCTCTCTGTCCTTGTTATTTAGTTAAATAATAAATCAGTAAGGTACAGTACGAGGGTACCCTCTAGAGTAAGAGGGTGTGTGTTATTGTGAATTAATCATAGGAAATAGGTGTTATTAGGCACGATGCGTAGTGAATTACAGTAACATCTCTTACCCATGATTTATTCACAATAATACACAACCTCTAGATCCGTATTGCTTTTATAAAATGGTTACAAACATACTATGTTATAAAACAAACAAGGTTTGACTCATAAATGTATTTATTGAAAGCAACATTGTTAATAATCTGGTCTTCCGCGATGTAATCTAGTATGGTTTTTACAGTGAACACTGACTAATAAATGCAGTAAAAGGTTTCTGTTTTCTCTAACAATCTAATACTTCAATCTAGTGGCCAAATTACAAAACGCATTTTTAAAAAAACATTGGGAAAACGATGTAATGTCTATCACACGTTGATATGATTGTGAAGCAGTCAGAGGTGTGTGTTATTGTCAACAATATCACTGCTGGACAAATGGCTCAGCCATTCAGATTTAGGGACCGGAACTACCTGTTTTAAAATCCTTGTTAAGTTGCTTTTATCTTGTCGTTATCATCATCTGTGTTTGCCCATCACATGTCTTCATCTTGTCTATAATAACCCTACTTACCCATTTATTTCTGTCAACCATTGTTTTAAATCAGTTATATTTGTTTGTGCATGTGTGTTTTATTCCTCTGTGTTTTCTGATTTAAAACTCTTTTTTTACAGTCATCGTCTTTGGTTTACCTTTTTTCTTCCACAATTAAGATTACCCTGTGTCAGAGAGGATGCTAGGATTTTAATTCCTTTTTATTATTTAGTAATCAAATTATTATAATTGAAATTATCATTTCCTGTATTTTATGTACAGTTAATTCATATGGTTATTTGTCCTTTAAAACTTGTTACCCCTAAAAAGAATTATTATACAAAATTTGCAGTATTGTTAATTAATCCATGAAAGTCAATTAGTCCATGAAAGTCATTACCATCACACAACATCAACTCGACTATTTGTAATATCTACAAATTAGGGTTACTGATTTTTAGTGATATTTGATCAACACTGAAAACTCAGACCCTATCCTTTAAACTCTAAATACAGCCAGTAAAAAATGTCTATGACATTTAGTAAAAGTAAACATTTAATATCTCATTCATTCATTATCTTCCGCTGGTGGGCAGCGCTGGGCAGACACACCAATGATAGAGTACCAAGCTATCACTGAGAACATTCACTCACACACAGGCTATATAGGGGTAATTTAGAGCATTCAATTTACCTTGAATTCATGTTTTTGGACTGTGGGAGGGAACTGGAGAACCCGGAAGAAACCACAGAACACCGGGAGAACATGGAAACTCCACCATGATTGGGATTCGAACCTGGAACCTCCAGAGCTGAGATGCAAACGTGCTAACCACTAAGCCACCGTGCCGCCTGCGTTAATGTTTAGTTATATATATATATATATATATATATATATATATATATATATATATATATATATATATATATATATATATATATATATATATATATATATATATATATATATATATATATATATATATATATATATATACATATATATATATACTGTATGTTTGGTCTGTATATAGTTTGTATATCAGTATTAGCAGACTTAGGTTTCTCACCTCCCAGGTTTTACAGCGCCCCCAGCAGGCATCAGTGGTAATTTGGTGTCCACTGCATCCTGGCTTTTGAACCACGAATGTCAACTCTCTGACCGCACAGCCGATAAAATGTTGCAGCTTAACAGCTGATGAGTCCACTGGACGAGGAACGCACAGCAATGTGCAGACCAGCACTAAGCTCAAATACAGCCTGTTAAAAGACATATTAGCTAAAACAGCTTGTGTATTTTCCCTTAAATTATAAACATACTAATATAATAAATCATCACTTTAGTCTAGATAGTGATTTAGGTTAGAATCAACTCTCTGAAATATGAACCACGTTATTATTTAGTTCTCTATTGTAAGTGGCTAGCTTGTCACTTGATTGATCAAGTAAGTACATTTTATTATGCATCAGTCTATTTTTAGCCTCTGCTTTATAAGTACAACTGCCACATGTGACTATAGTTTAAAAAAAAAGACTTATATTCTGCTGTCAGTGAGAGTTTAATGTGTATTGGGAAACATGAGGACATGGGCCACAAGTTACATCAATCCTCTGGCTGAAGAAGGCTCCAACTTTTGATATCAATCTGAGTAACAAAGAGTAAGTTCAGATAGAAAGATCACAGGCTTACCTCAATATCTGAAACTTCTGAAAAGCCATTGATGTTTCAGATCAAAGATGAATTCCTCTTCTTATGTACAATCAGGTCTTTTTCTTTAGGGCTGATCATGCAGTATGTCAGGCTCAACAAGTGTGTAAAGCTCCGGTGTGCAGAACAGCTGCTTTTATCTAAGAAAACTGCAGGCAAAGGTAATCAAAGATAGATGTAGGTTTATAATTTGCTAACGTAAGAGTGCTGCTATTTATCTAAATCTGCTATTTATTCTAGTTCAGAGCAAAAAAAAATTATGATGGGTTGTCTTAGAGTCATTTCGAAAGGTCAGGAGGTAATAAATCTGGTCGCTTCAGTCTTAGTTTTATAAGTAGGGGATTGTGGTTTCATTTGTCCTGATTTTTTCATTAGTTTATTAAACTGCAAACAATCTGCTCCTGTGCTTACTTAACCACGTGGAAAAAAAGTGTTTTCTTTTCATATCCTCAATTCACTAAGCAGCCTGAGTCACAGAAACAACAGCATTATTATATCTTTTTCACCATAGGACTGAAATAAACTGGCACCAAAATTAGCTTCAGATGCCAAAAATCCAAAATATTATCTTAAATAAATTACATGTCAATCAATGTCTTCTTTGCAATACTAAACACCTTTATTAAATTAAACTATATAAACAGTCATGGCATTATTATAATAATTTCATAACTCAAAGTTTGCTTCATATATGATGCAATACCTTAAATTTGGACACTTGACTCTTTTTTTAACTGTTTATTCTAAAACATCTAAAACAATACACACAAATTTTAACACGAGATGCATATATAATGTGAATTTGTGAAAAATATAAATGTAGACCCATAAATTTAATCACATTACTTTTGTATACAAATAAAAATACCAAATACCAAAATAATAATAATAATAATAATAATAATAATAATAATAATAATAATAATAATAATAATAATAATAATAATAATAGGCAAATACAAAATGTACATTTTAGTTAGAATTTCCAGCTTTTTTATTGCAGTTTTTATTAAATTTATCAGACTTTAGCTGTAATTTTGCTGGGCTTTTCTCCATAATAATGCAACATTATGTCTGGTCTATGTTTACTGCTATAGTGAGCTGAGTGGAGAGCATTTTATTACATTTCTCCTCCAACCTGTCAAATACTTAAAAGTACAAAAGAAGAAATTACAACATATAAAAGATAAAACAGCTACAGTAAAGCCAATCTGGACACAGCTCATTTGGGTCCCCCACAATCAGCATAGAAGTTGGCAAGGACAGTTGATATTTAAAAAGTACAAATGCAAGGTATGAAAATAAACTGTCGGTGGCGTGTAAGACACCAATTAACATCACAATGCACCTGGTGCAGGTTGTATGATAAGGCCCTAGGAACTTTTGTATTAATTTTCTATTAGTTTATAATGCTAGACAGAAGGTTAAATAGCACAGTCATTATTAGCATACAAAAGATAATGAAAAATATATAATATAATGTCCATCTAACTCGGCATTTTCAAAAACATTTAATTGACATTTAAAACTAGTAAAACAAGACACTTGGACAAACGTAGAACATGATTTAAACTTTCACTAAGGTATTGTGTGATTAAAATAAATAGAAAGCAAAGGCTTAACCAAAACTAAAGGTACATGGCATATCATGAAAACAAGAAAGATGTTTAGAGAACAGACAATGGCAGTTATATAAGGAAAACTCTAATCAGGGATGAACACAGTAAATACTGTATAAAAACAGCTGTGGTTATTTTGAAGCTTATGGCAACAATACCTGCAAGACATTGTTTTTGACATGCCCTTCTTGGTAAATAAAACATTCTACAATTATCTTATTATTACCTTCAGAAATTAAAAAAAATCATTAGCACAGTTTGGGATCAATTCCTTGGTTTAGAATCCATCAGTGTATGATGTTTAATAATTAATTGAAGCTCTAAATGTCAGAGGCACATGGGGTTATTGACTTCACAGTACATCCACAAATAAACAACAGTGTGAATGGTCATAGTTTCATGAATTGTCTTTGTCACACTCACATATTAAAGAACGGATCAGTTTTCTGTATTGACTAATTGGCCAATGATTGCATACCCCTTGCCACCCGCCCGGCAGATTTAGATACAGTATATAAAAAGGCTTGAAACATCAGATGTCTAATGTGCCCAAAAATAGACTAGTCGATAAATCAGTAGCCTCTGTGTCTGAGAGTGGGAAACAGAAGCAGATGTAGAGCTACATCATTGACATTCTATGAACAGTAAACCTGTCCTTAAACGAACACAACATACAGCGGAGTCAGAATATCTGGATTGCAAAAAATAATGCATTGTTGTGCAGTGGTGGTGGGACACCTGCTCAAATATGATCTATATGTACTTACTGGCCATTTATTAGTTGCAGATCCTTGTTTCTACAATCAGTGTGCAATTTTAGATATTTAGTAGTGGTAGTAGAGAAAATAAAATAGAATGCCTTTATTGTTAAGAGTTCAGACCACTTAATCCTCTACTAGCGCCTCTGGGGGGAGGGATTTGGGGTTCTCCATACCCTTCCAGGGGAGAACACATTTTGGGCGCTGGTCAAAAAGACCCAGTACAGGATGCCAATCTATCACTGGACACACACTCATTACTGACCAAAAAAAAAGATATAATACAATTATTGCAGAAATGTAAGGAGTGCCCATACATTTGTAAGTCTCACAGAACCACCACAGAGCAGGTATTATTTGGTGAACGGTATGAGTGAATCAGGTATGAGATAAATGATTATTAATATATAGAGTTTTATATACATTATTATATAATGCACTTAGAATTCTCAAATTGTAAATACTATGTAAATACTTCACATTCTAGTACTTCAAAATCCCGTTTCAAAATTTCCATGTCTTGACAAGTCTCACAGATCATTAATTTAACATAAAATGCAAATACATATCATATGCAAATTATAAATATGTGTTATATAATATAAAAATAAGTGGAATTAAAAATGGGTTTAAAAAACTTTGCTTGAGGCAAAACAAGAAAAGATGAGGAGACACCACTCTTTTCAGTCTAGTGAGCTGTAAATCTCCACATGCCCACACAACTTCACCTAAATATTACAGCATGCAAAAACAACTGCCAATCTTACACTGAATGCTAAGTATTTCAGTTATAAAATGTATAAATAAATCAGACTATTTAAAGTTACAACTTTATTCTTACAATGTGATTTTCGTTACATTTTAGTGATCAATAAAATATTAATATAAAGTTATCACTAGCAAAAAATAATTTTCCAGTTATTAAATTAGTTAATTATACCTAAATTGACTTCTGCTGTGTAAGTAGGATACATTGTTATTACTATAATTCATTCCGGTCTGTACTAACCTTATCCTTTAATTACTATTCCGAGTTATGTCAGATAAGGTATTAATGTTGAATGTTAAACACATTGTATTAAAATTCAGCGCCCTCTACTGGACTTTTTACTAGTGTTCCCGTTTCAGAGTGTTAAATACATTTAATCCAGTTCAGCTGTGTGTTAAGTGATTAATTAGTTCTTTTTATTGGTAAATACATTAATCCATTACACATTATATGTTTAAATGCTTATATGTATGCCTTAATAGTGTTTCAGGTTGGAATATTGATTTAGTAACATTACGTTCTTGTCGTGTCATGTGCTTTGTTTGGTTTTATTTGGTGAATTCTGCATTAAAAACTACTTCTTTAGCTTTATATTTTGTTGGATGTTTTTTGCTATTTCTTCCATTTTATTTATAATTATTACAGGGTTATGTAGAGAGAAAGTTATTTTATAACAAGAACTGCACCACATCACATGTACTTCTAACTTAATAATGTATTTTGATGGGCTGATCCTAAAAGACCTGCAATCTCATCAACCCTTGTTCCTCTTTGTTTTCTTACTGCCCACGTAAATGCTGCATCCGCATGGCTCTGACTGAATGCATGTTTCTGAAATTTTTTATCAGTGGACGTGACTTCCCAATTTGGAAATTCATGCTTTGTTTATGTTAATGCTGTTGTTTTTGCCACAAAACATTCATTCATTCATTTATCCTCTGCTTAATCCTCTAGTAGGGCAGGGGGGGTCCCAAATCCTGTTCAGAAGAGCACTGAGCAGACAATCAGGACGGGACACTAATCTAGCACTGGGCATCTATCACACTCACTCTGGAGAACCTGGAGGAAACCCACACAGACACGGGGAGAACATGGAACCCAGACTGGGATTCAAAACTGGTATCCTCGGCGCTGAGAGACAAATGTGCTAACCGCCCCCAAACATATGTCACAGAAAGCAAAAGCATGCAACAACTTACAACTTACAGAGTACTAAATCTATGGCATGAACTGATGCCAGCTAAAATTAAAAAGCCTGTGCTGTGGGGCCAAGCGATACATCACAAGTGTTAAACTGAAGTTATTAAAAAGATGTAAGCTTACTCGGGCGGCACGGTGGATTTGTAGTTAAAACGTTTGCCTCTCAGCACTGAGGATCCAGGTTCAAATCTCAATCTAGTTAGAGGTTACATGTTCTCTTTGTGTAAGCATGGGTTTCCTTCGGGTTCTCCAGTTTCTTCCCACTGTCCAAAAACACGGATTCAAGGTAAATCTATCGCTGTGCTCATAGTTTGCCGCACTGTTCTGAGTGTTTTAACCGAGCACTTAAAACCATCTTTTCTGGATGGGCATAAGGGAACTTCCATCGTGACCCTAGTAGAAAATTGATGAATGAAAGTTTAAAGACATAAATGTCTTATTATACTGTATAACTGTTTACAATAACAAAAAGGGTCAGTCTGTGATTGGTTCAAAAAGAATGGCATGGTTAAAAAATACCCTTTGCTTATGCTACGCTTGGATGGGTACCAAGAATATCTGGAAAGCAGCACTTCCCTATCACCCACCAAGTGCTAACCCTAAAATGTTAAACAATTAGTAATGCAAATTGTTTAGCTTTGTATCTATTTTGCACACAAAGTAAGATCTTTGAAAGTAATTAGAGGTATGTTACATAATGATGCAGTAAAACAATAGGACCCAACACACTGTAGACATCTGTGGGCGACTGCTGTTTATTTTAGGGACATGTGTGGGAAGATGTACCCAGGGTCAAATGAAAAATCTGAAGCCAGCAAAGATATATTTTAACCCACTCTAACCCCAAGTTGATCCAACAGGGCTTGAGGGGCCTGCTATTTATTCATATATTCAAATAATCTCATTTTTGTTTGCAGTGCACCACCTGAAAGATAAATATAACTATGTAATAAACAGTTCATTTCAATTGCACCTCCTGAGGTTTTTTCATAGTATCATAAGATGCTTTCCAAAGAACTACTTTTAATAATGTCATTTTTTTCTTCTAAATTTAATGAATAATTTTTTATGTATATTAATTAAAAGCAAAATTATGTGAGAAAAAAACTTTTTTTCTTATTTTTTCCCTAAACATTTTAAACATTTACCTTATAGATAATGCATCTGATAATCTTTCAATGTTTTAAATATTTTTTTCATCAAATTGTAATTTGATCAGTTTTATTTTAGACATACACTATTATCCTTAGCCTCTATAATTAAACCTATTTCTTGCTGTTTTTGCTACAACCACTCTGCCTCCTCATTTTAATTTCCTTTCTTAAAATTGTATCCATCGGAGTTTACTTCTCATTTGCAGTTTATGTTTCATCATTTCACTGTCCTGTTGTTCTGTCTGTAATAGTTTTTTAATAGATTTTAAGAATGTCACTCTTAACATTCATTCATTCATTTATTCATTCATTATCTTCCCTTTAATCCTCTACTAGGGTTGGGGAGAAAGTTTCAGGCGCTTGGCAGACACACCCAGGACAGGACACCAATCTATCGCTGGGCACACACACTCACACAGACACACACTACATGGGGTAATTTGGAGCATTCAATTGACCTTGAATCCATGTTTTTGGACTGTGGCAGGAAACCGGAGGATCCAGAGGAAACCCATGTGGACACAGGGAGAACATGGAAACTCCATCCAGATTGGGATTCGAAACTAAAATCCCATTCTAACATGCTAACCACTAAGCCCCACTCTTAACATATAAAAAATTTTATTATATATCATTCCTAAACAAGCTTCTGTCTACACCATTTACCTATATAGTCATTTTTTTGTCGTAATAAAATAATAGATATTGAATGATATAAATCCTGTAATAAAAATGGTTTTACTCAAGAGTCCTATAATGCCAGTTTGCTATTGCCAGTTTCAACCCTTCAGTTTTATTGCTACTAACACTGTGGACATTAAGACAGCACTACCCTGGCCTAAGACTGAAAAAAAGAAATATTAAAGTACTTTAATTAAAATGTGTAATTAGGTATGTGATGCTCCCAGTACAGTACACTTTTGTAAAATAAGACCAGTCAGCAATTTCAGTTGTTGCTAAGAAAAACCAATCCACATATTAAATCTGAGATGAGAAGTGAGAGACTAGCTCATCAATCAATCGATTAAATTGCAGGAGAGCTCCTTTAAACCACTTTAATTAAAAGACTGGAAATCCCATTTACTACAGCACTTATTGCACATATTCAATTTTTTCATTTGGCAGCTGTATATAAAGCCAATCCAGGCGTTGTGCCGAGTATTGAGAGGTACTAACCCAGCTGACACTGCAGGGCTTTGTAGTCACAATCATACTACACTTGATAGACATAATCACTGGGACAGGCCTCACAATCATTAAGATTCTGGCATTTCATTTAGTCATATTAGCACAGGTGTATACAATTAAGCATCTGGTTATTAACATTGTTCAATCATGTGCTTCCAACTTTGTGGAAACAGTTTGGGGAAAGCCCCTTTTTATTCCTGCATGACTTTTGTCCTATGCCCAAAGAAAGGTTGATTAAGTTATACTGATAGTGTTCTAATTTTCCCACTGTGCACATACAGAGGAATTTGTGGTCCACATTTATCCCATCCATTCAGTGAAACACACCCATACATAAACTGGTGAAGTGAGCACACATGCCCAGAGCGATGGGCAGCTTTGTAGGCAGCACTCAAGGAGCAATTGGGCTTAGGTTCCTTACTCAAGGGCATGGTACTTTTCTGGGACCTGGAATGTTCAGGTTGCAAGGCTGGCTCCTTAACCACAAGCCTATGACATTTGGTTAAGTCTGGTGTGGAAAAACTTGATTATCCTAAACAGAGAGACCTGACCTACATTTACATTTACTTATTTAGCAGATGCATTTGTCCAAAGAGACTTACACAAATCAGTAGTTCAGGAAAAAAACAGCTACACTGGTTTACACAGCTACAAACCTGATCATCATTCAATCTGACTTTATTTATTTTTCCTCCATTGCAAGTTCTTGTGGAAGAGCTGTGTTTTGAGATGTTTCCTAAAAATGCTAAGAGTCTCAGCGTTACGGACAGAGTTGGGAAGATCATTCTACCACTTATTGGAGGTGAATGATATTGAGTGAAAATTAGCACCGCGGTGAGGTTGAAGCACGAGGCAACATTCATCCCTCAACTCCAATAAAGACTTTTTGGGATAAACAGAAATGTAGATTTTAAAGTAGGCCCGCTTGTCTATCATCTGTGTCTGACCTAAAAAATGCTCTGCTGGCGAAATATTTCGATATACTCCAAAAAACAGTGTAGTGTAAAGCAGTGTAAAGATGACTGTGATTGCAGTGCAAAGATGAGATAGCAGGTAGACTTTATTAAACATACAATAACCCAAATAAACACAAACACAGAACAGGGCATACAAAGTATGCCCTCAACCTCTCTAAACTCTCAACCTCTGCCGACGAGCTCAGAAGTGTCATACAAGTAAGACTAATAAAACTAAACAAGCAGCTAATTAACAAACAGATAGTTAATGAACTAGAATAATCACACGGGGGAGCAGGTTAATCAAGTAAACGAGATCTGGGAACTAAGGAAACACATTAAACTCTAAAGAAAACAGCGTTTCAGGTGACGGCACCTGACACCTTGTAGCATGTACAAAGTTTTACTATAGTGTAAGTTGTCACAGTTGGCAAGGGGAGAATTGTTAATAAAATATCCTGTATGTGTAATTTTTTGTACAATTTTTTTGCATAGTAAAGGTTTTATAGCAGATACTATATATATCATAATATTCTATTTAGTATTTTTACACAGAACCCGAGTGAGTGTGTGCCCAGCGATGGATTGGCGCCCTGTCCTGGGTGTATCTGCCCAGCGCCTGAGACGTTCTCCCCTGGATGGGCATAGGGAACCCCACCGCGACCCTAATAGAGGATAAAGCGGGAGATAATGAATAATTAATGAATACACAGAACCCCTCTGCTCTTTAACCAGATTAAGGACCTAATGGCATGTCTCTGGAATGTGGGAGAAAACAAAAAAAACACAAAGCTATGTGGGTTTAATCCAAAAATATATGTTTGTGCCACCAGAGAACCAAACTTGGCATCTTATTATAAAGGATAAACGTGCACCAAAGATCTTTCATTCATTCATTCATTATCTCCCGCTTTATCCTCTTTTAGGGTCGCGGTGGGGTTCCCCATGCCCATCCAGGGGAGAACGGGCGCTGGGCAGATACACCCAGGACAGGGCGCCAATCCATCGCTGGGTACACACTCACACACTCAAACACACTATATATGGGGCAATTTAGAGAACTCAATTAACCTGATCCATGTTTTTGAACTGTGGGAGGAAACCGGAGAACCCGGAGGAAACCCACGCGGACACGGGGAGAACATGGAAACTCCACCCAGATGGGGATTCGAACCTGGAATCCCTAGCGCTGAGAGGCGAATGTACTAACCACTAAGCCACCGTGCCGCCCACCAAAGATCATATTCAAATATATTGATCAATAAAAACAAGGGAATGCTTTATCATCCCATAATAACCCCAAGTCAGTATTGTGTTATAATGGATATGAATGGTTATGAATTTGGGAATATGAATTTGTCCAAATAAGAATTCCTATACTTTGGTGCAAATGAAAGTGACAGTACATTGGAAAGGCAACAGCATGACAATCCCCAAAATGGGACTGGCTTTGTAGGTGTACAAAAATAGTAACAATTTAATTTCTCCATGGGCGGCATGGTGGCTTAGTGGTTAGCACGTTCGCCTCTAAGCACTAGGGATTCCCAGTTCAAATCCCCATCTGGGTGGAGTTTCCATGTTCTCCCCGTGTCTGCGTGGGTTTCCTCCGGGTTCTCCGGTTTCCTCACAGTCCAAAAACATGGATCAAGTCAATTAAGTTCTCCAAATTGCCCCATATAGATTGTGTGTGTGTGTGAGTGAGTGTGTGCCCAGAAATAGATTGGCGCCCTGTCCTGGTTGTATCTGGCCAGCGCCCGAAACTTTCTCCCCTGGATGGGCATGGGGAACCCCACCGCGACCCTAATAGAGGATAAAGCGGAAGATAATGAATGAATGAATAATTTCTCCATATTCATCTTCACAGGGTGGCACAGTAGCTTAGTGGTTAGCACATTCACCTCTCAGCGCATGGGATCCAGGTTCAAATCCCAATATGGCTTGAGTTTCCTTTTTGTCCATGTGTTGTTTTTTTTTCCAAGTTCTCTGGTTTACTCCCAAAGTCCAAAAACATGGCGTGACAGGATCGCCATGGTGTGGGAGGAGAAGGCGGAGCTGTTGCTGATGGATTTTAATTACGGGTAATTAATGCACTCTGCCTAATGTGTGTGGGCATGGTAGCTCAGTGGTTAGGATGTTGGGTTATCAATCTGAAGGTTGTGGGTTCAAACCAATGTGGGACCTTGAGCAAGACCCTTAACCCCAATTGCTCCAGGGATGCTGTACCAACCATGTGGGTGCTTTATAAATCCGTTTGGATAAAAGAGTCTGCTAAATGAGCAAATGTAAATGTTTTAAAACCAGAAAGATCAGGAGCCGCAGGGAGAGAAACTGTTACTGTAAAATCTTGTCTCCTGTCCTCATTTCTTCCACCCCCTGTTACACATGGATTAAATTTGTGCCTTCCCATAAAGGTTTGCTGTATCTCCAAACACAGTCACAAGATTTTAGAAGAGATACAAGTGCACCAGTGTATTGTGTATTGTGGTACACAAGAAATGCCAGACCAGACCAGAAAAGATCATCAAGTTAATAGCAGGTATATCTGCTGCTTTTTACAAAGTGGTGCACAACCACTTAACTTTTAAAAGGTGGTGCACAACCAGAGACCTTTAAAATAACCTCCAGTGAGCTACTGGTGTACATGTCTTTAACCAAACACATGTTTTCAGATTGAGATGCCATGGTGAATGCTATGCTGCCTGACATAATCCAGCATGACTGTTCTAATGGTGGGTCACTGATGGTCCAGTTTTGAGCAGCTGAATCCTGACAGTTTCAAATATTGAAATTCAGTTTTTATAGGAAAACAATCAATATAAACATGTCTAAATATTTGGACATTTTTATATTGAAAAATAAAATATGATAAATAAAAGATGGGTTCCGACTTAATGACCATGGAAAAATGTGGGTCCCATGCTGCTATAGTATAATATGTTTAGAAAAAAGGCTTTTAGTTTATGACAGTATTTAATTTTGATTCCTCTTCAGCTAAATCCATATTGTTGAAACACTGTGTTCAGATAGACAGCGAGTCTCAACATGCCTTTAAAGACATGACCTTAACTGACTCATCTTTATCTTTCTGTCTGACTTCATTATCGAAATTGGTCTCTTCAGTATTCTGGATTTGACAAGTTAATACCCCTGGAGTCAAACACAGATCTGTGTCAGAAATGATAAAACAGCAAATCAGTCAACTTTTATTTGCAGGTTGACTGGAGGCAACGCTGACATTCTGCTGGCTTTGCACTTTGCACTGTCTGAAAGTTATATAAAACGTTTTATATTAAAAAATGAAAAAATTCAAATAGCTGGAGCTTTTAAATTTTAAGTTAAATTACGTTATACATTATATGACTTTATTATGACTATATTATCAAGCCTATTTTTAAATAGCTGCCATTTTATAGTAAAATCAGAAGAATAATGGCCTGTTGTCTCTAAATCATTTTTTTATTTGTATTGTCTTATGGTACAGTTTCCATTTATATTACACTGTAAATAAAATACTTTTTAAATTGCACATATTGTAGGTGTGGGAAGACTAATGAATGAATGGCAGTGATGGCATTGTGGTGAAGGTAGATTCCAGACTGCAAAGTTGATGGATGAAATAAAATATCTGGTCATTATTTAAGATAAATTATTAAATAAATTGATGTCATTTAAATTGATAACATTTAATTAATAAATGTTTTGCAAATGCAAACCATCTTACAGACCTGCTTATAACGCATTCATT
Organism: Corydoras sp. C115; assembly: GCA_019802505.1. NCBI lineage: Eukaryota > Metazoa > Chordata > Actinopteri > Siluriformes > Callichthyidae > Corydoras > Corydoras sp. C115. Next base: position 3,337,042 of record JAFMOC010000025.1, read on the forward strand.
TTGGCCTTTGTTTATTTAGAAGTTTGCACATGCCAAACCCTTAATCTACCAATAGCATTTGTGTTCAAGTTTATGTTTAAGTTTATTTATATAGCTTTTCTTTACAATAGTACATTGTCACAAAACAGCTTTACAGCATTACAGGCCTGAAACCCCAAAAAGCAAGCCAAAGCGACAGTGTGTCACAACGGTCCACCTGGGATTTAAACGCGGCTGTGCAAATACGGCGCAGCGCCGCGGCGCTCTAACGCGCAGAAGGGAGCCAGGCACGCAGGTGGTACGAATAGAGAATATTTTATTACGGTGCTCAAACACCAAACACACAGGAAAAGGACAGTGTAACATAAAACAAAGACGCGCACGGAAGACATGAAACCCCGGAACTAAATGACCCTGACATATCCCACCACGTGCACAAAACCACCCAATGACCCCGCGAAGCTAATTAACTAAAAGACCTACACGAGACAGCTAATTAACTAAACACAGGAACACAAACACAGAACCCAAAAACAAACAAACGCCGAGAAACGGGTGCCCTAGGCACCCGTTACACAGTGAAAAGAAAAACCCCATGTTACTTTGTTTTTTTTGTTTAAAGAAAAACCTTGGGAGCACCTCCTTGAATGGTTGGGCAGCATCAACAGGGCATTAGTTTACTTCAGTAAGTGACTACAGTTTGGTGGTCAATCAATCAGGTCAAATCTGGTTGAATTCTGTGAATGTGAGGGTTACCAGTTTTGTTACAAATTTAATCCTTTACTACTACTACTACTACTACTACTACTACTACTAACACTCGACTACTACATTCTGGTGCTTCACATTATTGCTATTCCATTCCATTTTTATTCCATTTTTATTTTATGTTCTTAAAAGACTAGTTTGCACATATTGTTTTTGTTGTACTAAATAATAGATCTTGGGAAACATACCAGTTTTTGGTATACTGTTTTATAAAATGTGTTATATGACAGTGTGGTGTAACAACGTTTAATATTTTACACATATTACAAAATCTGAAAGCCTCTGCTTTAAACAAATTACAAAACATTTGTTTTTGCTGCCCTCTCGTGGCGTAACCTCTGTGATAATTATATAGATCCTGAATACTGAGGTAGTGATGTGACATTCACTATCCACTATCTGATGTGTATTCAGAAAAACAGTATATAAATTAGTATATAAGATTAGTATATAAATATTAATATTCCTCATTTCATGTAAGTCATGATTACTAGCTTTACTCTAACATTATTTTTATTGAAACCCTAAACCTGCAGCCACAACTCCAATAATAACTATAATAATTAGTTAATGGATTTTTGTAGTAATAATGGTAACGTAGCTGAAGGTCTTTTTTAAACAGCTAAACAAACATTCAGAATTTTAACAAACACACACACACACACACACACACACACACACACACACACACACACACACACACACACACACACACACACACATTAAAAAACATGCTGGCCAACAAACAAGTGTTTGTTTTTTTTAATAATAGGGAACGTGTGCATTTTGGGGTAGCATCAGTTTCCATGTGCTTATTTGTAGTAGATGTACATGCCAGTGAAATATCTATATAGCTTTTATTATGTTGATCTGAAATAACTTTTAAACTTTTTTTTGTGGTTCTGTCTCACCAGTTGAGACTGGCCTGGTCACATATAAGATAGTAAATTGGACAAGCGGTATAGAATGAAATGAATAATAACAAAAATTATAATAATATTTTAAACAAAACAACAATGAGATGTACCACTACTCTTTTGTCTGTATTATTTACTACTACCTGCTTTGCTCGGTCTTGTGGTGACATTTTTTTTGGCAACAGTGTAAACATTATTATAAAACACATATTTCCATCCTTAATTCCGATTGGCTAAGCCGTTTGAACAGCCTTGACATTATTGATAATAATGTACACCTCTGATGCTTCAAATTTGTATCTTGCATGCTATACAATACATTAGTTTAAATCATAAAATACAGATTAATATAAACAGCGAGCCAATTCCCGATGAGAACCAAGTCTGTTTTTTAGAAACTTCTATAATTTGGTAACTAGACGTTAGTTTTTGCTTGTTAGAGACACTGGAAAACCGAACTAGATTTTGTCGCGGAAGTTAATTTAGCTTTCAATAAACGCATTTATTAATGAAACCTTTTCTTTTTTTTTTCATTGAAGTGTGCTTGTAACTGTTTTAATAAAGCAATTAGGCACAAGAGGGCATGCACTACTGTGAATAAATCACAAGAAAGAGGTGTTGTTTGGCATGACGCAAAGAGTACAGTTACACCTGTTTCCTGTAAATTATTTACAATAATACACAACCTCGAGTGCATTATTGCTTTTATAAAATAATTACAAACACACTATAAATAAAAAATAAGGTTTGATTTAAAAACAACATTTTCCACGTGAGAATGTTAACACAGAAATCATTCTTCTAAACATTTTTATTCAAGTTGCTGTTTATTTAGATTACACTTTAAACATAATATTCAGAGTTCAAATGCCTACATTTAAATTTAAATGTTTTAAAATCATCTTACACACATTTACTAAATTTGAACAATCACAATGATGGAAGTAAACAACTAAAAAACTAAATTATGTCATAAATTAACCGACACTTTAATTTCCAAATTTTTTTATTTATTTAACTTCTTATTTAGAGCACGCAGACGATTCATCTATATCTTTATAAAGCTCTAGAATAAAGTAGAATGAGCTGTTAAACACCTCCATCTAATGGCCAACTGGGAGAAGCTGTCCACATGAATCAGTATTCTTGTTAAACAGTTTATACACTAAGTGGACTCCATTGTTGTTGCTGTACTAAGAGCCACAATCTAGTCTCTAATAAAATGATCATTCAGTATACATTTATTCATTCATTCATTATCTTCTGCTTTGTCCTATATTAGGGTCGCGGGGGGGTTCCCCATGCCCATCCAGGGGAGAACGTTTCGGGCACTGGGCAGATACACCCAGGACAGGGCGCCAATCTATCGCTGGTCAGTATACATTTAAGTTAAGAAAAAACTTAGCTAAAACCTTCTTGCAATTATCTCCTCTGCTGCAGTCTATATCAGTTTCTATTTCTTGTCTATCTCTACTCAGGTTTCTGGTCTTCCATAAATGAACCTATTTTGATTAACAACTTAACTTTACTCAAACTCTATGTGAATATTTAAGGATTCCATTACTTCTTACTACGTTCATGATCCAGTGCTACTAAAGATCTGTGACCACATGCAGTTGCATATGCATAATGCATAATATTATGAATTTTCTAAGCATCATTAGTGTTCTTCTGCCTAATTTTTTTCTATGAAAACCTTTCCATTGTCATGCACTCTCCAGCTTATGTTGATTTTTATAGTAAATCCAAGTACTCTGAGTTGTTGTCCAATCTGAAAAACATATTGATTATTAAAATAAAAATGGTCAAACACAAACCAACATTTAAATCTTTATTAAAACCATAACAGGACATCTTTTCAATTTTGGTTCCAAATATGTTCTATGTTGTATATGAATGATGTGGGGTTGGATGGTGGAAGTGAGGTACCGATCAACCAGGTGTTGGGGTAATATACAGCCCTCGAGTTTATAATACCCATCTAAATTTTCTTTTTTCAGTTATATTAAGCTTTTTTCATACCCAAAAAGAATCACCAGCACGTGCTAACCACTAAGCCACTGTGCCGCCCCTTTTATTTACATCCCGCTCTGTAATTAGGGGGCAGGGGTCAGTGGACATGCACAGATCAATTGCAGTGTGGACTTGAAGCGATGCGGATAGACAGAAACTGAAGAACACTTGTTTATTTCTCTCCAAAAGTCTCCAATAAGATCAGACAAAAGTGGTTAGATTTGTCGCTAGTCAAAAAAGTTTAAAAAAATTAAAAGTCGCTAGATATAGCATTGGCAACAGTAGATATAGCATTGGCAACATCAACAAGGTTTAAACCTGAGCCACAGGGAGTAGGTGTCAGTATCAGCCCTCTAAGCTAACCTTTTAGGAATATATTCTGTTTAAATGGTTGATGATATTGTACATTCACATAACTACCAAATAATGAAAAAGTTATAAATTGGTATTGTTAACATAAATTAATAATTATACATTTATATTATTATATGTACATATAAGCAGATACATACTTCATTCAGAAGTGCAGCTTGAACTGTTGGGTCATTTGGGTTTGTTTGTCCATTGAAGTTCAGCGTTATTTTTATAATCTGTTTTTTGTAATGCCTAACTAAAAAAAATGTAAAAGTACATGCTTTATTATGGATTTAAGAATATCAAAGTGATGCACATTAAGACATATACAAATCAAAGCATATGAACAAAATTAGGCGATCTTTCTGACAGCTGGACAACAACTTGCTTACCAGTCTCTAAGCAGGAAATATAAGTGTCAGTAAATAAATTTTGCATTTAAAATGTGAAACACTGGGAGGGGCTTAGTAAAAATGCATGGAAATATTTTTTCCAAAACATGACTAGGTGCACAGCCATATAAGTCGAGTGTTTTGTAAAATGCTGCACAAAATACTTACAACTATAGCAAACAAAAGGCATTTGGAGGGTACAGTCTAGACTGTTCCATTTTGCAGTGTCAGCCATATCCATTGCAGCACATTTGTTAATGAGTGGTGTTTCATAATTTTGATTTGTTTTCCAGTACCGGAATCCAGAAAATACCCCATCAGACCATTGTGCAGCACTCAGCCCAATCCAGTATGCTCCTCCACCACCATATGGAGAGAAAAACTGAAGTTCAGCTGTATTGTTGATCACTGCTAGGTCTGTATAGTGTTGCCTGCAATAAGCTTGTGCTAAGGTCCAATTCAACCCAGTTGGGTTGAGAATGTATCTTCCACTGCCTGTGATTGATTCTTTTAAAAGAGAGAAAAAACATATGATAAAGTTGTTTTAGTATCTTTAGTGCTTTGATTATAGTTAATTACAACAATTACAGATTGTCTAGGTATGCATTTGATACCCTGAATACCTTTAGACTGTTTGATTTATGAATCTGTTTCTTTCTCTTTCTATTTTCTTTTCATTCTGACCATATTTGGCACTCCATGTAGAATTTTTAATGGTGAAAATATTTGTCACAAATTACTTTTATCATGTTTTGTGGCAAATACATATGTTCTGTTGTTTGTAGATTTATTTTCTGTATATTACTGGATCATCTGAATTATAAGGGTGTTTAAGAGTCCTTAGTTATGCTGCTCTAGTTAGTTGTGCATGCTGCACTGTGTCAATCAAACACTGGCTATTACTTAAATCACCTGATCATCACACAATCTGTACATGGCTGTTCTACATTGTTGATGCTGCCAGCCGCTCAAGGAGGATGAGTCCCTCACTGAGCCTTGGTCCTCCCAATGTTTCTTTCTTAAAAAAACAACACATAACAGGGAGTTTTTTCTTGCCACAGTCTCTTTGGCTTGCTCTTTGGGGGTTTCAGATTTTTAACACTGTAAAGCTATGCTACTATGCTAAGCTATGAACTTGTTGAGTCTATTCGCACATGCAGTTGATGAAGAGGCGACACAGATAAGTAGACATGCAGCTACATTCACATCTTAGCATTATAAACTTACTCGATTTTGTTTTTGAACTGTAATTGAAAAGCAATCAAACCCATATCTGTACAACAATAATCACTTATATTTATCAGGAAATTAACAAATCTGCAAATTTACCATTGAAGCAGAAACTATACATAGCTTGTGAACAGTAGGTGTCAAACCATGCTGAGGATGATATAAATCCACATGAAGCAATGTTATTAGCTCCATTTGGTTCAGAACCGCTCCAGCGTTGGAATGTTGAGATAGGTTGCCCAGTGCCCCAGCCCCATCTCCTCATGAGTCCAATCCAAACTGCACCGCTGTATCCATGACCTACAGCTGCTGATGCATTGTTTACATCCACCATACTCTCAAGTGTAGCCAGGTCATCAAATGTGTTTCTACAGTAGTTCTGAGCATTCAGCCAGGTCATATTCATATTTACAAAATAGTAGTACCGTGGTAGTGTGGAAGCACAGACTACAGAGATCCCTAAGGACACAACAATTACTTTCATTTGGTGCCGATAGTTTTTTTTTTTTTTTTTTTTTTTTTTTTTGTCTAATATAAAAAAAATATATTAATAATGTGTAGACATGCTTGTAGTTAGTTTAATACAAACCTGACAGCAGAAGAAATGCAGCGTGTTTCATTCTGGATGTTTTTGGACAACCCCCCCATGGATATGGATCCATCCGTTCTTTTTTCATTTTGGATGAAAAAATAACTAGAATTTATTTTAAAAACAAAAAATAGAACACACACATAATACAGACACGTGGCCAAAATATAAGCAATGTAAATCTGACAACAAAGAGATGGAAAGAAATTTAAGTGAGAAGTAGAGATGAGACGTGATGGATGGGGGAACAACAGGTGAGGGAAAGAACAGGCAAATACAAATTATATTGGAGGAAAACAAAACAAATAATCTTAATAGAAGCACACAATTGAATGCTGCTTACAGGCAACAAACCACACCAGTACACTAGTTTAAATAGTTTTGTCATGCAAAATGAATGAAACAAACAAAAACAAATGTAATTTAAAACTGAGGTTGAAACCTTCACTTCTAACTCAGTTATCAAACTAGGTTTGATAAAAAACCTGCCTCCTTGTCCTCACAGACTGCTGTAGTTACATTATGTCACGTTTGTTTACTGATGCTTGTGTTTGTTTTTTTTGCACACTAGGTTCATTAAACCCTTTTTTCCTACATCTGCATTCCTGGACTCTCGTTTGGACACCTAACCGGCAGATCATGACTGAACTGAAATACCCAAAGACATCTCCATTTTTTCTCCTGCGCTTGTTTTCATTGCCTTTTAGAGTTAATTTCTTCATTCATTCATTCATTCATTCATTTATTTATTATCTTCTGCTTAACCTCTACTAAGGTCACAGGGGGGAGTTCCTCATGCCCATCCACGTTTCAGGCACTGGGTAAATACAGCCAGGACAGGGCGCCAGTCTATCGATGGGCACACTTACTCACACAGACCCACACTCAAACACACTCTATATGGGGCAATTTACATTTAATATAACTTGAACCCATGTTTTTGGACTGTGAGAGGAAGCCACAAAACCCGGAAGAAACTCATGCGGACACAGGAAGAACATGGAAACTCCACCCAGATTAGGATTCTAACTTGGATCCCCAGCACTGAGAGGCGAACATGCTAACCATTAAGCCACTGTGCCACCCAATTTGTTCATTAGTGATTGTTAATTTGTTTCAGCTGTGTTTGGCCATCCTGTGTGTCCCTCTCTGTATAAAAGCTCTGCTTCTTTACAGTTTATATGTCAGATCATTGTTATAGGTCGCACCTCTGTCGGCTCTGTGAGTTGTATTTGTTTCTCTGTGCTTCATATAATTAAAATCCCATTTTGTATTTTAAGCCTGTTTTTTAATTCATGACACCCGTTTAGTCCAACACGTTCATTTAGTATTGATGTCTTAATTTCACTGTCTTTAAATATAACACAAATATAAACTTTCATGTTTAAAATGAACATATTGGGTCTTTAAAGTAGCTTATACAAATAATCTTTCATTTAAATTATCAAAATATCTCAAATCATTCAAAATGATAACAAGCAAGACTATAAAGTCAGAAAATGGCTACAAAAACATAATTACTATATCTAAAAATGTATATTTAACTATTAGTAATAATTAAGTTTACAATTAACTTTTTATATTAAAATTTAAATTTAATGTTCATAGACTCAAATGTGCTTTTTATGAGATTATTTACTATTTTAGAATTTATCATTACATTTACAAGATTATTTTTAAATTCTCAGACGTCAGTCGACATTCATCAGAAGTTTATTCAAAACACTTTGCTGAAATTGCTATTTCTGAATACAACATGTTTTTAAATCATGTTTCTGCTCAGCAGTATGAAATGCATACATAATGTCACGTCCTTCTAATTCAAATATATTATTATTTTTAAATACTCACTTAACGATGTGTGTGTTCTGTGCAACCAAAAGTGTTGATCTTATGCTCAATGCAGCGGTGCACGTGCAGACTAGGCACTTCTTAAGCTCTTTTTAAATGGACAGACTAAGATGAGGCGGAGGAACAATTCAAATGAATTACAGTAACCATGGAAATAGTTCATTTGATTAAAATGTTCCCTAATTGCAAATATTGTTGGCTGGTATAATCTACGTCATTACCCTTTAATGCAAAGCCAATCAGATTTGATACATTAGTTTTTGAGACCTCTTCATGATCAGTGTAGTAACTTTTTTCTATATATATATGTATAACATCATATGCTTGTATTCTACTTCCACATACAGTGGTGCTTAAATGTTTTTTTTCGATATATACATGACCTAAAACAGTCTTAAATGTAAATAGACTGTTTATAAATTATGAATCTAATAAATTTTCTCTTCTATTAAATTGTATGTGTTGAAATGTACCTTGACCTGAACAAATGAGATTTTTAAGGACCTCTGAAAAAGAGTTGTTAATGCTCATCAGGCGGGAAAAAGTTACAAACCATCTCTAAATTCAAACTCAAATTCAAAGGAAATTCAAGACCACAGTTACCTACCCAGGAGTGGTTAGCCATCGAAGATCGCTCCAAGAGGCATGTAATAGTTGGCAAGGTCATTATTGATCCCAAGGTAACTTCTAAGCAACTGAAGGTCTCTCTCACATTGGCTAATTTAAATGTTTATGATAATCAGAGAGATCATCAGGAGAACACTGAACAAAGGAGCAATGGAAGGGTTGCAAAGAGAAAGACACTGCTCTTCAAAAAGAATTCTGCTGCTCATCTTCCGTTCAAGTGGACAAGCCAGAAGCCTTTTGGAAGAATGTCTTGTGGTAGTAATTTTTACTTTTAGTAAATAGTAAATAGTAATTTTTTGGTTTAAATGAAAAGCGTTATGTTTTGAGGAAGTAAAACACTGCATTCCTGAATAAAACCTTATCCCATCTGTGAAAATTGGTGGTGGTAGTATCATGTTTTGGGCAGATTTTGATGCATCTGGGTCAGGATGAATTGTCAAAATTGATGGAACAATGAATTGTGAATTATATGAAAGAATTCTAATGGAAAATGTCAGGACATCTGACCATGAACTAAATATCAAGATTAGATGGGTAATGCAGCAAGACAATGAACCTAAGCACATAAGTTGTTCTACCTAAATGGTTAAAAAAGTCAAAGCCGAAAGTCAAAGTCAGCTTTATTATCAAAACTGCAATATATACAGGACATAGACACAGTATCAAAAGTAAACATTTCATATTAAATAAACATCAAATACATCATAAGCTTATAAAAACTGTCAGAGACTGCAGCGCTGCGGCGCGTTCCCCTAGCCCCGCCTACTAATCAGCGCGCGTTCTCCGTGCACCAGGTGAGGTTCATTGTTTCCGGGTTCTTTTTTTCCTTTATAAGGCTTTCCGTTTCGCTGGACGGGCGCGAGGTATTTGCCGTTTACGTCAGTACCGAGCGTTATCCTTGTGATATCTCCTGCCTTCTTTCTCAGTGTTCTTCCGTGTTTTGGTCTCTGTTGAGTGAGTGCGATTTCGAGTGTGTTTAGTTGATTTGTTATTTAGACTTCGTTCTCCTGTAAGTCGGCGCACGTCTTTGTTTGTGGTTATCCTACCCAAATGTTAGTTTGTTTGTTCTGTTCCCCCCTTTTCATCCTCTCCACGCAGGTCGTATTTGTGGGAGTGCTTCCGTGGACCGACGCACGCATTATTCCCCGCATGGTCGGTATCCAGGAAGCGCTCACTAGGCGCGAGCGGTTTTTACGCAACTACTCCACTACTCCACAAAAACATTAGAGCAAATTTGTAAATTGTCATGGTTGTTCCATGCCCTCCTGCTCACATTTCAGTTTTGCTCACCTTGCGGATGTCTAGGTTGTTGAGAAGACTGTTCTCTGGGGGAAGGTACTAAAGCAGGCAAAATTAAGTCCATAAAATGGGAGTTCAAATGGTAAGATCAGTAAGGGAGAGTTAAACTGGACCCTGGATGACCTTTAGAAGTCATCAACTTGCTTGGATGTACCCTCAAGGACAATGGCTTCTAAAGTCTGACTTTATGGTCACTTGACTTGTTTGGAAGTGCCGTTAGGATCAATGTCTTTGCTCTGTGTACCTTCAGCGCCACAGGTTTGATAAAAAGAGTGCAGAGACCCTAGAGGAGCCATTGGTGATGGATGTTAATTAAAGGTAATTAATTCACCTGCCCGTGGTGCCACTGATAGACAGTCTGCTGGAGCTTGCCATGCAGTAGGTTAAAGAGATCAAGAGCAATAGGAATGCAAGGCGACATCAGAGATACCAGCCAACAACTGTATTTGAATGTATTTTTAATGCAAATAAAACCCGTAGCAGTGCTCAAGAAATTCTTTCTCCGGTCCTCATTCGGTTTTACCTTGTCACACACTGGTTTGCTTAGGTGTGTCCTTTGGGCCACTGGCTTTGACAGGTGTTTAAAGCAAAACAATGTTAAATGTGGCAGCAGCACAGAGGCAAAGGGGGAAAAAGCTGAGCCTTCAATAATGGACTTTGAATATAGATAATAAACACACATTATGGCTCTGCATGATGAACATGTGCGCCTTTTATACCCAGAAACAGTACAAGCTGCAGAAAGGAAGGGCATGGCATTAAGATCAGCCAGCACATGTACTTTAATATTTATTAAATAATGTGTGAATAAAACCTTTTCCTAAGTTTCTGAAATCCTCAATAAAAGTGTTTATGATAAACTAATTTTATGCTTTTGTTTAGCACAACACAAAGTGTAAGTAGATTGCAATTGTTATTTAGGTTTGATGAATACCTGCATCCTGCCCTCACAGACCACTGGATTTACATAATTTTACATTATACGTTTGTTTACTGACGTGTGTGTTTGTTTTTTGCACACTGCCTCTGATTCATTAAACCCTTTTTTGAATATTACATCTGTATTCCTGAACTCTTGGTTGTTGACGGCAACGGCGGAACATCATGACAGAATGATCCAGCCATAAACTAACCTAAAACACCCCAAGACATCTCCATCTTTTGGTTGGCACTTGTTGTCACTGCCTATTTGAGTTTGTTAGTTGATTAGTCATTGTTAATTTGTTTTAGGTGTGTTTGTCCGTCATGTGTACCCCTCTGTGTATAAAAGCATTCATTCCTCTTTTAATGTCTCTATCGCCTTTGTGATTTGTATTTGTTCCTCTGTGGTTCATATGAATAATACCTAATTTTGCACTTTGTCTTTAGTCTGTTTTTGGTGTTATTTTTGCATGCCACCACATTTATTCACCCGTACCCCCAAGACATCATCTTTTGGTGGGTACTTGTTCATTCTGCACTTTGACCCTGTTTTTTGTTCTGTGTTGGTCATTCTCTATTAGAGTTTGTTTGTTCATTAGTCATTGTTAGTTTGGTTAAGGTGTGTTTTTTGCCTGGCATGTGTGTCCCTCTGTGTATAACAGCCCTGCTTCTTTCCTTTTCAAATGTTGAATCACTGTTTTAAGTCGTGTCTCTCTCACCTTTTGTGAATTGTGTTTGTTCCTCTTTGTTTCATACGATTTAAACCCCATTTTGCACTTCATCTTCATCCTGTTTTTAAAATCATGACAAGTAATTACATTTTGTCATTTAAATTATGCCACACAGAGATATGTTTCTAAGTTAAATCAATAAAATGCTAATAATTGAATATATAAATATTATAAAAAGGTTATCATGAAATTAACATGCATCTATAGCATTTATAATTAACATCCATTTAGTCTAACACACTCATTTAGTAGTGATGTCTTTAAATATAGTACAAATGTAAAATTCATGTTAACATATTGGGCTCTTAAAAATGGCTTATACAAATAATCTTTTATTAAAAATATTAAAATTACTCAAATCTAGTAAGACTATAAAGTCAGAAAATGGCTACAAAAACACAATTAATTAATAAATATAAAATATATATATTTAATTATCAGCAATAATTAAGTTTACAATGAACTTTTTATATTAAGCTCTTAACATTTAAATTTAATCTTTACAGACTTAACAGTGCTTTTTGTGTGATTATTTACTATTTTAGAATGTTTTATTACATTTACAAGGTACAGCATGAGTAGAATGCCTTTCAATTCTCAGATGTCAGTCAACATTCATCAGAAGTTTATTCAAAACATTTTGCTGAAAATGCTATTTCTGAATGTAACATGGTTTCAAATCAGGTTTCTGCTCATCAGTAAGATTCACATATATAATGTATCATGTTCTTTTAATTAATTTACATCATCATTTTTAAATACTCACCTAATAATTTGTATGACTCAACAGCTTTGTCCTTATTCTTAGTCCAGTGTTACAAATGAAGACTAGGCACTTCTTAATCTCTTTTTAGATGGACAGACTAAGATTAGGCAGAGGAACAATTCAAATGAATGACAGTGACCATGTAAATACTCCATCTGCTTTTTTTTTTTTTTTTTTTTAACCCAGTCACATTTCCGGGTTCCCTAATTGCAAATATTGTTGGCTAATATAATTCACATCATAGCCTTAAAACTGTGCAAAAATACTATATAGATATAATTAAAAGTCTGGGCGGGTGTTTCCTATACCAATCCCTGCCATCAATTTGACTTCCAGAAAATTATTTACAACTACCCAGAGGCACTCAAGAGGTATTTTTAAGCAATATTTAGTAAACCAGTAACTGCGCATTTGCAGCTTGATTTATGGTGTGTCACTGTGTCTTTGCTATCGCCAGGACATGATTAATTTTTTTTTTGTGGTTCTGTCTCACTAGCTATGCCCACATAACAGACAGTAATTCGGGCAAGTGGCATAGAACAGAAATGAAAACAAACAATAATTATAATAAAGGACATGTCAAGTGACACATTGATTGGTTTTGTCTTCTGTCTCCAGTCCTTATAGTTTTGTAGGCCTGTCACAATGTTCTTTACAGGAAAGGAAAAAGTAGTGTAAATTTATTATGACAATGGAAGTAAGTATAGAATTTCAGTTGGTCAGTTCATCTGAACTCAACTAAACTCAATTTTATGTATAAAGTACTTAAAAAATGAAATGGCTTCAACAAAATACTGTACATTGTTAAATTTAAAACATAATTCATTAAAAAACAAGAAAATAATATAAACAATAAAACATTAAATGAAAGAAATCCATCAAAACCAATAAAACCAAAGTAAAATCATGGTGTATTTAAAGCCAGAGAGTAAAAATGGGTTTTAAGACTTAATTTAAAAGTGGACAGTGATGAGGCCTGTCTAATATATAGTGGTAGGTTGTTTCAAAGCTTAGGAGACAAAATCGAAAAGGCTCAGTCCCCTTTAAGCTTAGGCTTGGACCTCGGTACCTCCAGGAGCAGCTGATCTGCTGAACCGAGGCACAATGCTGGCGCATGAATATGGAGGAGCACAGGGAGGTAAGGCGGGGCGAGTCCATTTCAAGATTTAAAAACAAGAGGTGTTTGAGGGAGGACTGGCTGACTCCGAAGTAAAGTGCAATGCATGATGAAGGCATGGATTACTGAAACAGCTCAAACAGCTTATTGAATAATATGGCAAAAGTAAAGATACATGTTTTAGTTCAAAAGCACCAATAAGGATGTAGCCTGTGAGACATACGGTCCCAGTGGGGAAAGAAATCAGAGGGGCATTAGGACCTAGCAAGAAGCGATGCCGCTAGAGTAATTTGTGCCGGCATTGTTGAGAAGCGTGCTCAGAAGCGTGCCCGTCTGGAGTTTCCGACTTTTGTCCTTGCTTGTGGTGTGTGAGATTCAAACGCAGGAGAAACACTGAATGCAGTACTGGGGATTTGTTCTGGTTATACCGTCAGTAATATTGGAGAGTGTAAGGTTTCGTCATGTGGTGTGGGTGTGTCTGGTCTCCACACCCCTGTAATGCTGTGCACCTGGGTCTAATCACAGTGTCCTATTTAAGCTGCTCGTTTTGTGTTGTATTTGCCCCAATACTTGTCCTGTTTGTCTTTGTGTGTACAGCTCTCCGTTCACCACTACTACCTCGTCCAAGCCACCTCCTCACTACGTGAGCTACGGATTGGGACACAGCGCCTCTGACGTCAGGCTCCGACGGATGCCACGTCATCACGCCACCAGTCTCGCTCCCCTGTGTTACCACCAGTGTCTTGTCTCAGCCAGTACTGTTAACCCTCTGTGTGTGGCCAATAAAATCCTGGTTAAAATCCCATCTCTGCCTACAGACTGTGTTTTGTTCCGAGTAGCGGATCCACTACGCTCCGGTCACTAGACCTTAACAGAGAGAGGAGTGGAATTACAGTTATCCAGGGAAACCAGGGCCTGTGGAAGAGTGTGTAGAAGGCATTGGCAGCCATTACTGAGCAAACTACAGAAGGGAATGGTTGGTGGCCAGCATAGGATGTAGCCACTGTTTTTCCCAGGGTTGTTTTTTTCCATGCTTCATTACTTGATTTTTGTTAATTTCATTGTGACGGGAATTTACGGTCTGTTCTGAGACTCAATGTCTTGTGCTGCTAAAGGGGTATTAATGCCCTAATTTGAATGAAGAGCGTTTATTAATTGCAACAAATTATGTAGAGCTCTATTTTAATATTGGAAGTGTTTATAATTGTTATAGTCCGACTCGAAAGAGTGCAAGGGAGACATAGATGCGTTTATTCAATAAAGCCAACAATTGAGATTTTGGTGTGGAAATAGATACCTGGGTGTGTAGATTTAAATTTTATAATAGCAGTGGCAGTGTAGCACGATCGTATGGAGGCAATCGGCAGAAGGAGCAATGTGGTGCTCGGCAGGAGTAAGCGAGCGTAGCTTGATGACCAGGACTGGGATGCGAACCTGGGTATCCATCAGAGCAGAACACAAACAGAAACAAAGAAAACACAAACAACCAAATAACACAGAGGGGAGATAGAAGAAACACAGAAAAGGGAATTATTGCGGGAAAGGAGAAGCTAAATAGAACAGAGACAGATAGAGGAGGTGATGTGCTGGACGAAGCGGCAACCAGGAGGAACCTAAAGTGAACGGAGGGGGAGAAATAAACCGACTAAGAACGGGAGAGGGAGAAAGAAAGAGAGTTAGTGATGAGAGGGAGTAAATGTGTTATATCACCAATAGGGGGAGTGGTTAGTAAATAAAGTTAGAAGACGTTAAGGGATTCGAAAACAATGAACAGACACGGACTGTACACTCAATAACTTCACACACACGTTAACCCTAAACTAAGGAAGGAGGGAAAGGACGGGGACAGGGAACGAGCGAGAGGGTGGACACGAGGTAAGTGCAAAGAGGAACAAACGGAATACGCTATCGATAAACACAGGCACACGCACACTCACCCGACGTAGACAAACACGGAAGTCAAGCAGTCATCAGAGAATTGGAGAAGGGTATTACTGGGATAAATGCTCGGTATGTCGGCAAACGATCAATACTTTGCACTTGAGCAGCGAAACTGGAAGCATTATAAAACATTGTAAAGCGCGTCGCTGCGCCGGGATTCCTAACAATAATCTTTTCTTGTTTTTTTTGCCATTTTATAATTAATTCAAATTTTCCCCATTTTTAACGAGGGTTATACCCTCTTGATTAGAGAAATGCTGTATTGGGGTCTTCTGCCTTAGATTGTAGCTGTCAGATGGGTGTTTAAGCCAACTTCTAGCCCAGTTCATGTGCGGTGGTTTGGGTGAACAACAATTGAGATTTTGGTGTAGAAATAAATACCTGGGTGTGTAGATTTAAATTTAATAATATATTGACTGTGGTGATTATTTCCATACTGGGCTTTGGGTTGTTGCTTTTAACCTCAGGACATGTTTCATTTCAATTTCATTCTAGAGTTTTCTACGGGGAAATATATCAATGTGTAATTGATATTTGGTTGATCTTTTTCTTAAATAAAGTTATTGTATTCAACAGCTGTGTGATCATTTGAACGAACCATTGTGGGGAAACAGTATAATTAATTAGGGCTCTCCCACCCTTTATAAATAGGGAGTGGCATAGTCTTAATCTACTTGGGTTTAGTCCAACCTGGCCACATATATTAAAACAATATGTGTGTGTTACAGTTTGGCCACCTGTGCGGCATTAAATAAAGTCCAGAGGTGCAGAATAACAGGGTTTTTAATGCAGAGACATCACAGAACAAATGCACAAGCAGACACGACATAACTCATATGATGCTTGGACAGGCAGTAACAGGTGGAACGAGTATATATAGCCACAGAAAAACATGTGAAGGATCAAACAAAGCTGAAGATAATGACATCACACAGAACTGAAACAAGCACTAATTAATCAATTTACAAGTACTAATGACATGAAGCACAGACAAGACAAAATCAGGGAATAAACAGAGGAAGGAATGCAAATCCTGGAGATTTTTAACACGTCCACAGAAAACATTCTTCTGAAAATTTTATTTCAAGTTGCTCTTTATTCAGATTACATTTAAAAACATTTCAAATGAATGCATTTAAATTAATTCATTCATTATCTTTCGCTTAGTCATCTACTAGGGTCGCGGGGAGTTCCCCATGTCCATCACGTGGAGAACGTTTCGGGTGGTGGGCAGATACACCTTGTAGAAGGTGTCTGTTGCTGGGCACACTCATTTACACACAAACACACACACATATACACGATATGGGGCAATTTAAAGCATTCAATTTAAAGTATTCGATCCCCAGCACTGAGAGGCGAACATGCTAACCACATAAGCCCATTTCCCATTTAAACTCATACAGATTAAAATCATCTTACACACATTTACTAAATTTGAACAAAGACAATGATGGAAGTAAACAAGTAAAAAAAAAGGGCACCCAGACCACCCAACTATAGCTTTATAAATCTCTAGGATAAAGTAGAATGTAATTTTGGTCAATTATGAGAAGCTGTCTTGCCCAAAAGAACCAGTATTCTTGTTAAATAGTTTATACACTAAGTGGACTCCATGCCACAATATATTGTTGCTGTACTAAGAGCCACAATCTAGTAATGAAATAATAAATAATAAAATAGTCATTCAGTATACATTTAAGTTAATAAAAACTTAGCTAAAACTTCTTGCAATTATCTCCTCTGCTGCAGTCTATAGCAGTTTCTATTTCTTGTCTATTTCTACTCAGGTTTCTGGTCTTACATAAACAAACCTATTTGGATTAACTTAACTTTACTCAAACTCTATGTTAATCTTTACTGATTCCATTACTTCTTACTATGTACATGATCCAGAGCTACTAAAGATCTGTGGCCACATGCAGTTGATGTTATAATATTATGAATTTGCTAAACATCATCAGCATTCTTTAGCTTAATTTTTTTCAAATAAAAACATTTCCATTGGCATGCACTCTCCATCTTATGTTGAGTTTTAAAGTATATCCTCGTACTCTGAGTTGTTGTCCAATCTGAAAAAAACACAGTGATTATTCAAATAAAATCGGTTCAAGACAAATCAACATTTAAATCTATATTAAAACAATACCAGGACATCTTTTTAATTTTAGTTCCAAACATGTTGGGGGGGGGAGGGGGCTTGGAAGTGAGGTTCAGATCAACCAGGTGTTGGGATAATATAACAAGTACAATAACAAGTTTATAATCCCTGTTTATGGTTTACTTTTGGTTATATTCCGCTCTATTCTCAGCTCCAAATAATTGTAGTTTTAGTGTATTTAGGTTTGAAGGCCAAATAATTAACATGTACATACAGTGGCCAGCTCGCACCAATGGGGTTTGAACCTGGGCCATGGAGAGTGGGTGTCATTGTCTTCTAGTGGGGAATCCCACTAGAAACAGTGTGAAGAGGTGTTCTGCCAGGAGAGAGTTTAAATAGGTATTCTAGCATCTTCACCGCATAATTGGGGCAGTGTGTACTCTTTGCCGCTATTGCCCCCCAGGGGCATGTCTTTCTGTTACTGTATTATAGCATCTTAGGAATATATTAAGGCTGTTTAAATGATTTATTATGATAGTATGATTTCATAAACCAATCAAACAACAAAAACGTTATAGCTAAGTATTGTTAAACATGTATTAAATAACTTGATAATTGTGAATGTACATTATTATTATTATTATTATTATTATTATTATTATTATTATTATTATTATTATAATAAATAAGCAGATACATACTTTGTTCAGAAGTGCAGCTTGCAGTGCTGGGTCGTTTGGGTTTGTTTTTCCATTCAGCGTCATCCTTATAATCTGTTTTTTGTAATGCTTATCTGAAAAGAGATATTAATAAAGATATAATTATTTTTGATTAAAGTAAATATTCAGGCTTGTATAATGTATTTTACACTAGAATTGTGATGCATATTAACACAAATTGGCCTTTACTATCCAAAACCGGCGGCACGGTGGCTCAGTGGTTAGCACATTCGCCTCTCAGCGCTAGGGATTCCCGGTTCGAATCCCCATCTGGGTGGGGTTTCCATGTTCTCCCCGTGTCTGCGTGGGTTTCCTCCGGGTTCTCCGGTTTCCTCCCACAGTCCAAAAACATGGATCAAGTCAATTGAATTCTCAAAATTGCCACATATAGTGTGTGTCTGTGTGAGTGAGTGTGTGCCCAGCGATGGATTGGCGCCCTGTCCTGGGTCTATCTGCCCAGCGCCCGAGATGTTCTCCCCTGCATGGGCATGGGGAACCCAACCGCAACCCTAATAGAGGATAAAGCAGGAGATAATGAATGAATGAATGAATGAATGAATGAATAAATATCAAAAATCATTATTATTGAGTTTGCTTTATATTGTCTTAATATTAGCAGGTTCAAATGTTCTAGTGTTCTTCAACTTTATGCTCCCAGTTTTTCAATTTACACTAGAAAATAATATAAAATAAAGTCTAGCTTAATAAAAAGATTTTTGAAACAATGTTTGGAGTAAATGAGACTTTGATGAGACAATTATGGTTTTGTTACAAAGTACAATGTTTTGTTATGTGACTAGGTTTTTTTTTTATCTCCATCCATGCTTCACATTCGCTGGTGTGCCAGACGCTGACACGATATTGATTAGACTAAGTCGTGCGCACGAGATATTAAGTCGTGCGCACGACTTACTAAGTTATTAAGTGGTGCGCACGAGATATTATGTGAATCATAATATGACAATAAACAGACATGCCGAGCTGTTACAACGATATCGTTTACACTGGGACATGCGCTCTCCAACACTATGGCTGTTTGACAGATCCACAGATAAATAAAGAACACGAATATAAATAAATGTTTCTTTCTAGGAATCTTTCTAGGAATGTAACCCCGGAACGCCGTCTAGTGCTGAGTTCGACCGAAACTCGTTTGCATGTTCTCACTGTTGCTTGTTGCTTGGAAATTTCATTTAACCCCCCAAAACAGTTAAGCATTGGAGTTAAACGTGCCGATTTCATAGTTTGATTTAATTGAATAACTGTATTTGAATTTTTTTGCCTTTAATCATGCGCTGTGTTCTATATTTATCCGTGGATCTGTCAAACAGCCATAGTGTTGGAGAGAGCATGTCCCAGTGTAAACGCTATCGTTGTAACAGAGCGTCATGTCTGTTTATTGTCAGATTATGATTCACTTACTAACTCGTGCGCACGACTTAATATCTCATGCGCACGACTTACTAAGTGGTGCTCACCACTTAATAA
The DNA here is from genome assembly GCA_019802505.1 of Corydoras sp. C115. Classification (NCBI taxonomy): domain Eukaryota; kingdom Metazoa; phylum Chordata; class Actinopteri; order Siluriformes; family Callichthyidae; genus Corydoras; species Corydoras sp. C115. The sequence goes on from JAFMOC010000025.1 coordinate 3,356,845, forward strand.
GTGGTGCGCACGACATAAGTAAAAAAAAAAAAAAATTTGTTTAGGGGCTCCATATGAAACACTGGGAGGGGCTTAGTAAAAATGCATGGAAATGCATGGAAATATTTTTGCCAAAACATGACTAGGCGCACAGCCATATAGGTCGAGTGTTTTGTAAAATGCTGCAAAAAATACTTACAACTATAGCAAACTAAAGGCATTTGGAGGGTGCAGTCTAGACTGTTCCATTTTGCAGTGTCAGCCATATCCATTGCAGCACATTTGTTAACGAGGGGTGCTTCATAATTTTGATTTGTTTTCCAGTACCGGAATCCAGAAAATACCCCATCAGACCATTGTGCAGCACTCAGCCCAATCCAGTATGCCCCTCCACCTCCATATGGAGAGAAAAACTGAAGTTCAGTTGTGTTGTTGATCACCGCTAGGTCTGTATAGTGTTGCCTGCAATAAGCTTGCGCTAAGGTCCAATTCAACTCAGTTGGGTTGAGTATGTATCTTCCATTGCCTGTGATTGATTCTTTTAAAAGAGAGAAAAACATATGATAAAGTTGTTTTAGTATCTTTAGTGCTTTGATTATAGTTAATTACAACAATTAAAAATTGTAGTCTAGGTATGCATTTTATACTCTGAATAACCTTTAGACTGTTTGATTTATGAATCTGTTTCTTTCTCTATCTAATTTATTTTAGTTTTCTTTCTGACCATATTTGGCACTCCATGTAGAATTTTTAATGGTGAAAATATTTTTCACAAATCACCTTTATCATGTTTTATGGCAAATACATATGTTTAGAACCTATTATGTTCTGTTGTTTGTAGATTTATTTTCTGTACACTCCTGGATCATCTGAATTATAAGGGTGTTTAAGAGTCCTTAGTTATGCTGCTCTAGTTAGTAGTGCATGCTGCACTGTGTCAATCAAAGACTGGCTCCTACTTAAATCACCTGATTATCACACAATCTGTACATGGCTGTTCTACATTGTTGATGCCTCACTGAGCCTTGGTCCTCCCAATGTTTCTTTCTTAAAACAACACATAACAGGGAGTATTTTCTTGCCACAGACTCTTTGGCTTGCTCTTTGGGGGTTTCAGGTTTTTAACACTGTAAAGCTATGCTACTTGAGCTTGTTGTGTCTATTCCCACATGCAGTTGATGAAGAGGCAACACAGATACTGTAAGTAGACATGCAACTACATTCACATCTTAGCGAAAAGCAATCAAACCCATATCCATACAACAATAACCACTTATATTTATATCAGGAAATTAACAAATCTGCAAATTTACCATTGAAGCAGAAACTGTACATAGCTTGTGAACAGTAGGTGTCAAACCATGCTGAGGATGATATAAATCCACATGAAGCAATGTTATTAGCTCCATTTGGGTCAGAACCGCTCCAGCGTTGGAATGTTGAGATAGGCTGCCCAGTGCCCCAGCCCCATCTCCTCATGAGTCCAATCCAAACTGCACCGGTGTATCCAGGACCTACAGCTGCTGATGCATTGTTTACATCCACCATACTCTCAAGTGTAGCCAGGTCATCAAATGTGTTTCTACAGTAGTTCTGAGCATCCAGCCAGGTCATATTCATATTTACAAAATAGTAGTACCGTGGTAGTGTGGAATCACAGACTACAGAGATCCCTAAGGACATAACAATTACTTTCATTTGGTGCCGATAGTTTTTTTTTTGTGTCTAATATAAATATATATATATATATATATATATATATATATATATATATATATATATATATATATATATATATATATATATATATATATATATATATATATATATATATATATATATAATGTAAAGACATGCTTGTAGTTAGTTTTATACAAACCTGACAGCAGAAGAAATGCAATGTGTTTTATTCTGGATGTTTTTGGACATCCCCCCCATGGCTGTGGATCCATCCGTTCTTTTTTCATTTTGGAAGAAAAAATAACTCGATTTTATTTTAAAAACAAAAAATAGAACATACACACATAATTCAGACACGGGACCAATATAAGCAATGTAAATCTGACAACAAAGAGAAGGAAAGAAATTTAAATGAGGAGTGGAGGTGAGACGTGATGGATGGGGGAACAACAGGTGAGGGAAAGAACAGGCAAATACAACTGATATGGGAGGTAAACAAAACAAATAATCTTAATAGAAGAACACAATTAAATGCTGCTTACAGGCACAAAACACACCAGCACACTAGTTTAAATAGTTTTGTTATACAAAATGAATGAAACAAACAAAAACAAATGTAATTTAAAACTGAGGTTGAAACCTTCACTTCTAACTCAGTTATCAAACTAGGTTTGATAAAAACCTGCCTCCTTGTCCTCACAGACCGCTGTAGTTACATTATGTCACGTTTGTTTACTGATGCTTGTGTTTGGTTTTTTTTGCACACTGTGTCATGTTCATTAAAACTTTTTTTGCATCCTACATCTGAATTCCTGGACTCTCTTATGGACACCTTTTGGAATGTGGAAGGAAGCCAGAAAACCCAGACGAAACCCTTGTGGAGACAGGAAGAACATGGAAACTCCACCCAGATTAGGATTCTAACTTGGATCCCCAGCACTGAGAGGCAAACATGCTAACCATTAAGCCACCGTGCCACCCAATTTGTTCATTAGTCATTGTTTGGCCATCCTGTGTGTCCCTCTCTGTATAAAAACTCTGCTTCTTTACTGTTGAAATGTCAGATCATTTTCATAGGTCGCATCTCTGTCGGCTCTGTGAGTTGTATTTGTTTCTCTGTGTTTCATATAATTCAAATCCCGTTTTGAATTTTAAGCCTGTTTTTGAATTCATGACACCAATTTGGTCCATTCATTTAGTAGTGATGTCTTACTTTCACTGTCTTTAAATATAATCAATATAAACTTTCATGTTTAAAATGAAGATATTGTGCTCTTTAAAATAGCTTATACAAATAATCTTTCAGTTAGATGATCAAAATATCTCATATCATTCAAAATTATAACAAGTAAGACTATAAAGTCAGATAATGGCTACAAATACACAATTACTATAAATATCTAAAAATGTATATTTAACTATTAGTAATAATGAAGTTTACAATTAACTCAATTCTCCTACATCAGTCGAAATTCATCAGAAGTTTGTTCAAAACATTTTGCTGAAATTGCTATTACTGAAAACAACATGGTTTTAAATCATGTTTCTGCTCAGCAGTATGAAATGCATACATAATATCACATGTTCTTCTAATTCATATACATCATTATTTTTAAATACTCACATAACGATGTGTGTGTTCTGGGCAACCAAAAGTGTTGATCTTATGCTCAATCCAGTGGTGCACATGCAGACTAGGCACTTCTTAAGCTCTTTTTAAATGGACAGACTAAGATGAGGCGGAGGAACAATTCAAATGAATTACAGTAACCATGGAAATAGTTCATTTGATTAAAATGTTCCCTAATTGCAAATATTGTTGGCTGGTATAATATACGTTATAACCCTATAATGCAAAGATTTGATCAGATTTGATACATGGGTTTCTGAGACCTTTTTATGATCAGTGTCATAACTTCCTAATCCTAATGTATAAAATCATATGCATGTATTCTAATTCCACATACAGTGGTGCTTGAATGTTTTTCCAATATAAATATGACCTGAAACATTCATTCATTCATTCATTATCTTCCGCTTTATCCTCTATTAGGGTTGCGGGGCGGTTCCCCATGCCCATCCAGGGGAGAACGTTTCGGGCACTGGGCAGATAGACAGGACAGGGCGCCAATCCATCGCTGATGACCTGAAACAGACTTTACAAATTATGAATCTAATAAATTTTGCTCTTCTATTAAGTTGTATTTGCTGAAATGTATCTTGGCATGAACAAAGGAGATTTTTAAGGACCTCTGAAAAAGAGTTGTTAATGATCATCAGGCGGGAAAAAGTTACAAACCATCTCTAAATTCAAACTCAGACAGATTGTGTACAAATAAAGGAAATTCAAGACCACAGTTACCCTACCCAGGAGTGGTCAACCATCAAAGATCGCTCCAAGAGGCATGTAATAGCTGGCAAGTTCATTAATGATCCCAAGGTAACTTCTAAGCAACTGAAGGCCTCTCTCACATTGGCTAATTTCAATGTTTATGATCATCAGAGAGATCATCAGGAGAACACTTAACAACAACGGAACGGTTGCAAAAAGCAAGACACTGCTCTACAAAAAGAATACTGCTGCTCATCTTCAGTTTGATGAAGAAGCCTTTTGAAAGAATGTCTTGTAGTAGTACTTTTTACTTTTAGTAAATAGTACTTTTTTGGTTTAAATAAAGAACTAAATAGCAAGAATAGGTGGGTAATGCAGCAAGACAATGACCCTAAGCCAGTGCTTCTCAAATAGTGGGGCGCAGTGCCTGGGGGGGCGCATAACAAGAAATCACAGAGCAAGTGATATTAAGTGGTTTTTTTTATTTTTTATTTCATTTCATTTTTCAGTATCAAATGCCAGTCAGTTCAAAAATGTTTCACGTTTAAATAAGGATTTTATTCGTTTCTGTTACAAACTAAAAAACAAAGTTAATAAAATGATTCTGTTCTAAGATGATCTATATTTCTTTCTTTTTTGTTTTCTTTATTGTTAATAAGGATACATTGTTATAAAAGAGGTGCACTTATAACAAATTTATAGACAAATCATACTACAGAGGGCGTGTAAAAATACTTTATCCCATTTTGTCATGTGGGGGGGGGGTGAGGTGAGTGTGCGTGTGTGTGTGTGTGTGGGGGGGGTCGCAAAATGTTTTGTTCTTCCTGGGGGGGCTTAACAGAAAATAATTGAGAATCACTGCCCTAAGCGCATAAGTTGTTCTACCAATGAATGGTTAAAAAAGTCAAAGCCAAAAGTCAAAGTCAGCTTTATTATCAAAACTGCAATATATACAGGACATAGAGTATTGAAATTACGTTTTTCTTAAACCCACTGTGCAGAAGTAAACATTTCATATTAAAGAAACATTAAATACACCCTAAGCTTATAAAAACATTTGAGCAAATTTGCAAATTGCATGGTTGCTCCATGCCCTCCTGCTTACATTTCAGTTTTGCTCACCTTGTGTTGCTGTTTTGGAATGGTCTGATGATAGGGGAGGTCTAGGTTGTTGAGAAAATTGTTCTCTGGGGGAAGGTACTAAAGCAGGCAAAATTAAGTCCATAAAATGGGAGTCCAAATGGTAAGATCAGTAAGGGAGAGTTAAACTGGACCCTGGATGAGCTTTAGAAGTCATCAACTTGCTTGGCTGTACCCTCAAGGACACTAGCTTTTAAAGTCTGACTTCATGGTTACTGACTTGTTTGGAAGTAGGGTCAATGGCATCGTTCTGTGTACCCTCAGAGCCACAGGTTTGATAAGGAGCACTGTATGGCAAGATTGCAGAGACTCTAGAGGATCTAGAGATTGGTGATGGATGTTAATTAAAGTGGCGCCGCTGATAGACAGTCAGAGATCAAGAGCAGTAAGAATGCAAGGTGACAGCAGAGACACCAGCCAACAACTGTATTTGAATGTATTTTTAATTCAAATAAAACCCGTAGCGGTGCTCGAGAAATTCTGTCTCCGGTCCTCATTCGGTTTTACCTTGTCACGCACTAGTTTGCTTAGGTGTGTCGTTTGGGCCACTGGCTTTGACTGGTGTTTAAAGCCAAAATAATGCTGAGCAATCAGTAATGGACTTTGGTTATAGATATGACGTGGCTTTGCATGATGAACATGTGCGCCCTTTATAGCCAGAAACAGTACAAGCTGCAGAAAGCAAAGGCATGGCATTAAGATCAGCCAGCACATGTACTTTAATATACAGTTTATTAAATAATGTGTGAATAAAAGCTTTTCCTAAGTTTCTGAAATCCTCACTTGTCCTCATTCGTTAACCACCCACCCCCCCTTGATTTATGGGACACGCAACAAGCACAGCCGGACCTTTCTAACAGAAACCCTTCAGGCAGGCAAGAATGCCTTTAAAGTAATCCCTAGAATCTAGAAGAACCTTTCTTTAAGTAAACAAAACTTGGCCATTTTACATGTCAACCAAATAGATCAGACATGCTTTACTTCCAGGAATATTAAACAGCACTTTGGCAACTTTCAGAACTCACTGGAATGGATGGGACTTTTACCAGCTAAGCCACAGGCTTTCCATGCAGGTTGGATTGGTTTTGTGTGGCAAAATGAATGAAACAAACAAAAACAAATGTAGGGGTTGAAACATGCACTTTTAACTCAGTTGGCACAAATAAAAGTGTTTATGATAAACTAATCTTCTGCTTTTGTTTAGCACAACCTCAATTAAAGATTGTGAAAGTAGATTGCAATTGTTATTTAGGTTTCAAGAATATCTGTCTCCTGCCCTCACAGACCACTGGATTTACATTATTTTACATTATAGGTTTGTTTACTGACGTTTGTGTTTGTTTTTTGCACACTGCCTCTGGATCATTAAACCCTTTTTTTGAATACTACATCTGTATTCCTGAATTATTGGTTGTTGATGGCACCGGCGGAACATCATGACAGAATGATCCTGCCATAAACTAACCTAAAACACCAAAAAATTAAGGTATGCCAAAGATTAAGCCAATCCTGAAGACGAAAGTTGGTCCAACATTTTAAGACGGGTTGGGGGGGAGGGGGGGGGGAATCCTGTCTTCTGTCTCCAGTCCTTATCGTTTTTTAGTCCTCCTGTCACTATGTTCTTTACAGGAAAGTAAAAAGTAGTGACAATTTATTATGACAATGGAAGTAAGTATATAAGTTAGTAAGTAGCAAGAAGGGAATTTATAGCATTTCAGTTGGTCAGTTCATCTGAACTCAACTAAACTCAATTTTATGTATAAAGTACTTTAAAAATGAGATGGCTGCAACAAAATACTGCACAGTGTTAAATTTAAAACATAATTCATAAAAAAAAAAAAAACAAGAAAATAATATAAACAATAAAACATTAAATGAAAGAAATCCATCAAAACCAATAAAACAAAAGTAAAATCATGGTGTATTTAAAGCCAGAGAGTAAAAATGGGTTTTTAGACTTAATTTAAAAGTGGACAGTGATGAGGCCTGTCTAATATATAGTGGTAGGTTGTTTCAAAGCTTAGGAGCCAAAATCAAAAAGGCTCAGTCCCCTTTAAGCTTAGGCTTGGACCTCGGTACCTCCAGGAGCAGCTGATCTGCTGAACCGAGGCACAATGCTGGCGCATGAATATGGAGGAGCACAGGGAGGTAAGGCGGGGCGAGTCCATTTCAAGATTTAAAAAGAAGAACCAACTGGAGGTGTTTGAGGGAGGACTGGCTGACTCTGAAGTAAAGTGCATTGCAGTAATCTAGCCGAGACATGATGACGCCATGGATTACTGAAACAGCTCAAACAGCTTATTGAATAATAGTAAACAGTAGTTCAAAAGCACTAATATGGATGTAGCCTGTGTGACATAAGGTCCCAGTGGGGAAAGAAATCGGGGGGGCATTAGGACCTAGCAGGAAGCGCTGCCGCTAGAGTAATTAACGCGAATATATTGAGCTCCTGCGGCACGGTGGCTTAGTGGTTAGCACGTTCGCCTCTGAGCGCTAGGGCTTCCCGGTTCGAATCCCCATCTGGGTGGAGTTTCCATGTTCTCCCCTTGTCTGCGTGGGTTTCCTCCGGGTTCTCCGGTTTCCTCCCATAGTCCAAAAACATGGATCAAGTCAATTGAATTCTCCAAATTGCCCCATATAGAGTGTGTCTGTGTGAGTGAGTGTGTGCCCAGCGATGGATTGGTGCCCTGTCCTGGGTCTATCTGCCCAGCGCCTGAGACGTTCTCCCCTGGATGGGCATGGGGAACCCCACTCCGACCCTAATAGAGGATAAAGCGGGAGATAATGAATGAATGAATGAATATTGAGCTCTCTAGAGATCCGTAGCGTGCTGGCATTGTTGAGAAGCGTGCTCAGAACACCAGTCTGGAGTTTCCGACTTTTGTCTTTGTTTGCGGTGTGTGAGATTTGTTAGGTTTTTATAATACTTTTAAGTAATTTAGTAAAAGTAATAATGTAAAGTAAAACTCATGATGAGTTGAATAGTTCAGGGAACAGAGAAAATGACTAGTTGATGAATAAGCATGGGAAACAGTATGAATGTCCGGTTGCAGGGTCAGCGGAGAGATTTAAATAATGGGACTGTCAACAAGAACCTGTCATAAATTCATACCCCTGAGGGGGGCAGAAAGCAGGACCAGATGGGTTAGAAGATAGAGATGTTTTGGTCAATGTACACATGAGAAAAAAGACTGTTGTTTGGAGGGCACACACACAGAAGAAGCAGGTCACGCCCTCCTGAAGGACTTAAATGGACAAACTAGAGGACTTCGGTCAGAGCTCTCTCATCAATTGTGGTTGCACGACATTTATGATTTTTTCCTGTACACTTGTTTGTCAATTCAGTAACCTGGATTAAAATCTGTTTGGAACAACCTGCATTGAGACTGTTTATTGAACATCTAACAGATTAAAACGCAGGAGAAACGCTGAATGCAGTACTAGGGATTTGTTCTGGTTATACCGTCAGTAATATTGGAGAGAGGAGTGGAATTACAGTTATCCAAGGAAACCAGGGCCTGTGGAAGAGTGTGTAGAAGGCATTGGCAGCCATTACTGAGCAAACTACAGACGGGAATAGTTAATGGCCAGCAACTGATGTAGCCACTGTTTATCCCAGGGTTGTTTTTTTGCATGCTTCATTTATACTCGATATTTGTTTATGTCGTTGTGATGGGAATTTATGGTCTATTCAGAGACTCAATGTCTTGTACTGCTAAAGGGGTATTAATGCCCTAATTTTAATGAAGACCGTGTATTAATTGCAACAAATTAGCTAGAGCTCTATTTTAATATTGGAAGTGTTTATAATCTTTTCTTGTTTTTTTTTTTTGTTTTTTTTGCCATTTTTTAATTAATTCAAATTTTCCCCATTTTTAACGAGGGTTATACCCTCTTGATTAGAGAAACGCTGTATTGGGGTCTTCTGCCCTAGATTGTGGCTGTCAGGTGGGTGTTTAAGCCAACTTCTAGCCCAGTTCATGTGTGGTGGTTTGGGTGAACAACAATTGAGATTTTGGTTTGGAAATAGATACCTGGTTGTGTAGATTTATATTTAATAATATATTGATTGTGGTGATTATTTCTATACTGGGGTATGGGTTGTTGCCTTTACCCTTAGGACATGTTTAATTTTTTACACTGTTGACTGCAATTCTAGAGTTTTCTACGGGGAAATATATAAATGTGTAATTGATATTTGGTTGATCTTTTTCTTAAATAAAGTTATTGTATTCAACAGCTGTGTGATCATTTGAGCAAACCATTGTGGGGAAAAAGTATAACTAATTAGGGCTCTCCCATCCTTTATAATTAGGGAGTGGCGTCGTATTAATCTACTTGGGTCCAACCCGGCCACATATATTAAAACAATATGTGTGTGTTACAGTTCGGCCACCTGTGCGGCATTAAATAAAGTCCAGAGGTGCAGAATAACAGGGTTTTTAATGCAGAGACATCACATAACAAATGCACAAGCAGACACGACGTAAGGCAGTAACAGGAGGAACGAGTATATATAGCCACAGGAAAAACATGTGAAGGATCAAACAAAGCTGAAGATAATGACATCACACAGAACTGAAACAATCACTAATTAATCAATTTACAAGTATTAATGACATAAAGCACAGACAAGACAAAATCAGGGAATAAACAGAGAAAGGAATGCAAATCCTGGAGATTTTTAACACGTCCACAGAAAACATTCTTCTGAACATTTTATTTCAAGTTTCTCTTTATTTAGATTACACTTAAAAACATTTCAAATGACTGCATTTAAATTAATTCATTATCTTTCGATTAGTCATCTACTAGGGTCGCGGGGAGTTCCCCATGCCCATCCCGGGGAGAACGTTTTGGGTGGTGGGCCAAAACACCCTGGAGAAGGTGTCTGTCGCTGGGCACACTCACTCACACACACGCACACAAACACACACAAACACACATAAACATACACTATATTGGGCAATTTAAAGCATGCAATTTACCTTAAATTCATGTCTTTGGACTGTGGAAGGAAACTGGGAAACCCAGAGGAAACCCACATGGACACAGGAGAACATGGAAACTCCACCCAGCTTGGCATTCGAACCTGGATCCCCAGCGCTGAGAGGTGAACATGCTAACCACATAAGCCACCGTGCTGTCCCATTTAAATTCATACAGATTAAAATCATCTTACACACATTTACTAAATTTGAACAATGACAATGATGGAAGTAAACAAGTAAAACAATTAAACCGTATCCTAAATTAACCGCCAATTTCTTTCTAATGTTTTTTTTTTATATGTATTTTTAGTTAAATTCTTTTTTAAATTTTGAAAAAGGGCACCAAGACCACCCAACTTTAGCTTTATAAATCTCTAGGATAAAGTACAATGAGCTGTTAAACACCTCGATGTAATTTTGCAAGACAGCATAATTGACCAAAATTACACAAAAATTGCCCACATGAACCAGTATTCTTGTTAAATAGTTTATACACTAAGTGGACTCCATGACAAAATATATTGTTGCTGTACTAAGAGCCACAATCTAGTAATATTCAAAAAATAGTCATTTAGTATACATTCAAGTTGATAAAAATTAAAAGCTTAGACCTTCTTGCTATTATCTTCTCTGCTGCAGTTTATAGCAGTTTCTATTTCTTGTCCATTTCTACTCAGGTTTCTGGTCTTATATAAACAAACCTATTTGGATTAGCAACTTATCTTTACTCAAACTCTATGTTAATCTTTACATTACTTCTTACTACGTACATGATCCAGAGCTACTAAAGATCTGTGGTCACATGCAGTTGATGATATAATATTATGAATTTGCTAAACATCATTAGCGTTCCTCTGCTTAATTATTTTTTATAAAAACATTTCCATTGGCATGCACTTTCCAGCTTATGTTGATTTTAAAAATATATCCTCGTACACTGAGTTGTTGTTCAATCTGAAAAAAACACAGTGATTATTCAAATAAAAATGGTCCAAGACAATTAACATTTAAATCTATATTAAAACAAGAACAGGACATCTTTTAAATTTTTGTTCCAAACATATGAATAGGGTGGGGGGTGTTTGGAAGTGAGGTTCAAATCAACCAGGTGTTGAGGTAATATACAGCACACAAGTTTTTAATCCCTATTTATGATTTACTTTTAGTTATATTCCCCTCTTTTCTCAGCTCCAAATAAATAGTTTTAGTGTGTGTAGGTTTGAAGGCCAAAGAAGTAACATGTACATACAGTGACCAGCTCGCACCAAAGGAGTTTGAACCTGGGCCATAGGGAATGGGTGCCATTGTCCAGATCACTGAGCTTACAGGGTATGGGAAATGGGAGGGGGCAGTTGCACTTTAGGCAAAATAGCAACTGATTCATGTAAAATGTCAGCAATAACAAAAACAGGGTTAATGCGGCTATCCACAACTAAACATAAATTACATCAATCAATGCAGCAGTTTTCACATGAAGACATTATCAATCTGAATCCTAGAAGTAATGCAAAGTGGAACTGAAACTGTGAAGAGGTGTGCTGCCAGGAGATAGTTTAAATAGGTATTCAGGCATCTTCACCTCATCATTGGGGCAGTGTGTACTCTTTGCCGCTATTGCCCCCCAGTGGCATGTTTTTCTGTTACAGTATTATAGCGTTTTAGGAATACATTAAGGCTGTTTAAATGATTTATTATGATAGTATGCTTTCACAAACCAATCAAACAACGAAAACGTTATAACTAAGTATTGTAAAACATGTATTACATAAGTTAATAATCGTGAATGTATATTATGATTCATTCATTCATTCATTCATTTATTCATTCATTATCTTCCGCTTTATCCTGTATTAGGGTAGCGGGGTTCCCCATGCCCATCCAGGGGAGAACGTTTCGGGCGCTGGGCAGATACACCCAGGACAGGGCGCCAATCTATCGCTGGGCACACACTCACATGCACAGACACGCACACAAACACACTCTATATGGGGCAATTTGGAGAACTCAATTGACTTCATCCATGTTTTTGGACTGTGGGAGGAAACCGGAGAACCCGGAGGAAACCCACACGGACACGGGGAGAACATGGAAACTCCATCCAGATGGGGACCCGAACCGGGAATCCCCACCGCTGAGAGGAGAACGTGTTAACCACTAAGCCACCGTGCGCCCTATATTCATTCATTCATTATCTTCTGCTTCATCCTATATTAGGGTTGCGGTGGGGTTCCCCATGCCCATCCAGGGGAGAACGTTTCGGGTGCTGGGCAGATACACCGAGGACAGGCCACCAATACATCGCTGGGCACACACTCACTCAAGAGAGAAACACTCTATATGGGGGAATTTGGAGAACTCAATTGACTTGATCCATGTTTTTGGACTGTGGGAGGAAACCGGAGAACCCAGAGGAAACCCACGCAGACACGGGGAGAACATGGAAACTCCACCCAGATGGGGATTCGAACCGGGAATCCCTAGCGCTGAGAGGCGAACGTGCTAACCACTAAGCCACCGTGCCGCCCTATATTATTATTATTATTATTATTATTATTATTATTATTATTATAAATAAGCAGATACATACTTTGTTCAGAAGTGCAGCTTGTAGTGCTGGGTTGTTTGGGTTTGTTTTTCCATTTAAATTCAGCGTCATCCTTATAATCTGTTTTCTGTAATGCTTATCTGGAAAGAGATATTAATATAGATATAATTATTTTTGATTAAAGTAAATATTCAGGCTTTTATAATGTATTTTACACTAGCATTGTGATGCAATCATTCATTCATTATCTCCCGCTTTATCCTCTATTAGGGTCGCGGTGGGGTTCCCCATGCCCATCCAGGGGAGAACGTCTCGGGCACTGGGCAGATACACCCAGGACAGGGCGCCAATCCATCGCTGGGCACACACTCACTCACACAGACACACTCTATATGGGGCAATTTTGAGAATTCAATTGACTTCATCCATGTTTTTGGACTGTGGGAGGAAACCGGAGAACCCGGAGGAAACCCACGCAGACACGGGGAGAACATGGAAACTCCACCCAGATGGGGATTTGAACCTGGAATCCCTAGCGCTGAGAGGCAAACGTGCTAACCACTAAGCCACCGTGCCGCTCATTGTGATGCATATTAACACTTGATTGCAAATTGCCCTTTACATATCTAAAACCATTATTATTATTATTATGGAGTTTGCCTTATATTGTCTTAATATTAGCAGGTTCAAATGTTTTAGTGTTCTTCAACTTTATGCTCTGTGTAACTTTATGTGCCTGGCACTGACGTGATATTGATTAGATGCAACCGTGATTCGCTACAGCAGCAGGTCCATCTAAAGCAAATAATCAGTTCTGGTGTCTCGCTGTTAAAAGGCTTCTTGTATTAGAGTGTGGATGCTGGGACATTGACTTTACGTTGCTTCAATCCTCAGGAGCACTAACTACATGACGGTGCATGGCTACTGCATTCTGTTCTAAGCTGTCTGTGAATTAAGGTGAATTATTTTTTTTTATCCAACCGTGTCCCTTGCCATACATGAAGCAAAAGGGCGAGATGGGCATGTGCCCTGCCACTGCGCTACTCATCCTATCAAGGCACCAAAAATCTTGATGGTCTAGCTAATGAAGACCAGGCCATGGGCAGTTAGCCGCCAGCCACCTGCTGGCTTCAACAGAAGTCATAAGCTGTCCGTGCACTCTCATAGACTTTCATAGGCACCGCTCTGAAGAGCGTCTGAGGAGGACAAGGGTTCTGCCCAGTATAAGCACAGTCTTAGGAACAGATTGGACCTGATTCATAGGGCACAATTCAAGACTACAATAGACTACTATAGGACTATGATACAATCCTACATATCCCAGTCTGCAAAGGAAGAACTGAAGATAGGTTGATCATCCAGCTGGACAACAACAGTTGAAAATTGCTGCACACCAGCAGTAGTCTCTAAGCAATCTGACAGGTAAACTGGAACAGGTGATATAAGTGTCAGTAAAAAAATTACATTTAAAACATGAAACACTGGGAGGGGCTTAGTAAAAATGCACTGAATCAAATACAATGTTTTTTTTGTTTTTAGCAATTGTAAATATTTTTGCCAAAACATGATTATACAGGGGCACAGCCATATAAACCAAGTGTTTTGGAAAATGCAGCACAAAATACTTACAACTATAGCAAACAAAAGGCATTTGGAGGGTGCAGTCTAGACTGTTCCATTTTGCAGTGTCAGCCATATCCATTGCAGCACATTTGTTAACGAGGTTTGTTTCATAATTTTGATCTGTTTTCCAGTACCGGAATCCAGAAAATATCCCATCAGACCATTGTGCAGCACTCAGCCCAATCCAGTAAGTACCAAAATATCCAGAAAAAAACTGAAGTTCAGTTGTGCTGTTGATCACCGCTAGGTCTGTGTAGTGTTGCCTGCAATAAGCTTGTGCTAAGGTCCAATTCATCCCATTTGGGTTGAGTATGTATCTTCCACTGCCTGTGATTGATTCTTTTGAAGAAGGGGAAAAAAGTTGTTTTGGTTGTTTTTTTAGTGTTTGATTAGCATTAATTTCCATAATGGAAAATGCATTCATATATTTACACTCACCATCCATTTCATTAGTATCACTTATAATACATGCACTAAATAAATAATACTGTATCTATATTCATTCATCCATTATTTTCCACTTAATCCTCTACTAGGTTCACAGTTCCTATGCCCATCCAGGGAAGAAAATTTTGGGCGCTGGGCAGATACACACAGGCCAGGGCTCCAATCTATCACTGGGTACACTCACTTCCAACCTAGTAGAACATTTTTAGCAGAATGTAATAAGATGAGTTTTGTACAATGTCACATTTCACTAGTCGAACTGAGGTTTAAATTTTAACAGTAACCAGATGAAATCTGATCCAAATTTTGCGGTTTAGAAATAATTAAAAATGTTCATAAACCTATGTAGCAAATCTTCAAAATGTCAAAAAAAATTCAACACAATTTGAGAAGCAAATTGCAAGAAAGTGATATAAACTTGAAGTTGCTATAACACAGGTGTCATCCTCACTTAAAAGACTTTTAAATGGCTATTGACTGAGTCTGTAATGCAAAAGTTTTTTATATATATATATATACAAACAAGACTAGAGCCATTTTTGTAGAAATAAAACACAAAACAATCTTTGAAATAAAATGAAGTATGTTATTCAAACTCAAAATCACTTTACCTATCGTCAAAAAATATTTCTTCATTAATATAAACAAATAAACTAAAAACAAAAAAACTATTATTTCTTAAAATAGTGGTACACTGGACATCTTTAAATGATCTATAGATTAATCAAGATCATTCATTCGTTCATTTATTATCTTATATCTAATCCTTTACTAGGGTCGCAAGGGGGTTCCCCATGCCCATCCAGGGGAGAATGTTCCGGGCACTGGGCAGATGCACCCAGGACAGGGCACCAATCTATCGCTGGGCACACACTTACTCACACAAACACACACTACTGTATATGGGGCAATTTAAAGCATTAAATTTACTTTCAATCCATGTTTTTGGACTGGGAGGAAACTGGAGAGCCCGGAGGAAACCCATTTGCATCTACATGCAAGTACAGATGCATCTACATTCACACTTTAACATAATAAATTTACCTGATTTTGGTTTTGAACTGTAGGCAAAAAGCAGTCTAAAGATGTAACTCATGCTCTTACAATAATTATCCTAATGATTTAAATGTCAGTTAGGGTAATAAAAGAAAAGAAAATCTGCAAATTTACCATTAAAGCAGAAACTGAACATAGATCCTGAACAGTAGGTGTCATCCCATGCTGAGGATGATATATATCCACACGAAGCAATGTTATTAGCTCCATTTGGATTAGAACCGCTCCAGCGTTGAAATGTTGAGATAGGCTGCCCAGTGCCCCAACCCCATCTCCTCATGAGTCCAATCCAAACTGCACCGCTGTATCCAGGACCTACAGCTGCTGATGCATTGTTTACATCCACCATACTCTCAAGTGTAGCCAGGTCATCAAATGTGTTTCTACAGTAGTTCTGAGCATTCAGCCAGGTCATATTCATATTTACAAAATAGTAGTACCGTGGTAGTGTGGAAGCACAGACTACATAGATCCCTAATGACACAACAATTACCTTCATTAGGCGCTGATATATTTTATTATATATATATATATATATATATATATATATATATATATTTTTTTTTTTTTTTTTTTTTTTTTAATAGAAAAAAAATATTAATAATGTGTAGACATGCTTGTAGTTTCATACAAACCTGACAGCAGAAGAAATGCAGCATGTTCCATTTTGGACATTTTTTGGTTTCTTTGGACAGAGGCACTGTCAAGCCACACCTCTGTAAATAGCCAGGATAAACATGAAGGCAAATTGCAAGGAAGGACAAGGATTTATTTTAAAGACAAAAAGTAAAACCCTCACATAATATAGACAGGCGAACAAAATGTAAACCTCCTGACAAAAATGAGATTATTTTGCATTATGTCATGTACATAATTCAGCAGATTATTCTACTTTATTTGATATATACTGATTTCTGTACATCATATCATCTCATCATATAATATCTTATCTTACACAAGGCGCAGAGGTGTGTTTTTTGCATGTCACCATATTGATTTACTTGTACCCCAAGTCAGCTCCATCTTTTTTTAGGCACTTGTTGATTCTGCACACCTAATTTATCTGTGTTTCTTGTTCTGTATTCATTGCCTAGTTGAGTTAGTTTGTTCATTAGTCATTGTTCATTTGGTTTAGGAGTGTTTGCCTGTCATGTGTTTCCCTCCATTTATGAAAACCCCGCTTCTTTTCTGTTTGAATGTCGGCCTGTTATTGAACGTCATGTCTCTTTCAAATTATGCCACCCAGAGAAAATGTGCTTAGAAGTTAAATAAATAAAATGCAAATTTATTTCATTCATTCATTATTCATTCATTCATTCATTATCTCCCGCTTTATCCTCTATTAGGGTCGCGGTGGGGTTCCCCATGCCCATCCAGGGGAGAACGTCTCGGGCGCTGGGCAGATACACCCAGGACAGGGCGCCAATCCATCGCTGGGTACACACTCACACACTCAAACACACTCTATATGGGGCAATTTAGAGAACTCAATTAACTTGATCCATGTTTTTGGACTGTGGGAGGAAACCGGAGAACCCGGAGGAAACCCACGCGGACACGGGGAGAACATGGAAACTCCACCCAGATGGGGATTCGAACCGGGAATCCCTAGCGCTGAGAGGCGAACGTGCAAACCACTAAGCCACCGTGCCGCCCCATTCATTCATTATCTCCCGCTTTATCCTCTATTAGGGTCGCGGTGGGGTTCCCCATGCCCATCCAGGGGAGAACATCTCGGGCGCTGGGCAGATACACCCAGGACAGGGCGCCAATCCATCGCTGGGCACACACTCACTCATACAGACACACTCTATATGGGGCAATTTTGAGAATTCAATTGACTTGATCCATGTTTTTGGACTGTGGGAGGAAACCGGAGAACCCGGAGGAAACCCACGCAGACACGGGGAGAACATGAAAACTCCACCCAGATGGGGATTCGAACCGGGAATCCCTAGCGCTGAGAGGCGAACGTGCTAACCACTAAGCCACCGTGCCGCCCCAAATTTATTTCATATATAAATATTTGATAGAAAAATTTTGCATGAATTTAACATGCATTTATCGTTAACACCCATTTATTTGAACACGTTCATGTTGTAGTGATGTCTTACTTTCTTACTTTCACAGTCTTATATATTTAATTTTATATTAAATATATTATTATATTAAATTATATTATATTAAATATTTAGTTTTTTTATATTTAATATTAAGAATAGAAAGTTAACGATAAACGAATGGGAATTGTAAGCAGGATTTATTTAAAATAAGTTTTACTGTACAACGTACATAGAGTCAGAAAATGGGTACACAAAATATTTCAGAACTTATATTTAACTATAATTTACAAGTTACAGTTTACAATTAACTTTTTATAATAAGCTCTCAATATTTACATTTAATTGTTAAATTAACAGTTTTAAAGTTGCTATTTATGAATTTATTTTCTTTATATATTACAATATTTATATTTTATATTATTTACAAGGTACAGCATGGATTAATTCTCAGATGTCAGTCAACATTCATCAGATGTTTAGGCAAAAATTTTGCTGAAATAGCTATTTCTGAATATAACATGGATCTGATCAGCAGTAAGATACACATACATAATGTCACTTTTTTTAACATGGCATTCAAATTCACATACACATACATAAAATTATTTTGAAATACTCACTTATCAATTTGTGTGGTTGTGTGCATTCAACAGTGTAGTTCTTATGCTTAATCCAGCTGTGCACATGCAGACTAGACACTTCTTCTTAAGATCTTTTCAGATGTACAGACTAAGATGGAAGAACAATTCAAATGAATGAAAGTGTCCATGGAAATAGTCCATCTGCTTAAAAATAAATGCAAATACTGTTGGCTTGTAAAATCTACGTCATAGTCTTAAAACTGTACGTGCATAAATATTGTACATATATATAGTGCCACTTCTTGGTAGATGTAAAGAGTATATAAACATCAACAGAGTCACGAAGTATGTCAGGATTTGTGGTATATATATATATATATATATATATATATATATATATATATAGTTGTGATCAAATTTATTCAACCCCCACTGAAATAAAGTGTTTTGGCCAGTTTGACATTGATTTGGATCATTTCAGTCATCTTATTTACAATTATATCAAAGAGGCACTTATAAATTAGACAAATATAACATAATATTTATGATGGAATAACCACAAATGTCTTTACTGTGCTCACATCATTATCAGTTTTATTCAACCCCCTAGTGACATTATTTTTTAGTACTTAGTACAACATCCTTTTCCAGTTATGACAGCTTTCAAGCGTGAAGCATAGCTTGACACAAGTGTCTTGCAGCGACCTATGGGTATCTTAGCCCATTCTTCATGGGCAAAAGCCTCCAGTTCAGTCACATTCTTAGGCTTGCGCACTGCAACTGCCTTCTTTAGGTCCCACCAGAGGTTCTCAATTGGATTTAAGTCTGGTGATTGCGATGGCCACTCTAGAATGTTCCAGCCTTTCATGTTCAACCATGCTCTAGTGGGTTTGGATGTGTGCTTCGGATCATTGTCCTGTTGGAAGGTCCAACGTCTCCCAAGCCGCAGGTTTGTGACTGACTCCATCACATTTTCCTCCAAGATCTCCTGGTACTGAACGGAATTCATGGTACCCTGCACACGTTGAAGCTTTCCTGTACCATTAGAAGCAAAACAGCCCCAAAGCATAATTGACCCCCCGCCATGCTTCACAGTAGGCAAGGTGTTCTTTTGTTCATAAGCCTGGTTCTTACATAGCGCTGGTCCATTGTCCCAAACAGTTCTAATTTAGTTTCATCTGACCACAGTACACTGTCCGAAAACCTTTGTGGCTAGTCCACATGACTTTTGGCATACTGCAGTCGACTTTTCTTGTTCTTTGGAGTCAGCAAGGGGGTGCGCCTGGGAGTTCTGGCATGGAGGTCTTCGTTATGCAGTGCGCGCCTTATTGTCTGAGCTGAAACTTCAGTGCCCACATCTGACAGGTCTTTTTTCAGTTCCTTAGCAGTCACGCGGGGATTTTTCTCCACATTACGCTTCAGGTAGCGCACAGCAGTCGCGGTCAGGATCTTCTTTCTGCCACGACCAGGTAACGTTTCCACTGTGCCCTTTAACTTGAACTTGCGAATGATACTTCCGATAGTGTCTCTTGGAATATTTAACAACTTCGCAATCTTTTTATATCCATTGCCATTCTTGTGAAGAGCAATAACCTCTTCTCTTGTCTTCTGGGACCATTCTCTTGCCTTCACCATGCTTGTAAACACACCAGTAGATGTCTAGAAGGAGCTGAGTATCACAGTCCTTTTAAATCTGCCTAATTGGTGCTTATCATGCTTGATTGCTGCTCGTTGACATCCACAGGTGTTTTCAATACCTGATTGAAAACACTGGAATGAACCTCTGTTCTTATGAGTGGTAGTTGTAAAGGGGTTGAATAATTGTGTCAATGAAGAAATCACAAAAAGGCCATTTAATACTTTATGACAAAAACAATTGATGCTATCTTAGTTGCATTTAGTTCTTTAACAAGTCCTTGTAAGATTTCATTATGAACACAATTACAAATGTGCACTGAATTCCATAAAACCCTTCGCAGCATTGGGGGTTGAATAAATTTGATCACAACTGTATATATATACCACAAATCCTGACATACTTCGGAACTCTTTTGAGGTTTATGTACTCTTTACATCTACCAAGAAGTGGCACACGGGACCTTATTTTAGCGATCTTTAGTGAGCCGTCAACAACGCATCTGTCAGCTTGATTTACAGCATGTTAGTGTGTCTTTGCTATCATGATGATGTAATTCATGGTGGTGTTTCAATAAACCAATCACTGTGTCAATTGCCATTTCCTTCAAAAGGTAATATATTTATATACCAGTTGCGGGCTGACATGGCCTTAAAGCCTTCCCTAGAGACCTAAAAATGTCTGAATCACAGGGTGATGTTAATTATGTATTGTCTATTAATACTTATTAAATAATTCCAAATGGTCGGCCTGCTTCCTGTTATTGCATTTCACCTGGTTGTGCTGCTTCCAGAAGTGTATTTTCTTATTAAAGCATTTAACCAATCAACCAGCATTGTTGGTTTCCAGGTGGGGCAGCACAGTGGTTTAGCACATTCTCCTCTCAGTGCTAGGGTTTCCCGGTTCGAATCCCAATCTGGGTGGAGTTTCCATGTTCTTCCCGTGTCCGTGTGGGTTTCCTCTGGGTTCTCGGGTTAACTTCCACAGTCCAAAAACATGGATTAAGGTCAATTGAATTCTCCAAATTGCCATATATAGTGTGTGTTTGTGTGTGTGTGTCTGTGTAAATGAGTGTGTGTCCAGTGATAGATTGGCACCCTGTCCTGTGTGTATCTGCCCAGCGCCCGAAACTTTCTCCCCCGCAAATGTGCCTTTAGAATGTATTTTGCGGCCCAGTAAGAATAATTTAGTGTAGATCAACTTGTTGCTGTAACCAATCAGATTTTGGGTTGGTGACACTAAAGTCTTCTGGCAGACATGTCAGCGTATTCATGTCCTCAGATTGGAGAGTAATTTTTGAGGAGTGGACATTTTCAGCCAATTAAAACTTTTTACAGAAAATAGCTCTGATGGCAATAGAAAAGGACTTCTTAATGAAATTAATTAAACTCTAAAATATTGAGATAGACAGATGGCCATACCAAAGACGATAGGACGATTAGGTCATTACAAGTAAAATTATTTTTAAAATAGGCAAGCCTACTTTCTAGAATTTATCAGATTAATAAAATAGTACAATGTGGATTTAAGGTGAATCAGCTGCTCTAAATTGTCCCTATAGTCTGTGTGTCCCAAGGTCTGATGGAGGGTGTGTGTTGTGTCAGGAAGGAAATCCGACAGAAAAACACTGGGCCAAAGTCTAAAATGCGATTTCATCACTGTGGCGACCCCTGAATAATAAAGGGTAAAAACGCCAAAAGAAGAAGAAGTAGTAGTATTAGTGATTTCAATTGGCTCCTGTGTTTTAGCGCACTGGACTGCGAGAACCTTGGAAATGCAAATGATGGACAAATGCCTCCTTAAAAATCACTGCTAACATGACGTTGGAATTTGCATACTGGAAAATGAAGTCTTTAAGGATCCTTCCAAAAAATTTCTTCCAAACTATGAGAAACACACTTGTCAGACAGTTTTTGGAAAGAGTTATCAATATGAAAGCTCACATACAGTCTCTTTTCTGCAAGACATCACTCAAGACTTGTTTAACTCAAGTCTTAAAAATAGATAAAGAGAACCCAGTTAAACAAATGACACAAACATTTTATACATTTATTATAAAATCATTTACATTATTGAGGTCATTTATTTATTGAGGACAATAATCCAATATTACATATCTGTGAGAGATGACCTTTATAATTACCATGAATATGAAATTTGTTGTTTTCAGTTAGTGGGATGACAGGTATGCATAGGCTCAATGGTTATTTAAAGAACAGTGATCTGTCAAAGTCTACTCTTTACAACATATTTTTGTTAAAATGTATCTTGAAAAAAAAAAGATTTATTGATGATCATCAGGCTGAAAAACGGTTGCAAACGATCTTTAAACTCAAACTCAGACGGATTGTGTACAAATGGAGGAAATTCAATTGCTTACGAAGGAGTGGCCAACCAACAAAACATCACACCAAAAACAAGGCAAGTAATAGTCAGAAAAGACTACAAGGTAACTTCTTAGCAAATGAAAGACTCTTTCACATTGGCTAATGTTAATGTTCATGATTATTAGCAAACTTATCAGGACAATACTATACAATAATGGAAGGGTTGCAAGGAGAAAGACACTGCTCTCCAAAAAGAACATTGCTGCTCATCTGTTGTTGCTGTCATGCTGTGTTTATCAGATAGCAAGACCTTCTGATTACAACACATTTTTATCATTCCCTGATACATGAAAACACAGATGTTAAAAAAGGTGTAGTTTATTTTAATGAAAAATACCACATGGACCAATGTATTAAAACGTTTTCCCCAAACTGCTTTCATAAATTTGGCCACCAGGCAGCTACATTAAGATCGGATGCACTCGAGCAAATGGATTGATGAAAACATTTGAATGAATAAGTGCTGTGTGTTTTCTCCATATGTTGTACACAAAATATTTTGTATTCTGAGGTTTATTAATAAAAAGATAACTATTAGAATTATATGTTAGTTTTTCAACATTAAATAGAAACACAAATGTCAATGTTGTATACTAATTATAACGGCAATATTTAACATTTAATGTTCTTAATCAGTGCGGCACGTGGCTTAGTCGTTAGCACGTTCGCCTCTCAGCGCTAGGTTCGAATCCCCATCTGGGTGGAGTCTCCATGTTGTCCCCGTGTCTGCGTGGGTTTCCTCCGGGTTCTTCCCACAGTCCAAAAACATGGATCAAGTCAATTGAGTCCTCCAAATTGCCCTATATAGAGTGTGTCTGTGTGAGTGAGTGTGTGCCCAGCGATAGATTGGCGCCCTGTCCTGGGGTCGCGACCTAATATAGGATAAGATATAGAGGATATATACGAAGGAAATGGATGGATGGATGGATGGATGGATATAGGAAGAAATAGGATGGATGGATGGATGGATGGATGGATGTTCTTAATCATGGTCGGCTCAGTACTGGGGATTCAGGTTTGAATGCCAATCTGGGTGGAGTTTCCATGATTTCTCAGGGTTTTTTGGTTTCCTCCTACGGTCCGTGTGTGTGTGTGTGTGTGTGTGTGTGTGTGTGTGTGTGTGTGTGTGTGTGTGGATCAGCACCATGTCTTGGGCGTATCTGCCCAGTACCTAAAATGTTCTCCCATGGATGGGCATGAGGAACCCCTGCAAAACTAGTACAGGATTAAGAAGATAATTGATGAAGGACTTTTTTTTAATCACTTCAAATTATGCATTTTAAAAAATCACAAAGGTTCACATAAATAAATCAATGCGCGCGTAAGCTTACGTTTCGAGTCAAACAGGGAGGTTTAGTTTAATGACATTTACATTTAGTAATTTATCCAAAACGACTAACAAATGAGAACACCACAAGTCAGGGGTTATGGTTTAATTTTATTAAACCACGGCATCATATAAACAGGTGAAGTGTTTGATTTGTATTAAACATATATTTCATTGGAATAATAATAATATGGTGTAGCCCCAATATCGCCCCAATGTCGAGCAGATTTTAGCGACGCACAAACGGAAGAGACAGAGGCTCGTGCTCGTTCCTTTACTACGTGAAGTTGGTTAGGTAGGGCACTGCGAAGAGGGCACACTTCGTGGAACCCGAAGCCTTTCACACACTACACTGTGTCCCTAAGCAGGCTACTGTGTGTGGTTTAGGAATAGACCATCATAACGTGGACGCTGGGTAGGTTGTTTTTAAAACTATAAATTTGTAATATTTTGGGAAAGTGGTATTTGGGTTTGTGCATTTAGCGTGTAATCGTTTATTTTCGGAGTAAATATGACCGAAAACGCAAATATATTATGTGAGGGTGAAATTACTCTTAGATTGGAAATGATCTGTTAACTCCGTTTATCTAACTTGTCTATGTATTAAGCATGTAAACGTAATATACTGTAACCACACACACACACACACACACATTTACATTTGGTCTTTTAGCAAACGCTTTTATCCAAAGCGACTTACAAGGTGAGCACAGGGTCAATCACAACATCCCTGAAGCAATGAGGGTTAAGGGTCTGGCTCAAGGACCCACATTGGTAATGTTAGATGTGTACATTGACCAAAACATCTCCATCTTCTAACCCATCTGGTCCTGCTTTCTGCCCCCCTCAGGGGTATGAATTTATGACAGGGTCTTATTGACAGTCCCATTATTCAAATCTCTCCGCTGACCCTGCAACAGGACATTCATACTCTTTCCCATGCTCATTCATCAAATAGTCATATTCTTTGTTCCCTGAACTATTTAACTCATCATAAGTTTTACTTTACATTATTACTTTTACTAAATTACTTAAAAGTATTATAAAAACCTAACAGTAACTTCAGTGGACCTGGGATTTGAACCGACAACCTTCAGATTGACAACCCCAACACCCTAACCACTGAGCTACCGTGCCCACCCATATATATATGACATGACAACTCACTCACACTCTGTGTGTGTGTGATATTTGGTAAAATGCATACAGTTATATGTATAGATAGGTTATTGGATGAATATGTTAGGTATGCGGTAATAAGTTATTTTAAGACATCTATACATATGCATAAATGTAAATATTTACACATTAATATAATAAGGGGCAGTACGGTAGCTTTGTGGTTAGTACATTTGCCTCTTAGCGCTGTGGATCCAGGTTTGAATCCATAACTGGGTGGAGTTTCCATGTTTTCCCCATGTCCTGTGCGGGTTTCCTCCAGGTTCTCCAGTATCCTTGTGAATTGAATGTTCTAAATTGCCCCATATAGTGTGTGTTTGTGGAAGCAAGTGTGCCCAGCGATAGATTGGCGCCATATTCTGGGTATATCTGCCCAGTGCTTGAAACGATCTCTACTGGATGGGCATGGGCAACCTCACACAGACCCTAGTAGAGGATTACGTGGAAGATAATGAATGAATAAATATAATAATGTACTGTATGTATCTTAATTCAGTTTGAAATTCAACATTATTTTGTTTTGTCCACCTCTATTCACTATGACTTATTTTACTTTAAGTTAGGCTTAAAATTTTAAGCAGATATGAGTAATAACTTTAACATCATGTTTACTTGCTCATCTCATGCAGTGGCATTACCTCTTATTACTGTGTTTTTTAGAGAGAGAGAGAAAGAAAAAATGGTCAGTTGGATGTAATTTCATCCAACTGACCAATCCCTACAGTATCAATCAAAGGTTTGGACACACCTCCTTTTTGCTCCACTTACTGAGCATTTAACTTTAAGATGGAATTCAGTTTCTTCATTTATAGACGGTAGTCCATCTGTTTGTGGACTACAATACATACTGTGTACTTCCCCTTTACTCTGTTCTAATGGTCAGAACTGCAATAGCAGCACCACAGAGCATTATTCCTATCCCAGCAGTGTCATTGAGGTGTTTAAATGAAGCTGCTGCTGCACTAAACCCCCTCACCACATCAGTGTCACTGTAGAACTGACAATAAACAATACACCACCCAAATTCCTGTTCTGTGATGATACTGGCCAATAGAGAACAGAGAACCAATGTGCGTGTGATTGGTTGGTTAGGATGTTTGGGCTATCAATCTGAAGGTTGTGTGTCCAAATCCCAGGTCCACATTCTTTATTTTCTCCACATTTTTCCAAACTTGCGTAAAACCACATGCATTGTAGCTGTTGCGTTATACAGTTTTTAAGATTAATTGGTGAACAAAGACAAATGTTTTTTTTTTTCTTTGTTATTAGGAGCGACCCTGTAGAAAAACATCATTACAAGTAGATCATGCAGTTCCTTGAAGACATCTTCAAGACACTCTCCATATCTAGACGGCATCAGCCAGAGGAACCTTCTTACATCCTTGACTTGGCGCTGACCCCCAAATCTGATGCTCAGCTTATAGCTGTTTGCTGTTCAGACCACAATGTTTTTCTTCATGGTAGAGAAACCCTGCATGTTTTAGGAGAATACCATGGTCACACAGGCTCAGTGTTTGGAGTTCGATTCTCTCCATCCTCACCTGATCTGCTTTATTCAGCCTCCTCTGATGGAACGGTGCGCTGCTGGGATGTGCGTCAGCCTGGGTCAACCGAGGTCCAGGTCTTCAGGAGCGATTCAGATCATTCGTACTGCTCTTTCGACGTAAGCTGTAATGGTACAGTGGTGTGCGCTGGCACAGAGCAGATAGGAGAAGACAGCTTGCTGGTCTTCTGGGACACCCGAATGGCAAGAACCAAAGGAGAACCAGATGGGCTGCTAGGGGTGTACTCAGAGTCGCACAGCGATGACATCACAGCATTGCGCTTCCATCCGACGCAGGCAGATAGACTGGTTTCAGGTTCTACGGATGGCCTGGTGAACGTGTTTGATTTGAGCCTGGGGAAAGAAGATGATGCTCTTATAGCTACGTGCAACTGTGACTCATCAGCATCCTCCGTCTGCTGGTCAGGTAGGAAATAATGAATAAGTCCAACCACGCAGTAGACCATATAGCGTTATGTTCCAATAAACGGTCAGAAGTCGGCGATTTTGTTCCAAAAGTATATGATGATTGTTACTGAATAACCAACCTGTCCGCCAAGAGCTCTGACATTATTGGAACCAGTTGCAATCATTGCACTACACTTGTTTGTCTATTCAGTAAAACGCATTCAATTCTTTTAGAACAAAACTGCCAACTTTTGATTTATTGGAACATACCAACGGCCAAAATTACGTTTAGATCTGATTATCACAATTAAAAAATTCCACATAATAGCATTGTATTGCAATACATAGAAAATGTATTGTATTGCATTTTACAATATGCAAATTGTTGCACACTTTTATTAACTTATGAAAATAATAAAGTATAAAGCGAGAGATATTATGACCACAAACAGGATTAAAAGAAATATTTGAGTTAGTTAGTACATAGCTGACTGGTTGTGTCACTTCAGAATTTATATTGTTGTGCACAAACTCTATTCTTAACTTATTCCCTATGATTTAAAATAATTACTCAACCCAGTATTCTTTCTTCTTGTAAAACAGGTAGTTCCATTCCTAAAATCTGATTGGCTGAGTTGTTGGTCCAGACGTGACTTTATTGACAATAATGCATATCTCTGACCACTTCATATTTGTATAGATAAAATACATTATTTTATAAAATACAAATTAATATAAACAACAAGCCAATTCCCAAAATTCTGTAATATGGCCACTAGGTTTGATGGTTAGAGAAACCGTAATCATTTTAAGATCAAATAAGATAGACCTTTATTTGTCCCACAATGGGGAAATTCACATTCTCAGCAGCAAGTTACATTAGAAAAAAAGTGAAAAAGGTATTTAGCAATTAGAAAGAAATAAAAAAAACAGGAAAATTTAAATAGAAATTCACATGATAAATTCTAATTTATAGTTATGTACAGATATTTTACTCAGTAAACAGTGTTTACTTTAAAAACCAGACTAGATTACATCGCAGAAGACCAGTTTATAGACGATTTGGCTTTATAGTAAACTGTTTTAAAGCCACATATGATAGAGAAAAAACATACAGTGTAATTAATTGATTCCTGTATGAATAGACCTTATTAGTATTAGTAACAGTGGACATTAACAGTAAAGAGGCGGTGGTGCAGGGAGTTAGTGCTTCCAATTTACAGCAAGAAGGCTCCGGGTTTGATTCCAAGGCAGAGTGGACGCAGTCTACGTGACTTTATAGATCTTCCAACATTCAAATGACATGTTGATGGGTAAAATGGATATCCTAAATTGTCATAGCTATTGACAGTTGATTCATCAGTGCCCTTGTGGTCTTAATACCAAGCCTGAATAAATTAAACTGATCAAAATGATATGCAATTAAGACTTTGCCAGATTAAAAATGAGAAGTAACCCACTTAGACGTTCCACTACCGGTCGAAATCAGCAGCAGAAGAAACAATAAAAGTAAACAATTTGTTTTCTTCATTACTTATTGTTTTGGTAAAAAAAAATAGTCAGTAGTTTATAAATGGCTTCTTTTATCTTTTTGTAAGGAAGGTCTAGCTTTAGTGCTTCTGTTCCATTTAGGTGTCATGGTAACATAAACTTAAAGTGACTTTTTGTTTCTGCTCCTTCCGCTCTTTTGAAATCCTGTGCTTTGGTCATAGCTGCACCTGTTTGTCATCTTGTTAATATTTCACGTTCTTCTGATTCTGTTCCTTCAGATCTTAAAACTGCAGCAGTCACTAACATTCTTAAAAAAATACAGGTCTGGATAAATCCACACTTCAAAATTTTTTTTATCTGTCAGGGTAATCACTTTTCCAGCACTGCTTTAGTTAAACAGGGTTCCACAAGGCTCTGTATTGGGGCATCTTCTTTTTAATACATTCCCAATAGGCTACATCATTTGCGGAGATGGTCTTAAAAGTCCATATACATATGGGGTAGGTGTATATCACTTTGGATAAAAGTGCCTGGTAAATGAATTCATGAAATAATAAAGAGTTTAAAAGAAAGAGTTACAGTTATTACTTTGTATAAAATGTATAAATGAAAAAATCTGCAATCAGCAGAGTTACTAAGTTTGTAATTTTAGAATACTTAATTATTTTTTGTAAAAACTCTTTTTATCTTTGATTTGTCAGGTAAGAATCTCGACCAATTGCTGTGTTTGACTCATGATGAAGGTCTTTATCTTTGGGATTTGGCCCAGATGGACAGCGACAACTCCTTCACACTCTTCAGTTCAGTTAACGCTCGATCTCTCATCTCACAATCTGAAGTTCCTTCAATGGACTACTTTGTAGGTGGGGCCTGGCTGGAAGTGGATAATTATCTTCTCATTTTGGCTGGATCTCACAGTGGAGATCTTCACCTCCTTAACTGCAGTGGCAGTGGTCTGAAGCTCATAAAATCACTGAACGGAGGGCATACAGCCACAGTCAGAAGTTTCCAGTGGGATGCTGTTAGGGGGACCCTGCTAACAGGCGGGGAGGATGGACAGCTATTGCAGTGGCAGACCGGAGTGGAGGAGGTCGGTGTGAGGAAGGAGAAGTTAAAAAGTGTCTCATCCATGCAACATAAAACGAAAGCACACAGAAAGCAGGTTCTGCAAAGAGAGAAAAAACATCCATCATAATGGCTACAAGGTCTTCGTTTTTAATATTAGCATTTAATGAAAACATTTTAATAAAGCTATTAAAAATGCCTGAATTTTAAACTTTGTGATCATCTGTTTTTAAATTACATACAATATTTTCTGTAAATTTCTAAATGTAAGTCATAACATAATTTAAAGCTCCATTTACACCTTCTTATAAAATCATTACATGGCCCAAATGCTATGAGATGAGAAAGTCTGAGTGAAAACTTTGAAGCTGGATGCAGGAAGACAGTATGAAACACCTTTCTTGCCATGTATACTAATTAAAGAATAAGAAAATATATCTATCTTTTCGTATCAATTCATTATTTTGTCATTTTGCCTCACTGCAGAAAGACAGCGTGTTGTTAATGTTGTTTGGTCTATCCGAGCAGGTCAGTGTTTTGTCATCCGGTGCAAATGTAGTGATATCCTCTCTTTGGAGTTTAGAAATTTTTATCAAAAAAGTTTACAACAAAAGCGATCTCCAATTGTTTACTGCTGAACGTCACTTTAGTGTTTAAAGTAGAAAAGGAATTTTGAATTTACAGACAAGCTCTTTTTAGTTCTGAATCAGGTTATGGAACTATATAAAACGGGTATTTTCAGATTCTTATATCTGATTGGTTGAGCTGTCTGTCCAGCCCTGACATTTTTGACAATAACACACCTCTGACAGCTTCACATACATCTCAAAATGTAATGTACATTTTTTTTCTGGATGTTTTTTTTTTATGAATTGCTTTCTGTAATTTGACCACTAGATGACAATATTTGATCGTTAGATAAACCAGAAATCTGTTACTCAGGGTCAGGGTCACTTATAAATCTGAACTAGATTACGTCGCCAGTAATCAACATTTCAACAATAATGAACTTGAGGTTGTGTATTATTGTGAATGAATAACGGAATAGAGGTAACGGTACTCTGCTAAAACCTCTTTCCTGTGATGTCTCATGCCTTATCGCTTTATTATGTCCCCAATGTCCCAGTGGTACTGGGGTGTGTTCTCAATCTGTTACTTTAAGGGAAAGGAATATTCCAAATATGACCACTGTTATTGTTATTTTGGGTACTTATGGAGAATTATATAAATTATGCATGTCCTATCTCATGTTTTATTTAAAAAGGAATATGTTATTCAAGTGGGCGGCATGGTGGCTTAGTGGTTAGCACGTTCACCTCTCTGCGCTGGAGAATCCAGGTTCGAATCCCAATCCGGGTGGAGTTTCCATGTTCTCCCCATGTGCGTGTGGGTTTCCTCCAGGTTCTCTGGTTTCCTTCCACAGTCCAAAAACATGGATCAAGGTCAACTGAATGATCTAAATTGTACCATATGGAGTGTGTTACTTTGTGTGTGTCTGTTTGAGTGAGTGTGCACAGTGATAGATTGGTGCCCTGTCCTGGGTGTATCTGCCCAACGCCTGAAACGTTCTCCCCTGGATGGGCATGGGGAACCCCCTCATGATCCTAGTAGAGGATTAAGCGAAAAAGAATGAATGAATGAATACTGAAACTTTCTTTTTACAATGTTCTGCATCACTGAACATTATAGGTTTTATACCATGTGCACATTTAATTTTGTAGTTTTGTATAATATCAAATGCTGCCTGTTAGTGTAAAAAATATATTATATAAATATAAATATATTGGACAATACATTCGATATAGGATTGAATAAAGATATAAGTGACAAAGAATATAGATTAACCAGCCATTATTAAGCAGTTACCGATGAGTCTTAGACCGCCATCTAGTGTACAGTTGAAGGAATGATGCAGCCTGACTTGAGTCAACAAATAATATATTTTTCATTCATTCATTCATTATCTCCCGCTTTATCCTCTATTAGGGTCGCGGTGGGGTTCCCCATGCCCATCCAGGGGAGAACGTCTCGGGCGCTGGGCAGATAGACCCAGGACAGGGCGCCAATCCATCGCTGGGCACACACTCACACACTCAAACACACTCTATATGGGGCAATTTAGAGAACTCAATTAACTTGATCCATGTTTTTGGACTGTGGGAGGAAACCGGAGAACCCGGAATGAAACCCACGCGGACACGGGGAGAACATGGAAACTCCACCCAGATGGGGATTCGAACCGGGAATCCCTAGCGCTGAGAGGCGAATGTGCTAACCACTAAGCCACCGTGCCGCCTCCAAATAATATAAATTTATAATTTAAAAAAACGGGTTATTTTTCTTATATTATAATAGGACTTAATCAAATTATTTTCTAGAAGCAAAACCAAGTGTAAGAGGAACACCAAATTTTAATGTCAGCTGACATTGACAACACATTTACCGTCCAATTTACTCAAATTACTTAAAAAAGGTCAAAAATCCATAAAACTGGGTATATACAGATAAACAGTCTTTTATATATATATGTATATATATATATATATATGTATATATATATATATATATATATATATATATATATATATATATATATATAAAGAGAGAGAGAGAGAGAGAGAGAGAGAGAGAGAGAGCATTAATAGAGATCTAGAACATTGGTGTTAAAGCATCCGGCCCACGAGATAATTTTACATCTATTATTATTGTTATTAACGGTAATTTTATTAATGTATGGCTTTTATATGTTTTTTTTTTGGATCATGCTCATATTTTAAATTTGTGTGATTTTGGCATTTTGATGGAGAGCAGAAATATTAATAATAATGTTAATGTTTTGATAAACTTTAACTTAATAAAATTAATGTTTTGATTTTTTTATTTTAACTATTGTATTGTGGAAAAGCATCATTTTTATTTCATTTTTTCATGTTTTGTTTGCAGCATGTTCAGAGTTGTAACTTTTATCATTTTGACAAGATATATTTTTATTGAGAGCAAAGTATGTTAAGTTAAATAAAGTTTAATGTTTTTTTGTGACTGTTTATTTTATTTATTACTATTCACGTTCATGCCCAGTGATGGATTGGCGCCCTGTCCTGGGCGTTCTCCCCTCGATGGGCATGGGGAACACCCCCCCCCCCCCCCCCCCGACTCTAATGTAGGATAGAGCGGAAGATAATGAATGAATGAACTATTCACATTCAAAAAACATTTAATTGTGTTCAATGAATATTTATCCTGTTGGTTGTTGCAATAAATTAGTGTTTAAGAATTAGAAGGGTATTTATATACAAACCGGATTCCAAAAAAGTTGGGACACTAAACAAATTGTGAATAAAAACTGAATGCAATGATGTGGAGATGCCAAATGTCCATATTTTATTCAGAATAAAACAAATAACAGATCAAAAGTTTAAACTGAATGTATCAATGTAAGGGGAAAATATGTTGTTTCAAAATTTCCCCCCTTTTCTTACAACACTCAACAGACGTCTGGGGACAGAGGAGACCAGTTTCTCAAGTTTAGAAATAGGAATGCTCTCCCATTCATGTCTAATACAGGCCTCTAACTGTTCAATTGTCTTGGGCCTTCTTTGTCGCACCTGCCTCTTTATGATGCGCCAAATGTTCTCTATAGGTGAAAGATCTGCACTGCAGGCTGGCCATTACAGTACCTGGATCCTTCTCCTACGTAGCCATGATGTTGTGATTGCTGCAGAATGTGGTCTGGCATTATATTGTTGAAAAATACAGGGTCTTCCCTGAAAGAGATGACGTCTAGATGGGAGCATATGTTGTTCTAGAACCTGAACATAGTTCTCTGCATTAATGGTGCCTTTCCAGACATGCAAGCTGCTCATGCCACAAGCACTCATGCAACCCCATACCATCAGTGATGCAGGCTTCTGAACGGAGCGTTAATAACAACTTGGGTTATCCTTGTCCTCTCTGGTCCGGAAGACATGGCGTCCCAGTGTTCCATAAAAAACTTCAAATCGTGACTCATCTGGCCACAGAATAGTCTTCCATTTTGCCACACTCCATTTTAAATGACCCCTGGCCCAGTGCAAATGTCTGAGCTTGTGTCGCTTGCTTAGAAATGGCTTCCTCTTTGCACTGTACTGTTTCAGATGGCAACAGTGGATGGCACGGTGGATTGTGTTCACTGGCAATGCTTTCTGGAAGTATTCCTAAGACAATTTTGTTATTTCCTTGACAGTGGCATTCCTGTTTGAGGTGCAGTGACGTTTAAGGGCCCGGAGATCACGAGCATCCAGTACAGTTTTACAGCCTTGACCCTTATGCACAGCGAATGTTCCAGATTCTCTGAAACTTTTGATGATGTCATGCAAGGTTGATGATGATAACTTAAAACTCTTTGCTATTTTACGCTGGGTAACACCATTCTGGTATTGCTATCTTTCCACACAACAATGGTGGAATTGGTGATCCTCTTACCATCTTGGCTTCTGAGAGACACTGACACTCTGAGAAGTTGTCCCAACTTTTTTGGGATTTGTTGACACTGTGAAATTTTGATTCACCATATTTTTCCTTTAAAATGGAACATTTACTCAGATTAAACTTTTTATCTGTCATCTATGTTCTATTACAGATAAAATATTGACATTTGCCATCTCCACATCATTGCATTCAGTTTTTATTCACAATTTATTTAGTGTCCCAACTTTTGGAATCTGGTTTGGACGTTACATTCTAAAATTAACTATAAATGTACGCTTCATGCCTTACTCCACTTCTTCTGAGCTATTGGGAGTATCGGATTTTATAAAAATGTATTTCTGTTTACATTTAAAAGACATTTAACATATAATGGATCATTTACAGACAGTGGCTTAGTGGTTAACATGTTTGCCTCTCAGCACTAGGGATTCCCAGTTCAAATCCCAATCTGGGTGGAGTTTCCACCTTCTCCCCGTGTCCGCGTGGGTTTCCTCCTGGTTCTCAGGTTTCCTCCCACAGTCCAAAAACATGGATCAAGGTCAATTGAATTCTCCAAATTGCCTCATATAGAGTGTTTGTGTGTGTGTCTGTGTGAGTGAGTGTGCACCAAGCGATAAACGTTCTCCTCTGGATGGGCATGGGGAACCCCCCCACCAACCCTAATAGAGGACAAAGCGGAAGATAATGGATGGATGGATGGATCATTTACCTTCGACTGTGTTTCAGAATGTGTTTCAAATTTACATGTCCTTGTGCAAGATGTAATATGGTTTTGTTGATACTGGTCTTCCCCGTACCCTGAAGCAAGTCCACAATATATTTTTAAGATAAACATCAATGTTGATTAGAAGCCATGCCTTCACTGTGAAGGAAAACAGCTATAAAATGAGGAATAATATTCCCATTGCTATGCCTGAGCAGTATGAGTTAAGTTAGTCAGATGCGCAAAGACTTTTATATGCAAAATCATTTGTCAAAATCAATTGTATTAGCTGCAGTATCTTGGTATCCATCCATCCATTATCTTCTGCTCAATCCTGTACTTGAGTCACGGGATGCCTATCCTGGGGAGAACATTTCAGGTGCTGGGCAAATACACCCCAAACATTGCACAAATGTTTCGCTGGGCACAATTACTCACATAAAAACACGCACACACACACTATATATATATATATATATATATATATATATATATATATATAGTCTATATGGGCATTTAACCTTAAATCCTAGTTGTTTGACTTAGAAGTATACAGAGTAAACCCACACAGGGAAAACATAGAAACTCCACCCAGACTGAGATTCAAACCAGAATCCCCAGCACTTAGAGGCGAACAAGCTAACCACTAAAACACGATCTTGGTGTTACAGAATTCAACTTCTTGTACATGTACAAAGACAATAATTGATTTTTGTATTAATAGATTTTATTACAGGGCACCTCTACATCCCAAACTTACCAATGTAACAGATATGCGCACATTAGTGGTTCACTTGCCGAACTGTTTTACTATGGCAACTTTAATATTAAGTCAGCATTCAACATTAAGAGCCTTGTTTCATTAATTACTGGAGTGTGTTAAGCATACTTATAAAATGGATAGTTCCAGTCCTTAAATCTATTTGGCTGAGCCGTTTGTCTAACTGAGATGGTATTGACAATAATGCACACTTCTGAGTGCTTCACATTTGTATCAATGGTATACATTATTTTTCAACATAAAATACAGAATAATATAAATAGTGAACCCAATGAGCACTTATCCTGTTTTGGCTGTTTTTTGTACACTGTGTTCTGTAATTTGGCCATGAGATGGCAGTTCTTACATTGTTAGAGAAACTGGAATCCTGTTACTCAGCAAGCAGTGTTCATTTTGTAAAAAACAGACTAGATTACATCGCAGACGACCAGATTATTGATGATTTTGCTTTCTATAAACGCATTTATAAATCAAACCTTGTTTTTTTTTATTGTGAATAATATAATAATATCTCCTCTTTCTAGTGATTTATTGACAATAATGCACACCATCTTGTGTCTTATTGTTTTATAATAAAATATTTCTGGTCCTTAAATCTGATTGGCTGAGCCATTTGTCCAGCCATTCTTTAGAATAACACACACCTCTGACTGCTTTACATTCGTATCAATGCATAATATACAATACACTATTTTCCAGATGCAATCTTTTATGAACTGTCATGTAATTTGGCCACTAGATGGCAGTATTTGAATGTTACAAAAAGAAACGGAAACCTGTTACTCAGGGTCAGTGTTTTTGTCATAAAATCCGGACTACATTATGTTGCGGAACACCAATTTATTAGTGATTTTGCTTTCAATAAACATTTATGAATCAAATCTTGTTTGTATCGTGTTTGTAACCATTTTATAAAAGCAATAAGGCACTCGAGGTTTTACATTAGTGTGAATAAAAGAAGTGTAACAGTACTCCACTACGTGTCATACCTAATAACACCTCTTTCTACTGATTTGATAATAATGCACACCCTATAGTGTCTTATTGCTTTATAACAATCGGTAGTTCCGGTCCTAAAATCTGATTGGCTGAGCCATTTGTCTAGCCGTGACATTCTTTACAATTACACACCTCTGACCACTTTACATTCATATCGATGCGTGATATATAATACATTATTTTTCCGATTTTTTAAAATAAACTGTGATCTGTAATGTGGCCATTAGATGGCAGTATTTGATTTTTAGAAAAAACGGAAACCTGTTACTCAGGGTCAGCGTTCACTTTAAAAACCAGGCTAGATTACATTGCGGAAGACCAGTTTATTAGTAATTTTGCTTTTAATAAATGCTTTTATGAATCAAACTGTGCTTGTAACCACTTCATAAAAGCAATAAGGTACTCGAGGTTGTACACTATTGTGAATAAATCACGGGGACGAGGTGTAACTGTACTCTACTCCGCTATGCATCTTGCCTAATAACGCCTCTTACTGGTGATTTATTAACAATAATGCACGCCCTCTTGTGACTTATTGCTTTATTAGATTTAGCGCTCTAGAGTAATGTTCCGTTCCGATCCCTGTTTAGAACGCAGGCACATTAGTGGAATACTTTTGAACAAAACCCGCAGCAAAACAGAAACCCGCCTGTTGGGTTTGGCTGTTCGTGCACAGGTCGGACTTCATTCCACACCTCTGATTGTAATGTTACTGTAATGTTGCAGTAACGTTGCAGCCTGGCGGACACACGGATGCAGCCCCTGTGTGTGTCTTCGCCTTCTACTCGCCAACCTACTTTTCTTCTGACGTTCGTTTTTGCGAATGACACCGACTCGGGCCAATCACAAAGCTAAGAATCTTCAAACCCTCCAATAGGCGTCGACGGGCGGGCAGCAGGCCCGAAGTCTGCTGTGTGTTGTGTGCCATGGACTCAGCCCAGCAATATTGACAATAGGGTGAACCTAGATCGCCCCATATTAAAATTAAAGACAGGAGATAGGTGTAAGCACTGGGTGCATCAAACGAGCCGCGAATCCTGTCAACCAACAAGGTTTTAATTTTAGTTGCTGCTTTTTATGCATGCATTGATGGGACACGGAGAACTA
This sequence comes from Corydoras sp. C115, assembly GCA_019802505.1. Lineage (NCBI taxonomy): Eukaryota > Metazoa > Chordata > Actinopteri > Siluriformes > Callichthyidae > Corydoras > Corydoras sp. C115. The sequence goes on from JAFMOC010000025.1 coordinate 3,394,375, forward strand.
TTTCGCTAGAAGCTATCCGTTTTGAGGGATTGGCTATTTTTTCAGGCCAAGGTTGTATTATTTTGCATTTTTTTCCATTCTGTGTTTTGTTGTATTTCCTCTTGCGGATACTTCAACGGATTGGGAAGATATTCTTGATTGTAAATAAATCAGTGATTATAAAGAATCCCTCTTCCGAATCGAAGCACAGAGGATCAAGGTATGCAAAAGTTCTTTACTTTATCACTTATTGTACATTTTCCTTTCCTCTGATGACCGCTTACATTTGCGTATGTAAATCCTGAATATGTTTTTTTTAATTATATGCAGGTTGCTGCTTTTTTAGTAGGCTGGGCAAGATGCTTTTCGTTTCTGGTTACAAATTGTTATCAAAGTCACTAGATAGTACCCTAGAATAGTCATACAGGTAGGCTAAATAGGCAGGCAATGTAGTTCTGTAGTGTGAGATTTGAGACGCTGTTGTGAGCAAGCTTCTACTTTGTGGGCTACGGCGTTCTTAAACGCCTTTCGATAAATATCGAAAAACGTGTCGGTTAACTCCCGAATCCGAAAAAAATGATGGCTACCATCAGCGAACCTAAAGGGTAACGCTAGGCTTTAGTTTAAACGTAGCTTTCGGCTTAGAAAATGGCTGTTAGCTTAGCATAGGTCGTAAATTTCCCCGGTTGTTTTTGCGTAAATTCATATTGATCTCAGCCCTCGATTATAAAATAATTAACCACGTTAAATATGAATTGGATCGTTCGATATAGAAACGGCCATGTGCTGTAAAAAATATTACAAGTGTTTTTGTTACTTGGAATGCAAATGGTTTGTAAGTAGGCCTCACTCTAAACAGACCTGTTTCCTAAATTGCAAAGCTCACTTTCTCCCTGTTGGACACATAATGCACTACATGTGGCACATAGTTTCCCACGGTCCTGGGAAAAGTCCTTTAATTTTTAAGACCTGCAAAGTTCCGTAAACATGTCAGATTGTTCTTGGAAAGTCATGTCATTTTCAAGGTGTAAGCTGATCCAACGCACACTCTGAATATCCGGGCTGATGATGGTCTGGGCCCAAAATGAGCTCAGAGTTCAGGTGTGACTGTTCATTCATTGAAATACACTGGACACGTCTAGTTATGTTTTGACCATTTATTAGTAGTATAACATAAATTGGTTATGTTCAGAATTTAATTCCTATAAGTAATATCAGGTTTGTTGATGTCATATTGGCATAAACAAGAATCCAAGAAATTCTAGATTTCCATTATATTCCGCTTTATCCTCTACTAGGGTCACGGGAGCCTTCCCATGCCCATCCAGGGGAGAACACCTCAGGTGCTGGGCAGATAATCCCAGGACAGGGTGCCAATCTATCGCTGGGCACTCACTCACACACAACACACTCTATAAGGGGTAATTTTGTGGAGAATTCAGTTGACCTTGATCCATGTTTTTGGACTGTGGGAGGTAACCGGAGAACCCAGAGGAAACCCACACAGATTAGGATTCGAACTGGGAATCCTTAGCGCTGAGAGGCGAACGTGCTAACCACTTAGCTACCGTGCCGCCCACAAAAAAGAATCTCAAGCGTAAATGCTTACGTCGCTGTTAAATCTAAAATGTGGTGATGTTTTGAACCAAGAGTTTGCAACCTATATTCCAAATCAACATGAACTTTGTGGAGGTCACGACTTTGTGCAGCCCACCGAAGTTGTCAAGCTCATGCCTTTGTCGACAACAAGAATGATGTTTTTTCCAAAATGGCCTACTAAACAGTAGGCACTACATTTTAACTAATATGCGCTTATAAACTACACTGATATAGTAGGTAAGAATTTGGCAATCAAACAGAAAGCCCCAGATTTGCCATCCTACAAACAGAATTTGTTGCAAGATACCACACCACCACTCAACTGTTAATTTAAAATAATAATGTTCTTTAGTATCCCACATTTGTTATATTTTTTTAAGTTTACTTTTGTGGTTGTAGTTTACTTAGATTTGTAAACTCACTGCTTTCTCAGTTTGATCAGAGTAATCAGTGTAATTTTGTTGCTGTTCTCACAGTCAGAAGCACATTGAACATTGTCTAAATAAAGTGCCCTTAGTAAATATGCAGTAACCTATTTGAAATGGTTATGTCTTACCCCAAAAAAACAATATATTACAAATAAGTCACAGGATAACATCCACAACCCTGCTCAGGAAAACTAGAAAAATAATGAAAGTATGTGTCCGTAATGAATACTGAACATTATCAAACCGCAAACACCTCCTACTGACCATATGTTTAAAAGAATGAAAAAATCAAAACCTTTTTCTGTCAGGTTTAGTTGTTATAGGGGAGTTGGTTAATGAGTAAACTTTTAATGTCCAAATAAATGAAATTTATTTATGATATGCTGCTGTCCAAAGATGTGTGTGTGTGTGTGTGTGTATTGTTTGGTTATCATCAAAAAGCACTTTGAATTCATTGTTATTTATTTTATATATACAGTACCAGTCAAAAGTTCCAATCATTGCCCATTTGATCAGTTCCATTTTTCATAAGGATGGACTTTTGAGTTCTACAATTACAGACTGTAGTCCATCTGTTTGTGTACTACATTACATTCAGTGTATATCCCCCTTACTTTGTTCTCTAATGGTCAGGACCTTTATGGTAGCACCACAGAGCAGGTATTATTTGGTTGGTGCATTATTCCTATCCCAGCAGTGTCACGGAGTCGTTTAGATGAATCTACTGCTGCACTAAAACACTCTCACTGCACCAGTGTCACAGCAGAAGTGACAATAAACAATGCATCACCCGAATTATGCCTGTTCTGTGATTGTCCTGACCAATAGAGAACAGAGAACCAACAGGGGAATAACAAAAAAATGAAACTGATGTACTACAGTCTATAAATGTATGGAAAGTGGATAAAATAGGGAATGGAGCAAGAAGTCCATTTTGTCATTTCATTGTGAGTTTAGCAATGCTAATGTAACTTAAATCTAAGATATGTAATGTATGTACTGTATATAAAATATAAAATATTACTACCAGTAGTGAGATCACAATGAAATCTACTTACCTGTGCTTGGTTCTAGATTCTACTCAATTGGCATAATGTTAGACCTATGCCTATGCCACATCCTGTCCTTTAATTTATATATTAAACATGGTATCCAAGAAATTTATAAATTAACTCCCTTTTCATTTAACTTTTGAATTTAGTTTTAGAACAATTGGGGAGTTCAAATAATCTCCTGGGCCATTTAACTGCTTTTGATTACTTTATTACAAATAATACAGTGAATAAGGAGCAACTCAAAAGTTATGATGTTATTAATAAAACCCAATTAGGAGGCTACATTGCATGTGTCATAATTTAGAAATCTCCGTGTTCCTGACCTTTTACATCAAATTACAGCATGCTGTCTCAGTAGGGGCTTTTAAAATGCCGGGATAATGTGGCCTCTAAGTGTGTCTAAACTTTAGATTTTGAAGATAAGGTTTCTTGTCTAAAGTTTTTTGCCTATTAGTCTGCTCCTGGTTTGGTCCTGCTATATGCAAAGACTACCTGATCTAGGTAAGGTGTTGGTAATGCCCTTATCTTTCAGTTTTCTAATGCTCTAAACATTACTCGGAATGTAAGTGGAATATGCTGAGCTTTCTGTGTAATGTTTTTCCGGCATATCAGCCATTTTGCATGCATAGTTGCCATCTAGAAATTGTAAAAGGGTTTGAATTGGATTCCCAACAGTAATTAGTCTTAAATGGCATTTATGAATTGTTATACTGAAACAAAAATTTGGGTTTAAAATGATAAATGAAAAAAAAAAAAAAAAGTTTACCAAAGTCACAATATAAAACATCATTATAATTATTGCAATTAAAACACTTACTAATTGGTTACATGTAATATGTTTTAAAAAAAAAAAAAAAAAAAAAAAAAAAAAATATATATATATATATATATATATATATATATATATATATATATATATATATATATATATATATATTTTTTTTTTTTTTTTTTTTTTTTTTTTTTTTTTTTTTTTTTTTTAAACATATTACATGTAACCAATTAGTAATAGTACTACTATTAGTAGTACTTGACAGTCATTCTCAGGGCACGTTGATTGTAAAATGAAAAAGTGCAACTTTGTTAAAACTTCCACAGCTGTATTGAAACAGTACCAGGCAATATATATAATATACATTTTTAAGATTGGGAAACAAGGCAGTTTAACGCCACACATGGATGAGACATCTATATAAATATATATTTATAATTTATATATAAACCACTAAAGTTGTCGTCGTTTTGTAGTCGCATTGTGTTGGTTTTGTCCATATTTGGCATTTTTAGATTTGGTGTAATTTTCACTTACAAGAGTGATTGGGCTTTTCTAATAATATTTCTTTATGTTCTGTGACCAAACCCCAAAGCATTTTTTTATATTGTACATTTGTGTTTTGTACATTCATGAGTTTCGAGGTCCTTTAATAATCTAAATACTAATATTTGAACATGCAAGTTAATGCTCTAGTTCACGGAATTGACTTACTTGCTCCTTAAACAAGATCCGTACAGCTTATCAATGTGGTAGTTGATTTTTTTTTTTAAATTTTGCAAAGCAGGCTTTCATTTAGCCACATTTATTTGAACAGTTTGTAAAGACTGTATTTTTCCTAGCTATATATATATATTTTTTAATACTTCTGGAATTTTCTTTTAAGAAACAAGACAAAACATAAGTAAAACGAAAGTTATAATGCCGCTTTGGTGTAGCTTGCAAGCAGAAATATTAGTGTATAAATTTTAAATTATATATATATATATATATATATATATATATATATATATATATATATATATATATATATATATATATATATATATATAATACACACAGATACACATCGTGCAGAGGAGAGCAAAACAATGACTACACAATAATAAAAACAAAACTTTGTGTCTTCATCACACTTCTTGATTACAGCTCCAGTTACTGTTTTGATGTATACTGAGAGCAATGTATGAACACTTGATTTTGTTTCTGAAATAATGGAATCTACATTGAACAAAACTTTTTGGATTATTGTAAGGAGTACACCATGCTACTAGAACAGTGTTTTACAAAATAACCAAAGTGTTTCAACATAAAACATAGAACCTTCTTCAACACCACGTTGTTCCTTCTCTGCATTCATCTCTCAATCAGCCAGCAATTTTCATGCAGGACAATGCCCCCGTCTGTCTCACAGCAATGCAATGAAATGGCCAAGAGTCCTGATCTAAAGCCAATAGAAAACCTCTGGAAACTCCTTGGTGACACAGTTCTGGCCAAGAAACCCACAAGTCACAGAAGAGTCACAGAACAGTGGAAGAGACTGGAAGAAAAGTGGACTAAAATCCCAGCAGAGAAGTGTGAGAAACTTGTGGTGTCATGTGATGCAGATGTATGTATATAGTCATTCAAAGCAATGGCCTGCACACTTCATACTGATTGGTGACTGTTGTAACCTTCAGCAAATCCTGTTGTAAACTTTCTCTGTCCTACATTCTCTATTTATGATTATCAAAATAAAGTTTTTATGTTAAAATACTTTGGTTATTTTCTAAAACACCATTCTAGTGACATGGTGTGTCCTATATAAAAATCCTTCAAATGTTGATTGATTCAATGAAGATTGATTCTGAAAAAAAAATCAGTAGTAATTTTGATCTCCAGTGTTTATAGTGGAATGTGGTGTGTATTTTCCACAGCTAAACATTCATACAATACAATTTTTGTGCCATTTTATTGGGCAGAATATGTTTATAGCAGGCAAAATGTGACCCAAACGACTTTCCAGTTCTCTATTGCTCGTGTTTGCATCCTCCTTAAAGAAACGCGCTCTTTAGAAAAGCAACCGACATAGTAGCTGTTTGTACATTTACATTTCATTTGGTAATTTAGCAGATGCTTTTATCCAAAGCGATTTACAATTATCCCAACTTGTTGGGGTCAGAACACAGGGTTGATACAGCATTCCTGGAGCAATGTGGGTTAAGGGCCTTGCTCAAGGACCCACATTGGAAATCGGTGGGTCTGTGATTTGAACCCACAACCTTCAGATAGGGTGTTGGACAATCAAACCACTGAGCTACCACGCCCCTTGTTACAGACTGTGAGTGTAGTTTTTGAAAGGGGCAAATATCCATCCATCCATTATCTTCCACTTCACCCTCCACTAAGGTTGTGGGTTGGGGGGGGTTCCCCAATCCCCATGCCCATCCAGAGGAGAACGTTTCGGACGCTGGGCAGATGCACCCAGGACAGGGTGCCAATCTATCGCTGGGCACTGAAAGGGGCAAATATAATACTTTCATTTTTTGGATGGGTTTTACAGATTAATTCATGTTAAAATACTGTTTATTATTTGTTGTTAATTTTTGGTAATTTATTTAAATCATGCCGTGTTCTGTTGGTTTGTCTGCTGGGATGTTAAGAGTTGGTGTTCAATAAGTATCTTTAAATTGTAGACTAAAAATACTTTTTATATAAAAAATGTATGTATTCAATGCATTGGTAAATAAAAGTAAAAATAATTAAAACACTCTAGTGTAAAAAAATTAAATAACAAATAAAGTTTGATATTAGGTTTTGGCCCAGAATTTTTGTTTGGTGCATCAATATTTGAGAATAATGAGTGTAACCAAATATAAAGTCATCGCTGTAAGCAGCATATAAAAAAGTAATAAATCAAGCAAAAAAACATTATATACTTGTTTGGTGGATGTTACTGCAAGTGCCCAAACAGGAGGCGGGTTGGAATTGTAAGAGGAGATTTCTGTTTTTTTTTATGCTCTGGCTTATGCACAACAATAAATTTTAAAAGTTTCTTCTAACAACCGCTCGCAGCACAAGCTTCTTCACACACCTGATTCTGTGTACACGAGCATTAGTATTGTATAAAACACCTAATATGGCAGTAGCTGTGGGGAAACAGGAAATAAAGTTCTAGGTTTCTGTGGTTACCTCCAGTTTTACGCATACCACATGCTGCTGGTTTTCTTGTTTATGATTAAGTTGCAGGGCATTCTGAATAATGATTTCAGTGCACCTTCTAGAATCAATATAACTGCTATATTTAATTTTGAGGTAAATTATTCAGACATACACCCTGGAAGGTAATTGACTGTTTTTGAGCAGTTTATATTGTAAAATGCAGTGACATTAAACTCCAAAGCAGAATGGTATTAGTTCAAGGCCCAGCACAACCAGCATTCTTCAGCAGGGACTTTAGAAAGGTTTGTTGAAAAGAATTGTTGTGATTTTCTGATTTACTGTCTTTTTTTGCCTGTACTATGTACCGGACCTGAACTTTTTCAGGATCGTCACCAAAGCAAAAGCTATAGAATTATGATTTGCCACCTTCATATGTATCCGTTTATTTGTATCCATGCAACATAAAGGAATTAGTGAGTGTGTGTGTATATATATATATATATATATATATATATATATATATATATATATATACACACACTATTAACTCTGTTTTTACCAGTTAACAATAGCGGCTGGAAGAACACCAGCCCTTTCTGTTGGCCTGATATTGTATAGTGCTTAAACTGTTATACTATTATCTGCATGTGTATGTTTATAATTTCTGAGGACACGTGCTTTACCATGCAGGAAGAATGTGTTGTAAAGGCTTGCACAATCAGGCCTCTACAACTGATTCTGCAGCCCAAACTGAAGTGATTCAAAACTCTGCAGTCCGACTCATGTTCAACCAGCCCAAGTGAACTCATGTCTACTCCATTACTCCTCTCTCTCCATTGGCTCCATCTAGCTGCTCACATTCAGTACAAGATACTGACTCTGACCTACAGGACAATATCTGGATCTCCCCCCTCTTACCTTTACTTTATATTTCCAAAATACACTCCATCTCGTTCACTTCGCTCTAGCAATGAATGTCCCCTGGTGATTCCACCTTATTGTGCTGCTAATTTTCACTCCATATCGTTCACCACTGCAAAATAGTGGAATTATCTTCCCAACTTTGTACGTTACGTTTACATTTAGTCATTTGGCAGTTGCTTTTACATTTACATTTAGTCATTTAGCAGACGCTTTTATCCAAAGCGACTTACAAATGAGAACACCACAAGTCAGAAGCCATGGAGAAAACCAACTATACTGTAAATTCATCAAACCTGATTGTTATTCGATGCTGCGGCCCCTCCCCCCCCCCCCCTTTTTTTTTTTTAATTTAATTTATTTTTATTCTACAACAGGTATTTGTTAAAGAGATGCGTCTTAAGTAGTTTCTTAAAACTGTTTAGTGATTCTGCCTTACGGACAGAGTTGGGAAGATCGTTCCACCATTTTGCAGTGGTGAACGCCACGGAGTGAGAATTAGCTCCTCGGTGAGGTGGAATCGCCAGGCGGCAATCATCACTGGAGCGAAGTAAACGAGTCGGAGTGTATTTTGAAAAAATAGAGTGAAGGTAGGAGGGGGAAGATCCAGAGATGGTTCTGTATGACAGAATCAGTGACTTGTACTGAATGTGAGCAGCTACAGGAAGCCAATGGAGGGAAGTGAGTAATGGAGTGACATGAGTTCGCTTGGGCTGGTTAAACACGAGTCGGGCTGCAGAGTTTTGAATTAGTTGAAGAGGTCTGATTGTGGAAGTTGGGATACCGGCAAGTAGCGCATTACAATAATCAAGCCGGGATAAGACTAGTGCTTGAACAAGCAGTTGCGTAGCATGTTTAGTCAAAAAGGGTCTGATCTTCCTTATGTTGTAAAGAAGGAATCCACAAGAACGGGCGGTTTTGATAACATGATCAGAGAGTTTAAGGTGGGAGTGTATTGTGAAACCAAGGTTCCGGACCAAATCGGTTGGGGAGATTGTGGAGCCATCAATTTGGAAGGTCAGGTTGTGATGTATTGAGGGTTTAGCTGGGATAAAGAGAATCTCTGTTTTTTCTAAGTTTAATTTGAGATGATGGGCCTTCATCCAGACAGATATGTCGGTGAGGCAAGCAGATAACCGATTTGAGATGGTGGTGTCATCAGGGGCAAAAGACAGATGAAGTTGAGTATCATCAGCATAGCAGTGGTAAGAGAAACCATGCGCCTGGATGACTGTGCTCAGTGACGTCATGTAAAGTGAGAAGAGGAGAGGACCAAGTACAGAGCCCTGAGGCACACCAGTGCGTACTTGGTGAGAGTTAGAGATCTCCCCAGTCCATGACACTTTGAAGGTCCTTCCTGTGAGATAGGATCGAAACCATTCAAGTGTCATACAAGAAAAGCCTAATTCAGCTAGAGTGGACAGTAGAATCTGATGATTTACTGTATCAAAAGCTGCTTTTATCCAAAATGACTTACAAATGAGAACAACACAAGTCAGTAGTTATGAAGAAAACCAGCTACACTGTAGAATTATCAAACATGATCATTATCTGATCCTGCACCCCCCCCCCCCTGTTTGTATGTAATGCACTTAGCATATTTAAGAAACATCTCAAAGCACATCTCCTCCACAAACACTTGATATACAAAAAAGCCAGTTTTTTTTCTTTTACTACTGACTTGTGTTCTCTCATTTGTAAGTCGCTTTGGATAAAAGTTTCTGCTAAATAACTAAATGTAAGAATCAGTTTGATTTTGGTCTTGGCTGTGTCCCATTACAGTAGAGTTAAGAATATTGTCTCTTGACCAGCTGTGGGATATTTATAATGATATTAAATTATGCAGCAGTTTATATTTGGCTTTCCAGGTTGTCAGTTTTAATAAGTTTTATTTTTGCAAGTAAAAACTTTGAGAATTGTTCACGGCTGTTATGTGTTTCCAAAGTAGTATTTAGAGCACATTTCCATATATTTGAAAAATATTCAGCTTTTTTTTGTTTTGTTTGTTAAACCCTGTGTCTGGCATTTTTCGCTGATGGCTGAGAGCATTTGAAAAATTCTTTCTGTAACATTTTACCTTAAAAAATGTTACATTTTTATTCCCGATTAACTGATTTTGGAAAAATTGACCCATGATCATGTACACAATCGGTACAATGATGTCGTGTCATTATGCCAGGCCACTCAAAGAGCATCAGCCCTCCACTTAGCGTGATCCTCGCATTGATCTTCAATTTTTCTTAAAAACCATCAACAGCAGAGAGTTTTTTCCTTCTACTGTCACTTAAACTTGCTCTTAAGCAATTCAGGCTTAGAACATTGTAAAGCTGCTTTGAGAAAATGCAGTATTGTTAAAAAAATTATCAATTAATAAAGTAATTTACCTTTATTTATACATTTTGCCTTTTAGAAAAAATGAATACAAGAAAAATTTGAATAATAATTAAAAAAAAATTATAGTAACAAGGTTGTGGAAGTTACCATTATCTCTTATTTCGCTTAAATTTGACACATTTTGGTTAAATTTGATTGTTGTGGTGCTAAATGCAAGTTATATACATTTTTGGTATTTCCAAATTCTTATCTCATATCTTTTGTTTAATACTATACTAAAGACTATTCCTTTAACTACTAACTTGCGGTGGTCTTATTTGTAAGTCATAGAATAAAAGCATCTGCTAAATAATTAAATTTAAAGACTAGAGTTGCTGAGAGGTTTCCCCATACCCATCCTGGGAAAATGTTTTGTGCACTGGGCAGAAACACCCAGGTTCTGGGCACACACTTACTTAAACACACTAAACACACAGCCAAATCACCTTGAATACATGTTTTTAAACTGTGGAAGGAAACCGGAGAACCTGGAGGAATCCAACGCGGACACGGACAGAACATGGAAACTCGACCCAGAGCGGGATTCAAACCCAGATCCCCAATGAGAGGCAAACATGCAAACCACTAAGCCACTGTGCCACCTGTATTTAAATTTATAGTTCAGTAAACTGATATTATCTAACATGCATGTTTTTATTGCTGAACTAATATTTCATGTCTGTGCCCTCTAAAACACTGAGAGGCAAACAGGCAATTAAACTATTATTCTGAATTAGTGGTATGTTCTCCTTGGGTAATTTTATCAACATACTGTTTTTTTTTAATCCAGTCACTACTTTTCATGGTTGGCATGGCCACTCATTTACCTTTCTATACTTAAACCACTGCTTTGCATTTTTGGTGTCTTGCTGGAAGGTGAACCTACTACCCATCTTCAGATGTTTAGTATAGGGCTGCATGTTCTTCTCAGCAATTTGGATGAACTTTGATAACAACTATTCGACTTTTTATTTCTGACCATTTCCTCAGTTACAGCTACATTATGCTGTCACCACTACAGCGTCACAGTTTATTTGATGAATTGTTGATTTTCTCTTACATGTGGATCTCATCATGTCCCATCTTCCAGCTATTTTCTTACGATCTCCATTTCTTGAAAATTTGTGACACTTTCTAAAATTACATTATAAACTATAATGTAATTTGTGAAATCATTTGTTTTGTTTTTCAATTTTGTAGAAATAGGATTTTTTTTGTAGAAATGGGCACCTCCAGCTCATTTTTAAAAGAGGGGACATACCAAGTAAGACAAAAAGTACAAACACTATCCTGTTTTACTTTTAACAGTTTAACTTGTAAAATTAAGTATACTTAAGTATAATAAAGGAGAATTTACCAAACTCAAATCTTTCAAGCAAGTAGTATCATGGTTCACCAGTTTGTGTCAAGTTTTATAAGTGAATAGGCAATGTTACAATGTTACATGGCACACTGCAAAAAAAAATCTTTATCATTTATAGGATATGATTAATAGGAATAGTCATAGGCTTATGATTACGGAACCAGCCGTGTGACCTGAAGATACCTGGTTTGATTCCCAGTTCCACCAAATTCTATGGCTGAAGTGTCCCACCTAAACCTAATTGCTCCCTGGGCGCCATGTGCACTGCTGCCCACCGCTCCGGACACATGCTCACTACGCCAGTGTTTGTGTGTGTGCGTTTTACTGCAAGGATGTATTAAATATAGAGGACAGATTCTTCTGTATCCAAGTATAGTAGGAAAAATTGACAACTTTAGCACTTGTATTTTGATGCGTGAAGACCAAGTATGAAAAACACTTCGAAACGTGGCGAACGTCTCGGGTGCTGGGCAGATATACCCAGGACATGGTGCCAATCAATCCATGGGCACACACTCACTCGCACAGACACACTCTATATGGGGCAATTTGGAGAATTCAATTGATCCATGTTTGTGCTGATATGCTATGCTTGGGTAATTTCCCAACATGCAGCAGTGCATTTTGGTCTAATGTTTCCATTTTTGTATCTTCTGTTCAAATGACATTATACTAGAAGACTTGGTGTCATTTCAGACACACCTTTGCAAACTTAAGCCACTCCATCAGGTTCTTTTTAAAAATTTTTTACACTGTCAACCCCTCTAAACAAACCACACTTGTTTACATGCGGTCAACTATCTTGTTTTCTGCTTAAATATTTAAACATTTATTTAAAACTTTTTTGGGAAGTGATGGACTATATATATATATATATATATATATATATATATATATATATATATATATATATATATATATATTGTTCTCAACAAATTTTAAGACCTTCTGTAAACTTAACACAAAACTGATAGACTTTACATTTTTCTTGACTCTTTGAATACTGTGCATTAATTACTTTTTTAGTTTTGTACAAAAAAAATTATCTGTGTATAATCGTGTATTTAGGCCATTAACCACTAAAGTTCAACTGTATTTGACCTGTGGTTTAGATGATACAGTAATTTTTACATCAGTGAAACTGGATGAAGCATGATGAAACTGGAGTACAATGACTGACCTTTATGATTTGACCATAAGCCCACTGAGTAAACGGACCATTCATATGTTTCCTTTGAACTGATTCAGAAAGCACTTTAATCTGTTGCCAGCTGTTGTTGCATCTTTCAGTGGTTACATCTGACTAAACAATAGGACTACAAAATAAGGTCATTGTGGTTACAACCACTCACATTACACTTTTCATATTCTGCATAGAGACTGAGAAGTTGACATAATGCTTTATGTATTATATTGAATTAGAATTTTATTTATATATTTATTTATATACCATGACCAAATAATATACTAAATAAACAATATTTAAATTAATTTGTTACAAATGGCATAGGGCCCTTGTCGTACACTATTGACTTGTGTCGACATAATCGATTACGAAAATACTTCGATCTGCATAACTTGCATCGACGCTTCAACAAAATGGCAGTGCCCTCCCAGAAAGATGGATTTATCCAAAGCGCAGCAGCTTAAAATCACCCGGGTGCATCTAAAGTGTGGCAGCACTTCATACAGAAACACAACAATGTGGCGCTCTGTAAACGATAAATCGATTTTTAAAATAATCAGAAGTTTCAGCCCTAGTCAGGCCTTAAAATGCTTGAATCTGAATGAATTGGAAAAAAATCTTTGCCACACTTTAGAATCTTGTGGCAAGACGTTTTATAGAGGGGGGCCTTATAACTGCAGCAGAGATACCATTTTTCATTTTGAACATTTTCATTTGATGGACTGTCAAAAAAAGCTTGTCACTGAAAAGCTGCCATGTGACTGATTAGATATTGTCTTATTTTCTGTCACCCTTGGTAGTTGCTGTTAAACTAAGATGGTCTAGACATGTCCGTTCTGCTGTAGGATCATCACATCTAGAAAATTTTATGTTTTCTTGACTGCAATGAGCTTTCATCATGAATCACAAGCAGATAGGTCATGTTAAATTATTAGTAATAGCAAGGTTTAATATATTGTTCCTCTACACAATTTTTTTTTTTTTTAGTTTTTGCACTAAATAGCGGGTTAGGAACTTATTTTCTATGAAGTCTTTGTTTATGGACAAGTTATTTTCTGTGTGAAGTTTGATTTCTCCTGCAGCATGGTTGTTCACATAATACCCGTTTTCTCCCTCAGTCTAAAAACTGGTGCATCATTTTGTATTTTGTATGTCTGTCCAGCAGTGGACTGGCAGTTGTACGTAATGTTTCCCCAATCTTTAGCTCCATGAGCAGTAGAGCAGGGGTATTTACAGGATTCAGAGGGGTCTGGTTAGAGGAAATTGTCAGGCTAAGGTCGAGACGTCATCATTTCTCACGTGTCCTATGATTTAGTGCCTTTGCCTTTATACAAAGAGCAAATAAACACAAATCTCTCACACACACTGACACAATATGTAGCATTGTGTGTAAAAAAAAATACAAAATTACACAAATTTGAGTAGTTCTAATACGTTACCTAATCCCCTTCTAAATGCAATTCAACTTCCCTCACTCCTATAAAGTGCAGTGTCTTCACTCATACTTTGTCATTAAATTAAAATTAAAGCTTGATCATTAGTTACCACCATTTGTGTACAAGTTGTATGTATTTATAAAGCACATTTAAACACTGCTTAAGCTAATTAAACTAAATTAAATAGTAACACGTTCTCTATCACTCTCGTTATCCAGTTAACATCCAAAAACAGCATGAAGCGTGCTCTGCCGGTTCACATAGTGTGAGTGCACTGTTGCGTTGATTCACTATTATTGTATATTGTAGTGATTTACTCTGCTGTCCGGCCCCTTCATCCTCATCGGTGACGCCCAACATGTTTAGTTTCAGGTGGTGTATCATCACCGTGGTGCTCCGTGCAGGTCAAATCGTTTTAGCAAAGCTTGCATGTTACACATTCTTTAGTTGTTTGAAACGTGAAGTACTCCCACACTTGATGATTTATGCTTCATTTGCAGAGTTTATTAAACTTTGTTAAACATGTATCGCAGATTCCACCTCTGCTCCGCCTCGTTCCGTTCAACCCGCCCTTATTTATTTATTTTTTTCTGTGCTGCAGGTGATTTAAGCGGTTACGACATTGCAAGTAACGAGTAATTCGCGTGACACAACGACTCGATAATGAAATTTGTTGTTGACACTATTCATAATCGATTTTTAACGATTTTATCGATTCGTTGTTTCAGCCCTCCATTCAATATATTGAAAACATATTAATTGTTTTAAATGCCGAACTGAATGAATTATTTATAAAATCTAAACGTTTATTCTCCTCAACTGAAAACAAAAGCTACGTTAATAAAACCGATTGCTTTTGACAAAAAGTGCATCATACAGTCTGTGCAAATGGAAAAAGTAAATAAAACTTGTATTCTTGTATTTCTTGTATTTTCATGATCGACTTTACTCTTTCAGACCACACCACCTGAATTAGCATTTCTGTGACTTAGTTTGTCCTCTAACTTCTGCTTCTTGTTCCTCGCCTGTGCATACCTTGCGCTCTCGAATCTATCTGCACAGATCTGAATGGCTGAGGAGAACCTTTGGTGATCTTACTACGCATGCAATTTGTCTGTGAGCTTAATGCAAAGTGAAGCCCATACCATAAAGACAAGAAAGTTCTGCCGCTTAAAATAAACAGTGAAAACTAAATGCATAGTTTACCAGTTTGAGTCAACAGAGCATCTGGATCCAGATCACGAGCTGCCTATTAGTGACCTCCACACTAGATTGGCTCGGCACCCCTTATGACATTTGATCATGACAAATGCATTAGAAAAGGAAGAAATAATAGTGTCACAAGCAGAGAGCATGTTTTGCAGAGCTTCTTTGCAATTTGCCTTGATGTCTTTAAACTATGATAATGATATTGAAATTTAAAAAATGTTTTGTTTATTACAGATTGAACAAGATATTTCTATTTAGTTACACAGTATATAATTTCATTTTGCATTTTAACGTTTTTTAGGAGGATTTAATAATTTGATCACAGTAGCAGTATTGATTGATCAAAATTGAAGGAAATTGAGGTAAAGCATGATCAATAATGTAATCGTGTGCTACGAGCCTGAGCAACAAGTTTTATCATGACATGAATTCATGGATGTAACAACTGGTGGATCAGTTTATTTTACCTATTAGAATACACTTTGCTTATGGATTATTCTCATTGGGATTTTGTAAGTGACAAAGATTTATTTTCCGCTTAAGCTTTACAGAGTGGCTTTTTTATATTACTTATACAATTTTTTTCATCATAAACTAAAATTGATTTTGCAATAACTATTTTTTTAAATAATTACAAATGCTACTATATTGGATAAATCTTAAAGCTTGTAAGTATTTGTACTAACTTAAGTATTGATGATAAGCCCAATTTATCTGTCTACACCAGCGGTAACCAACACTGTGCACATGGGCTCCTGTTCACCTGTATGGACCATGTATGTCAAACGCGGGACATGTCCTAGAAAAAGCACTAAGCACTGATATGACTAAACTTGCGTTTTTTCCGTAAATAAATGTCGAACATCACAGGCAGAAAAAACAACACGTTATTTAGAGAATTTGATATTATATATGTGACGTATAATTGATGCGTTAACTGCAGTCATCCTGCGGTCTGTGAAATTCCCAGAGGAGAGATAGCTTAGTGGCTTAGTAGTTAGCACATTTGTCTCACCGCAACGGGCATCCAGGGTCGAATCCCAATCTGGGTGGAGTTTCCATGTTCTCCCTGTGTCGACCTGGGTTTTTTTAAAAATGAACAGTTGCTCTCTGATGGATTTTTTTTAATCTGAGATTTCTGGTTAAAATCATGGTTTATTAGTTTCAAGTTTGTCACATGCAATTATTACACGGTACAGGCAGAGCAATGAGATGCTTTAACAACTTCTCCACAATCAAGTAGTGTTAAAATTAAGATAAAAAAAAAAAAATAATAATAAAAATCCTCCTCATCCTATTTTTGTTCACCTTTAGGGATGAAAATGTCGTCCTGATGGCAATAGGGTAAATAGTTTGTTGTTAGGATGACTGAGATCCTTTGTGGAGCAAAATATTGTTTAAGCCTTTAAAGCATCTGGAAATTAACTAAATGGGAACTTAAAGTAAAAAATGTTGCATCAGCCAATATGACAATATTGCGACCTCCCCCGTCCAACACAAATAAAATGAATCTGACATGTATATGACCAATAAATTTTTTTTAATCATGTGCTTTAGTACAGTAGAACCTCTGTTTTCGTTGCCAATCTGTCCACAAACAAATGGTAATATACGAAATTGATTCACCAAAATGTAAATCCAATTAAATTGGACTTCAAAAAACATACCAAAAACACATTTTATAGAGAATAAATGTGTTTAATAATGAAAGCATATATATTACATACATATATACATTAGCCGTAACATTCTCTTCCTTTTTTGCCACAATGGAACTTATCGCATACGATGACTTCCCATAAATGCAGCCGATTTCCACTATTTTAATGCAGCTCTTGTATTTCTTAAAGATTTCCTTCTGCAACTCTATCGTGTTCCTGGTTTTTCTTTGTTGGGTCCAATGATGGAGCTAGACGTAAAGCATTAACTTTACTTTTACTTAGCAAGGAAAAGTTAATTGGGACAATAAGATTTGTGCATGTGAGCACACCGATTAAATGCGAAGCAAATGGCGAAAAACGGTGATGAAAAGATTTAGGGTGTATGTACCATTATCTGAATATTAAATGACACCAAGAAATAAGATGTCACACAGCACTGTGCTGTTAACAAGCCACTGGAAATAATTAACAAATGTTTACTGTATTTAGCAAAGAAAAAAAAAAGCATGAATAGAGTATTTATTACTTAATATCTAAGAGCAAGTTTTATTTTTATATGACAAACTTGACAAGATGCTGTATTGGGTGCCTTTAAATAAAATTAAATACAAAAGTGAAATTTAGTAGTAGAGTTTACCGTCCCTTGATTTTATACATCAGTATGGTTGACACTGGTTTAATTCCAGATTCTTCTTTGTTCTTTGTGCCAGGCATTGACTCATTGGCTCTGGTAATGATACTTTTTGGGAAAGTGTACTGTGCTTGCTACTTTACCAAACTAGACGTTTTTGCCTCTATTTTTACAGGGCTATGTCCTCAGCAGCAACATCGCCGCCGTCAGTTGACAAAGTAGACGGGTTTTCCCGAAAATCAGTCAGGAAGGCCAAGCAGAAGCGCTCGCAGAGTTCCTCGCAGTTTCGCTCTCAGGGCACACCCATCGAGCTCACGCCGCTCCCCCTGCTCAAAGGTAAGAGATGAAATTCAATGGTTTTGGTAAATCATGCAAATGAGGTGAAAACATTGGACTAATTTATTTATTGATGAGAATGATCTGGTATTACACATCTGTAGGTGGCAAAATTGTGAACCATTTTGGATTCGCAGATGATTTTAGGATAAAATTTTCAGGGGTTTTAATAAAAGGATAGCAGGTGTGAGTGGATGACCTGTTTTATGTGAGGAAAAATAATCTATTAAAGATTGATCATTACAACACATATTTATGGTTAAAGTGCTTCATGAAATGAACAATGGATATTTTTAAGGACCGCAGGAGAATCATTCCGGCTCAATAAGATCCGAACTACATCGAGATGATCATTCCATTGGTTTAAACACAATCTAGACTCTAGTTTTACCTTTTATGTTTTCTGCTGATGCTAAAGTTTTCACATACTTTTTTCACTCTCAAATAACTAATATTAGCCTAAATTAATAAAAGATTTTAGTTGTTTTAAGTAAAATATCTGCAGGAAATAACATTTTAAAGTGTTTTTAAACTTTCAAGCACATTAATTGGTTTTCCTTTCATTTTAATTGTAAAAATAATCTTGGTGCTTTCGGGTTTCATTAACAGTGCCGGCATTGATACTGGTAAGATAACAGAAGGTCTATTGAAACATTTAAATCTGTAAAAAAGTTGAATTTAAAATTGCAGAAATACAAAATGCAGTCAAAACTTTTACCTCCGGCTGTATCTCTCCGTAGGTTGCTTTGCTTTTACCCTTCTGTCCACTTCATCTCAAACAAGCTCAGTGGGGTGAAAGGCTGAACAGTGCAGTCTATTTTCAAATCATACCTACTCTAAGGTGGTTCTGACAATATCTAGATTTACAATATTTTTGGGGTCATTGTCTTGCTGTTATTTAAACTCTGACCTGCTAATTATAAACAAAATGGGATTAAATTGGATTGTAAAAATGCTTTTGTAGCTCTTTTTATCCAGTCTGACAGACACATTGTGAAAATTGCCAACTATAAATCCAGCAATACAGCCCCATGTTGCTACATGCTTTACTGTAGGTGGCACACACCGTGGATCGTCCTTTCACCTATTTGACAGCATACAAAAACCCTGCGTGATGTACCAAATATTTTAATTATGATTCATCAGTCTACAACACCTTTGTTCCTTTGTGCCATTTCAGGTTTTTCACTGGACTTGAACTGTGATAATATCAGTAATAACCAGAAATGTCGACGTGTTCTAAAATTGGCCCGGAGTATTCATCTATGATGCAGCATAATTTGCACAGGCATAGCCAATGAATGCACAATAAGCCTATATCGTAGAAAAAATTTTGCTCCAAAACTTATTTGTGCAGTGTATATAGTAAATACAATGTCCTGAATCTGAAAACTCAACAGAATACTAATGTTGGATTATATTGAGTATAAAGTGTCTTTGTTTTTAAACATTAGAAAGAAGCAGCAAATTCAGCAATCTGTGGTTTATAAGTATTTACTGTTTTCTTACTTTGTCCCCTCATGCCCTAATAGACGACACAAAGCCAAAAGTGATTCTTGCACTACTTGCTGCACTACTGCACTACATAAACACTTGCACAGAGCACTTTCTTCATGGCAATTTAAGATTCTGTCTGTGTAAAAGGAGAATATAGAAAAGCTTTTTTGTAATGTATTTTCTGACTTTTAAATCTGAAACTTGTAATGTAATAATTTAGCACCACTTTTTCTTTTTATTATAAAATGCATGTTCGCACTGTAACTGCTCTCTCTCCACTTCTTTTAACCAAGCAAGAAACCGTGATTAAAATTGCTACTAAAAATGCTGGATGGAACATCCTTTATCTTTAACTTTTCCAGCATTAGTGCTGAGTACAGCTGTCACTACATCAGCAGTAGCAGGGAAAATCCCCAATCTGGAGACCACCCATCAGATACTTCTATACATTACAAATTGTCTTGCAAGGCCAGGAGCACTACTTGAGATCTAGACATTAGTCTCTCCTGTGTGTTTAAACCATAGGTGGCTTAAATGAAAAAATAATAATAAGAAGAAGTATTTACTGTCACATTCTTAATTTTTTAATCTGACATTGACATAACAGCACAAAAGATACATGTAATTAATGGTTACATTTGTTTTTCTTAATTTGTATCCTCGATTAATGCACTGCATTAAGAATTATGACTGGTGTGAAGAAACTCCAGTTGTTAATATTCGCATCAGCGACAAATCCTTCCTCACTGAGGATCATGGGTAGAAACAACAGCAGGCTCTTCCTTAAGCTGTGCGCTTCTTCACAACTGACCTTTTAATTAAAGGTTAAAGCTCTGTATGTGAGAAGCACATGCTTTATTAATCTTTTCACAATAAAGTGTTTTATTATTCAGAGGTGTAGAGCTTTTTTTGTCACACATTTAGACGTTGCTGTGACTGCTCATTTTGTTGTAATTGAAAGAACCCCTTTGCTTATTGTATGCTATGATCATTTAGGGCAAATTATACAGCTGGCGTTACTGTTTTATTAATAAAGCCATATTGGATCTCTTTTACTTACAGTAACTTTCCAAGATCGAAGATTTTTTTATTTTATTTATTAATCGATGTGTGATAGTTAACAAAATTTTTCCTGACTTGTTTCTCTCATTACTGTGTAAGTGTTGTACAAACCGTGTGAAGCATCATATTTTGATGTGCTTGTTTGTAGTTGGCATGTGCAAAATTAACATCATCTCAAATTGAATATATAGTAATGAGTCATGCAAAGAACACTGTTTGTTAAGGCTGTCGCCATTGGTCGACTTAGGCGAATACGTCAACGTCAATATTTTGTGTCGACGCAACGGTTTTGTTTGTATTTTTTGAAAAATATTTACATCTGGTCATTTAGCAGACGCTTTTATCCAAAGTGACTTATAAGGTGAGCACAGGGTTAATCACAACATCCCTGGAGCAATGAGGTTTAAGGGCCTTGCTCAAGGACCCACACTGGTAACTTCAGTGGACCTGGGAATTGAACCCCCAACCTTCAGATTGATAGCCCAACGCCCTTACCACTGAGCGAATACTATTCAAAAGTAAATAAACGTGAATTAGGGCTGCAACTAACGATTATTTTGATAATCGATTAATCAAAAAAATTCCTTGTCTTTGCATTTACATTTAATCATTTAAAAGACGCTTTTATCCAAAGAGACTTACAAATGAGAACATTACAAGTCAGTAGTTATGAAGAAAACCAGCTACACTGTAGAATTATTAGGCAGGTCAATAAATGTCTGGTTTTATTTACAGTATGAGTTTAAGGCATCCAAGTAGCCCAAAGAGCAATTAAACACAAATCTCACACACACAGACAATATGTAGCATAGTGTGAAAAAAAAAAACTAAATTACACAAATTTGAGTCACTATAATCTGTTACCTAATTCCCCTTTAAATGCAACTAATTCAACCTCACTCCCATAGTGTGCAGTGTCTTTTACTTTAATTAGCACTATTGTGTACAAGTTTTATGTATTTATAAAGCACATTTAAACACTTATTAAGCTGTTTGGGGGTTGGGGTTCAGTAAAATTATTCTATAGTATAGTATTATATATAGTATGTTTAAGTGTTTAAACATACTATTATAGTATTCTTAAGTTAACATTTCCTTTAATGAATGAAAAACACAATGAAAGAAATAATGTATCATCTAAACATCCCTCACTTAACAACAAAAGTCAGCTCCAAATAACACATGATACTCAGTTGCCCTCAGTAATGAACCAAATATTGTCTGTTCTGTAGCCTATTGGGGAAAAAAATGAACAATTGAACTAATTAACAATAAGCTATTGAAAAAAATAAAGTAACAAATGAACTGATTTAAAAAAAAATCAGCTATTAAAAAAAATAATTAAGAAATGAACTAAAACTATCAGCTATTGAAAAAAAAAAAGTAATAAATTAGCCAATTAACAAAAAAAAAATACCTCTTGTGAAATGTCAATTGGACACAGGGACATGCTTTGAAAGGCTTCCCTTTTGTGTCGACCCGGTCTGAAAGCGGGGGGGGGGACTCGCTTTTGTAAACAGACACTTGCGCTTCGGCATGTTGCTTGCCGACTGATGCAAGCCAGGACAGCGCAGTGTCCCAGTGCCGGGACATTTAATGATCCAATGAAGGTCATTTAAAAACCAGGACATTTCCTCACTTTAAAAAAACCCTGGACAGGACGTGAAATACGGACATGTCCCGGGAAATACGAACGTATTCGTATAACGGACGTTAAGACGTGTTCTCCATCATGTATCATCACCGTGGTGCTCCGTGCAGCTCAATTCATGTTCCACGTTCTTTATTTGTGTGCAGCGTGAAGCTCCCGCAGTCTTTTTCTGCGTTGGCTGTGTTTCATTTCTACGATTTATCAACTTGTTTTGCAGACTCTGCCTTGTTCTGTTTAACCCACTATTATTTTCCAGTGTTATTGAAGCGCTGCAGGTGACCTAAGCGGTTACGACATTGCGAGTAACGCGGAAATAGTGCAACCCAACAAATCGATAATGGAAATTCATTATCGACACTTTGGATAATCGATTTTATCGATTCATTGTTGCAGCCCTAACATGAATAATATTATATAAAGACTTATAAATTCTTAGGTCATTCAGGCCACTAGTTATGGTCATGGTTATGTTTTTGGCATTGGCTTTTATGGCAGTTGTGATGTTTCCTGATTGCAAATTTTTACAATTGATTTATTTTATCTTATGTTTGTGTGATTTGTAAAAGCAGTGCTGTAATTTCTCTAGCAGGTCTTTACTTTTTATAAAGCCTTTAAGCAGTTTTCTTCACTTTCCCCAAACACCTTCCCTCTTTTTCATTGACACAGATGCAAATCACAGTTAAAGCTGCAAAGAAATTTCAATGATGCTTCGAAACCAAGGAAGCAAAAAGTAACTTGTTTAAAAAGATTATTTTCTTAACATTTAAGTCTGTGACTTTAAATCTTTGATGGCGGTAGACTGGATTGTGGAACTGTCATTACAAATGCAGCAATGATCTCTGCTGGCTGATGAGGGCATAGGCACAATGAGTAAAGTGAAAACATGGGATCTCTTAAATAGGAGCAGTTAGTGATGATTAGGATTGAGTATTGTTTGATATTTTATTGATAAAGGTAAGATAAGTTAATTCTTTGTTGGTCCCACAATGGGGAATTACACATTCTCAGCAGCAAAAGTAACAGTAATTGTGAAAGTTAAAAAAAGATGCATCTAATATACTTCTTAAGAAAAGTGCTTAAAAAAGGAAAAATATAAATCAGTATATACAATATAAAACAAACTGCTCATATTGTATACAATTTCCCATATACAATAAAAAATGTCATTTTTTGAAAATTATAACATGTATATTTCTTCTTGTTTAAATGTCTAAATTTCAACTTTTAATTATTTTATTATTTAATCAGCAGTTACACCATTATGTAAAAAGAGCCTGATCTCACTTGTGCCAAATTCTTTTAAATAGTGACCAATTTTTCTGATTCACACTGGTCCTGTCTGTTCTTTTTGTATTTTAATGTTCTAAATTTCTTCACGACTAGGCTGTTACTCTCATCTAATGATTGTATTCAGCATTCTTTAGGTTGGCACCTTCTCTCTGGAAAAATGCAACTGATACAACATGAGAACAGTGTACAATAAACGGGATATTATTTTTTTATAACCACTTAGCACTTTTAATGATGTCACCACTCAGTAACATCTCCAAATTTCCACAAACTCTCATTTCTACAACTTTAAAGAGCCCAATTCTATCAGTTAGTGGACTGTTTAGAATCTTCTTGTGTCAAATGACACTATAGCCTACTCTCCTTGGACAGAGCCTTGGACTCCTTGGACAATCATTAGAAACGTAGGGATGGTAAACAAAACTAAAAGCCAAATAAATGCTGTCTTTCTACCAATTTCAAAGTGGTTGTCAACTCAGCAGGTGTCCATCAGTCACATCCTTTAATGCGTCCTTGTGTATTCAGAAAGAAGCTCTATAACTAGAATTGGAATTGTAGTTTGGATTTTTAAGATCAGGGTCCTTCTTTCATTTATAAACTTTTGCTTAATCCTCTACTAGGGTCACAGGGATGCCATGCAAATCTATGTGAGAACATTTTGGGCTCTGGGCAGATACGCTCGGGACAGAGCCCCAATCTGTCGCTAGGCCCACATACAGACACACACACCAACCCGTATATGAGACAATGTAGAGCGTTAATTTTACCTTAAATCCATGCTTTTGGATTGTGGGAGGAAACCGGAGAACGCAGAGGAAACCCACGCGGACACGGAGAGAACATGGAAGCTCCACCCAGATTGGGAATCGAACCTGCTTTCCCAGCACTGATTGGGAAACATGCTAACATTACATTATATTACATTGCATTTGTCATTTAGCACAGGGATTCTCAAATGGTAGATAGTGGCCCAAAAGTGGACAAACTGCACAAAAATAGTGTAAGGTCCCAAAAATGATTTTAAGCAGAGTTTTTCAATAAATAGATCAAGATTGGACCAGTAGATCTAGAAAGGTACAAGGGTAGTGCAGGTAGATCATGTGCCATTAAAAAAATAATTAATTTGAATAAATAAATACATTTTAAATGTAGCCCATTATCAATCCTCACTGTGGCATTTGACACTGGGTTGACATACAATAACAGTGCCAACTTATTTAATTATTGTAGGTAGATAATTTTAACAAGGTTGTTATAAAAGTAGTCTACCTGTATGGATACATCCATAAAGTAATTACTTTAGTTAAATCAACATTTGAAAGTAATTATTGTATATCTTAAGGTTCCCTATTGTAATTCAAATCACTATGACCCCCCCCCCCCCCCCACACACACACACACACACCTCTACATTATATTCCAAAAAAATCATTAGAACTTGACAGCTCCAAAGTTTCACTTGACAGCGTTGTTTGTAACCTTGGTTTCACAAATTACCTTCAGCCGAAACCCAACTGAACAGGTTGTCCTGCAGCTTCATTTTTTACATCAGTTATAAAAGCCCTGGCCCTCTGGATCTTTTCCATCTTACCTATACTTTTTTTTTTTTTTTTTTTTTTTTTTTTTTCAAAATGTACACCAATGTGCTCCAGTGATGATCATCTGATGCTTTTACCTTGGAGTAGCACTATGATGCCAATTCCTCCATATTGCACTTTCATCACTGCTAAATGGTGGACTTATGCCTTTAGCTCAGTCTGTAATGCTGAGAATATTTTTCAAAAACATTTTCAAGACTGCAGCTGGTTACTCCTTGTATTCTCTTTAAGACACTTTGGATGAAGTGTCTGCAAAATGACTTAATGTATGTGAATGTAGGGTTTTAGCTGAACTGAATTCCAGCTTATGTTCTCTCTCTCTTCATGGGCCATAAGTAAAAGAGACCTCCCGCTGTGTACCTGACCTCATGGGCAGTAAGTTTAAATAGAGACCAGCAAAAAATAGAACTGAAGACAGAAAGGAACGATGCACGGGGGTAAGGGGCGTCTTCCCTTTTAGCCGTTCCCTCTCTCCACCCGTCCATAGTTTCCGTAGGGTCAGCTGTGCCTGGTAACCAGATCCTAACTGCTGCTTTCCTCTATACACACACACACACGCAAACGCACACGTCTGTACATACATGTGTATTCACACGACAGCGCTGTGCTTCAACTTTATGCTTTTTAACATATCGGCCACAAACTGGCCGTCTATAAACTTAGCTTTGACAAAGTGGAAAAGGAAGAACCTGACTGAGGGAATCGTGAGTGGGTGAGTGAATGAAGAGGAGGTCGTAGGGTGGGCATGGGGAGGGGGGTTGGTGCAAAATCTGGCAAAGTGAACAGACATGTGCCTGCTTTGTGGTGTCTTCTCACAGTTCAAGTCTGAGCTCTACAGCACTGTACATACTGTACATGCACATGTCATTTTTACTGCTGATTTGAAATTTTCACACTAGTCATTATAGTTTTAGTTCCTCTGTGAACCTGGATATAGTCATAATTCCCCCATTTTAATTGAACACTTGTAGGTTATCTGAATGAACGCATTTCTTTTTTTTTCTTTTTTTTTTTCCTTTTTCTTTTTCTTTTTTTTTATTTACTATTGCAGGCACACTAGCTAGCCATAATTGTAAAGGTGTGTGAATATAAATATACATTTTATTTTGCTGGTCAAAAAAACTTGCTTAATTGTCATGCTTATGATTGTGATAATTAAATAATTTAAAATAGAATTTACTGTAATACTGTAGAAATGTAACCACAGTAAGGGATAAATTGGCTTGCTAGTAATTGTGTCATTGTGAAGGTTTATTATTGAAATGCTTTGTAATCATGTATGTGGGTTTTAGGATGTGAGATTGACAAAATACTTTCCTAAACATTAAAAAATAATAATAATATATATATATATGTTTTTGCAGCTCTCACTGTCTCTGTGTTCAGTGTTTGGTTGATTAAAGGGTCAGGGAATGTTGGATGTGTCAGGCTTTACTGACCTAATGAATGTGAACTATGTTATGATTTTCACTTATGCAGTCATCAGTTTTCAAAACACTGAACTGTGCAGCCATGAAAGTGGCGTATACAGTTCAATGTGCATTCATAATGAATCAATACCTACCAACTGCACAAATAAGTTGTACTTTTTGCATTATTTTCTACAACTTTAATTAGCAAGCACACATATGTTCCTTTTCTGTGTGCTGCAATTGTTAATGTCCATTTCTATGAAATATACTCAGTCTTTACTCGTGTTCTCAACACAATCCATGACATAAGTTTTATGAATGTAATAAGATAAGAACATCTAGTTATGGACTAGTTTTGGAAAGTGGTTTTTGCTATGTGTTGACATTAAAGGCACCATTTTATACATTTGATTTACTCACATTTTACTGAGCTCTTGATAGAAATGTTAGTGATTCATTTAAATTACTCACACAAACATGTCCTATGCTCGTTTGTCTGGTCCTTTTTGTAATATTTAAACTTTCATTAATGTTTTTTTTTCTCTTTGTGTAAAAAAAAAAAAAATCTATTTGTTTTTTAGACCTTCACTCCTCTGTCCAACAGTAAACCAAAACCACTCCCACTCCATTTACAGAATGGGGCTTTCCCCTTACGTGCTTTAGGCACGTGGCTGTTACCTTATACATCAGTCCCTTTTCTTCCTAGAAGGTCTTTTCTAGTAAATATCCTATAAGGAGGTCCTTGTGTTTTGTTTTTTTTATACTTCAAAGTGCAACCTTGAGGATAAGGGCAGCACAACCCAAAATAAATTAGTACTAAAGCATTTCATTGCTTGTTTTAGTGTTTGTTGTGGAGGTTTTGGTGTTTATCCTAATTGCATTTTTAAGTAAATGTGTATTGGATCTTTATGCTTAAATTTTCAAACCTATAGGGGAGTTTGTGTTTTGTTTTTTTTTATTTTAAGAAAAAACGTGACGAAACTATTACTCCTATTCTGATGACCTTTTTGTTGTTATAGACCTAAATGTTTTTTTTTATTTCTGTTTGTTTTACCAACACACCTTCACTCATTGACCTATTAGAAAATACTTTTAGATTTTTAGATTTAACAGGCAAAGTCCTGCATCCCAAAGACATGTTTCTGTCGGTTTAATTTTACAGCCATCATGTACTGTACAGTATGAGATTGATCTACATTTATGGTGGTGAAAAAGATTCAATGAAACCAAAGTGATGCAAACAAATTTAATTCCATGTCATTCCATTTTTAGATTAACACCAAAAACCACATTCATACATATGCAAAATTTGTTTTAATTTACAATAATGCCAAATGCAATGGACACATTCAAAACGTTTCAAATAGAAATTACTGTCATTAATTGTGTAAACAAAATCTACAAACAAAAGAGAATGTAACCTTTTAAGCATATAATTATTTTTTGCTATTGATAAACAACAGTGATAAAAGTTAATTAATTATGATTTGTTGTGTGGGCCTGCTATATAAACAGTGGAGATTCAGTGCCAAGCCAAATAACCAGAATCATAAGCTGGTCTACAATTATGGAATGGGACAGAATGATGACGGGCCAAATGACTGTCCTGGGTGTATCTGCCCAGCGGCCGAAACGTTCTCACCTGGATGGGCATGGGGAACCCCACCGTGACCCTAGTAGAGGATAAAGCAGAAGATAATGGATGGATGGACAGAATAATGACTGCATTCTCATCAGCAAATCAACACTCAAAAAGTAGAACTGGTGTATTGGAATTGTTAAATGTGACAAGATGGTTTTGAATTGCAATGGTTCTGAGTGCCAAGGATAAATTTAAAACATTTCCAATACAAATAAATCTCACTTATTGTGTAGCCAAAACCTTTGACAAGGGTGGAATATGAAACTTTTTAAGCATATCAGTGAGTTACATTGTTTTTTGGCATTTATAAATAACATTTGATAAAACTCCTGTACTTGCACCGACCTTTTAAGCTTTGTGCGTATTTGGAATAGCTTTTCATACTTGTACATGATATTTAATTGTGTATCAGTGATTTACTGAGAAATGTTTGTGTGTTTTAGACGTCCCTGCTCAGGAGCAGCCGGATTTGTTCCTGAAGAAACTGCAGCAGTGCTGCACTGTGTTTGACTTCATGGACACACTGTCTGACTTGAAAATGAAAGAGTACAAGCGCTCCACGCTCAATGAGCTTGTAGATTATGTGACGGTGAGCCGGGGCTATCTCACTGAACAGGCTTACCCTGAAGTTGTCAAAATGGTAGGCCTCTTTGCACTTAATTGCATTTATTGTTGTTGTTGTTTTATTTTAGTTTAAATATTTTGTTCACCATGATTGCATTCTGTCTTCTTATTTAGGTGTCCTACAACATATTCCGAACTCTTCCACCCAGCGACAGCAATGAGTTTGACCCGGAGGAAGATGAACCCACTTTGGAGGCTTCATGGCCACATTTGCAGGTGCTTCTTCTGCTGCTATTTTTGGTGGACAGGAGTGGTATATTAAACTGCTATGTATAAAGTGTTCAAATGTTTAAAATCTAGATAAACAGTCTACAAATACATTTACAAGTGATCTTCTATTCCAAACCACTCAGTACTGTCACAGGTTTTTTCAGCCTGCAATCATTAGATGGAAAAGTTGGGGATACTTTGGGGAAAATGGATCAATCACTGGTCCATTACATCAAAGGCACACAGCCACTTTGACACACACACACATTAATGCCCAGGAAATTTAAGTCCATCTTTAATATCTTATGAGAGAAAACCAGAGCATGAAGATGGCCTCACAAAAATGGAGGGAACATATAATTCCAAATGAAAAACCCAGTAACCCAGGCCACTTTCTTTAGGAATAACCTCAGTTTTGTTATACAGTACTTGTATAACAAATTATTATACAAATTGTATCATAGTGTAAATGCATTGGATTAAATAGCACATCTGTAATTTTAATATTGTGGTTTTATATACTTTTGTGGTGTTTATATATATATATATATATATATATATATATATATATATATATATATATATATATATATATATATATATATATATATACAGTATATGTATGTATGTATATGTATATATATATATATATATATACAGTATATGTGTGTATGTATATATATATATATATATATATATATATATATATATACCACAAAAATATATAAAACCACAATATTAAAAGCAAGCTGAGGAAAGTTAGTACTCTTATAATTCAGTACTATGTACTGTAACTTTGGAACCAAAAGCTTCAAACATTTTCGTAGTAGTTTCAGACTTCTATATTTAGCAGAAGCTTTGGACTTATCTTGATTTTACTTGATTTAGTAAAATGATCAGCCTAATAGTTAATATTAGAATATCCTGACCTTTTAGAAGACTGTCAGTATAGTTTGATTTGAAACTTTTACTTTGTTTTTCCAACACCCCTGCTATTAAGATGTTGCTTGTGGATCTTTAGCTTGCTGCATGTTCCATTTGCATGGCCCAGTGTATGGCAATAGACATACATATATTATATTTGGGTATAGATTTCGAAATGATTATAATCTTACCGAAAAAATATTCTGGTTTGGATTCAGGTTGGGATAATAGATGACCCCTGTTTTTGTAGTTTGCATGTTCTCACTGGGTCTACTGAGTTTTCTCCAGGTGCTTCATTTTCCTTCCACAGTACAAAATCATGCTAGTAGGTGAAATTGAGATTCAAAATTGATCATAAATGTGTCCTGCCTTTTGCCCTGTGTGTGCAGGGATAGATTTTAGCACCCCCAACGCTATTTAGGATGAACGATTAGGATGAACAATTGAAAAAATTATTTAATTTGTTGTGTGGGCCTGCTATATAAACAGTGGAGTTGCAGTGCCAGGCCACAGGTGCAAATTATGTCCATGGTTATAAATGTTTTTAAAAAAAGGATGTTTATAGCAGTGCTCTACACATATACAGACATCCAATTATGTTTTCATATGTAATAAAAATAGTATATCCGATAAAACAGCTTAAATGAGCTTAAATACATACATTACCATATCAATCAGAAACTGGCTTCCAACTAACATTAGGTCCAAGTGCCTTTGTTATTCGGATTTAAAAGGGAGATTTTGAGTGAGTCACTAATAGTAGTGCATGGCTTTTGTTAAGGGTCAGTCATGTGTCACAAACATACAATCAGTACACTCTTTTTCCCTTAAAAGCTCCTGGCTGGTTTGTTTCAGATTATTTTCAATACATGAAATCAGGCGCCTTTTCTCTCTCTCTCTTTCGTCCCTCTCTGTGTGCCCATTGCCTCTCCAGGACTCCTTTAGAAATGAAATACATAGTTCAAGGAAAAAAAACCTGGTAACGACCTTTTTCATTTTTCAACATATTGTTTAAGTGTTACCTTAAAGGGTACCTGACTGTCACTACAGGCTCATTATTTCCCACAATTTGCCTCACATTACTGCAGATGCGATCCTGGTAGCTTCAGCTTCCCACTCTCTTGTGTGTGGTGACTGTGATCTTAGACAAACCCATCTGACTGTTTGATCATTTCCTGATTTCTCAGTTTTATCTGTAAACATAGTGTGCACTTTTAAATGTTTTTTTTTTTCCTTTACCTCTTTCTCAGCTGGTGTATGAGTTCTTCATTCGCTTTTTGGAGAGTCAGGAGTTCCAGCCCAGCATTGCCAAAAAGTACATAGACCAGAAATTTGTCTTACAGGTAAGTCCTGTTTAAAATTAATTCCACCTCAACTGGCTCCTCTCAATATGAAGGAGCAGCAACTGTACAGTACTTGGGCTTGTGGCTAAGGAACCAGCCTTGTGACCTGAAGGTCATCAGTTCGATTCCGGTCCTAAAAACTACCATGGCTGAAGAGCCCTTGGCAAAGGCTCCTAACTCCAATTGCTCCCAGGACGCTGTATTCAAGGCTGCCCACTGCACTGGGCACGAGTGCTCACTTCACCAATGCGTGTGTGTATATGTGTATGTTTCACACGGATGGGTTGAAATGTGGAGCACAAATTCCTCCCTGTGTATGCACAGTAGGCAAAATAAATCACAAAAAATATATAGGCTATACAGTGTATTTCTATAAACCAGTTTGTCATTGGTTGTCACAGTAAACCATTTGCTTTTGCTATTGACAGTTTCGTAATGTTACTGTTGTGTTAACAAGGACACAGAATCTTAAAGGACATCTATTTGTACTTGTTTACAGTTAGGATTTTTACCTTATATAGGAAGAATATACAACAGCCAATGATGTAAAAACCCACTGTCTGTTTAATCCTTTAAATATGATTAAATAGGATTGGGGTATGCAACAAGGAAGCAAACCTAAGAACTTCCACTTATGAGCCTTAATTACAGTAATAAGAAACCTATCCTATGTAGAAATTTAAACCAGTTGTAGACAAGTAAGCAAAGAGACTTTAACCAGATTATAAACCTAAACCTAAAAGTGCTTAAACATCACTCTTGCTGCTTTTGTGGCCCTTAAGCAACTTTTCACAACAAGTTGTTTCTGTCCTGTTTACACAAGAAGCATAATAATGAGGTGAATAATGTTTGCACTGTAAGCTTTTAATATAGTTTTTTTAATTGGTGCTACTTCAATGTGTCTAAGGGTATGTCCCCATACACTGCTCATGTTGTAGCACAAACAATAGGGGTTACAATTATTTTTTTTTTATTTTTTTGCTGTTTTACCCTTAGCATAACAGCTCAGACCATGTGATAAAGTGGTGAAGTGACCTATTTTGCCTACTGTGCATACACACAGAGGAATCAGTCCTTCACATTTAACCCATCTGTGCAGTGAAACACACATATACACACACACACACTGAGTGAAGTAAGCACACTTGCCCTGAGGCCCGGGCAGCCTTGAATATGGCGCCTAAGGAGCAATTGGGGTCAGGTCCCTTGCCCAAGGACAATTCAGCAGTGGTACTTCGTGGGCCCGGGAATCAAACCGGGGCCTTCAGGTAACAAGACTGGATTCTTAACCACAAGCCCATGACTGCCTCTTCACAGTCATTGTGTATGCATGTACGTCACT
The DNA here is from genome assembly GCA_019802505.1 of Corydoras sp. C115. Classification (NCBI taxonomy): domain Eukaryota; kingdom Metazoa; phylum Chordata; class Actinopteri; order Siluriformes; family Callichthyidae; genus Corydoras; species Corydoras sp. C115. Next base: position 3,427,060 of record JAFMOC010000025.1, read on the forward strand.
GGAGCTATTTTCTGATGTACAAGTTTGTTTGTGTGAAGATCTTTTACACGTTGGACATTTTATAACGAGTCTTTTAGTGAAAACAACATGGTTTACTTTGTCTTGGATGATCATCCAATGGGATTACATTGTACACAGCTGATCTGCATTAGCTAGTTTTGATTTTGATTCTTTTTTTTTATTTATTTATTTATTATTATTTTTTTTTTATTCAGCAAAAAGTCCTAATTCTAATTGCACATGTCAATGTGACACAGGTTATGTTTCCTTTATTCTTTCATGATTTTAAGGGCAAACGCTATATTGCCAAACATTAATGAACACAGTCGAATCATAAATTCAGTTGTTCTGATCAGGTCCATTGACCTAGGGTTATAAAGCCAAGCATGTTGCATGACATCGCTATCAGGAGCCTAGGAAATTCCTGTGAGGTGTAAAACCTTATAGAACGCCACCTGTGCAACAAGTTCAGTAGTGAAATTTCCTTAACATTAGAATTTTCCCTTAACTATCAGTGGTATTATAACAAAGGGGCAGTGATTGGAGGGGACAGCAACTTAACCACAAAATGTTTGTCTGCACAAAATAACAGAGCTGATACTGAGGTGCATACTGCAAATAGGTCACCAACTGTCTGCAGAGTAAATCAATACAGACCTCCCAACCTTTGGTAGTCTTCAGGTTAACTCAAGTAGGAAGTTTAGATATATGCTTTACAGAATAGCTTTCTGTAGTTAAGCAGCTTTATCCAAATCTACATCACTAAACGCAATGCAGCGCGTCGGATGCAGTGCTGTAAATCATGCAAAATTACACTTCTCTATCTGGCAATTTAATGGGAAGGTCTGGATTTGGTGGTTGCCAGGAAAACAGCACTTGTCTGACTGCATTGATGCTTCAGCATTTCTAGACATTTCGGACAATTTAATGCACTTAAATTTGTGGAAGTATTTTGAGTTGGACCTCGTGGAGGTGCAAGTCTGGTGTAAAAGAAATGAATTGGTCTGATATAGATGGGAGCTTGGGAGGTCAGGTCTCACGTCCAGCATCATTGTCTATCCTCACGTATGTGCTTCTGAAAGAATGGTCCAAAATTCTAACCAACACCCCTAAACCTTGTGGAAAGCCTTCCTAGAGGAGTTGAAGCTATAGTAGCTGCAAATGTTGTGACATATAAATCCATATGGGTTAAAATGGGATGTCACTACAGTTCTATTTAAGAAATGTGTTTGGTAACATACTTTATTCTGTGAAGTTTATTGATCGCAGTTCTCTCAGTTTTAATGTAGGAAGCAGTTTACTGTTTACTCTAAGTTTACAGTTTACTTTCCACTTGTTCCTCTTGATAAATTTCTTTGTTTCTTCTTCCTGTGCAGTTGCTGGAACTGTTTGACAGCGAGGACCCACGGGAGAGAGACTACCTGAAGACAGTCTTACACAGAATCTATGGCAAATTCTTGGGTCTGAGGGCTTTTATACGAAAACAGATAAATAATATTTTTCTACGGTAAGAACTTAACAGGCTTCAAAGTATTTTTTTGTCTTAAAGTTGCCAAATGTATGAAAGGATTTATTACATTAATAATATTGGTAATATCTTTCCTCCCCCACGCTTAACCTCCTGCTTATAGTTTTGTTTATGAAACCGAGCACTTCAATGGAGTAGCTGAGTTGTTGGAAATTTTGGGAAGGTATGTCTTGAAGTTTTCCAGCTTCTTAATGTAATAAGTGTTTATACTGCATTTGAAAAGACATGAAAGTCACTCACTTGGATCTCTTCTTTTTTTTCTTGCAGCATTATTAATGGCTTTGCTTTACCTCTGAAAGCTGAACACAAGCAGTTTCTGGTCAAGGTGCTGATTCCTTTGCACACGGTTAGGAGTCTGTCACTCTTTCATGCACAGGTTTGTATAGGAATGATTACAAATGAAGATTTTATGTAAAATCTGCTGAGGTGTAGCATGGGTAGCAAGATATGAAGAGCTATGATTAATGCACAGTACCTCATATGGGGAGAATAAACACTGCCAATTATGTAAAAGCACACTGACTATTTTATCCTTTAAAGAGAATTGGAGCATGCAACAAAGAAGCAAACCTAAAAACTTCTATTTATGAGCCTAAATTACAGTATTGACAAACAAATATGCAAACAGACTTTTAACCTGATTATTAACTTAAGGATTATGTTTAAGCCTCACCCTTGCTGATTTTGGGCCCTTAAGAAAGGCTTTGTACAGTAATGAGGTGAATAAAGTTATAATAATAATAATACTGAGGTGAATAAAGTTTGTACTGTAGCTTCATTTATAGTTTTATTTATTTATTTATGTGATCAAATCAAAAGCTAAATGACTAAATGTAAATGTATGTAAATGATCAGATGACTTTTAAATTTACATTTAGGCATTACTGCTGATGGCAAAATAATGCAAAATAATTTGAATATATAGCCACAGCGATACATTAAAAACAAAAAGGCACACTGATGTTTAAATGTAGATTCCTGTGAGGTTGAAAAATGTACCAGCCTTTCAGAGACCCTCTTTTGTAAAAAAATTTTATTATATAAATCACTTAAAATTTAATTATGGATAATATCTAGTGGAAAAGTTTAAACTCTTTAAGTTGTTTAAGGTTTTGTGAAATACTAGTGGTTAATATTATTCTTTTATTTTATTTCATATCTTACTGTTATTTTATGTACAAACTTTAGAGTTTGAACACGTGAAAAATGCAATAAAAACTGAGCTCTGTTTAATTCACTTTAATCTTTAACAGACGAAAGGACAGAAAAGGTTTTTAGTGTTTTATGGACTAAGATAATTAAATATAGAATATAAAAATATAATAAAATTTAGAATTTAATTTCGTTTTGTCAGCTTTTTTTGTAAGCAAACTCTGAGCTGTTCAACAATCTGTAGTCAACACTGATTCTTTTCTTTTGTGATGCGTTATTCATTTTCAATATGAAACCGATCTGAACTGCAGGCAGGTCAGTGATGTGCATACTTCAACATTAAATTCCCACATTGTACGCTACATCAGTACCTTCACATATATACAGATGACCCCATTCCATCACAGATGCTAATTTTTTTTGCATTATTTAAGATTAAAATCTGGATGGTCTTTTTTCCTCTTTGGAACATAGAATTTTAGGTTGTTATTTTTTTTCCCTAGGAATGTGAATGGTAAACGTATCTAACTACGTAAAAAATTCAGTTCTTCTTTGATTAATTTAGGACCTCTCTTGCATTAATGCATAAAATGTTTTTGACTTCCATTTTGTATAATACATATAATACAGATACTGGTTGATTTTATTGATGCATGTGTGTTAAGTGACAGTGATTTTAAAAAAAATATTTTTAAACCCTTGTATCTTTGTTAATCACATTAGTATATGATTACTCAAACCGTACTGCCTTAAGACTTGATTACTCATATTTAACAGTGATGTTCACTGTGAGACTTGCACTCTTGCCCTGAGAAACAATGTATTTGAACTGACTGATATTTTCTTAGGAAGTTTGGCACAAAGTGGTGTAAAGTGGCTTTTTTTTTTAGTCCGCCACTACATGCTTTTGGTCTTTTTAATTGAAGTGCAGAAAAAGCTGGCAAGTGAGTGGTAATTAAGAATTTATTATTAGTGCTAGGTTTGAACGCACCCATTCGTGATCTGATCGGCAAAGTCACATATGAAAAAGAGAAGACCATGTTCACATGTTTATAAGAATACAATAGCACATGAAGACGCGTGTTTTTTTGTTTTGTTTTGTTTTAAATGGAATTAAGTGTTCTTATGAAATTGTAATCCAGCTTGCTCTTTATCTGCTTTGTTTTGTAGTTGGCATATTGTATTGTACAGTTTCTTGAGAAAGACCCCACATTAACAGAACCGGTAAGTGCAATTAGATTTTATTTCTTCTTCTTCTTCTTCTTCTTCTTATTATTATTATTATTACTACTATTATTTTGTAATTAATGTAGTTTGATTATTAACCTCTGTTCTTTTTTGTAGGTCATTCGTGGCCTTCTCAAATTCTGGCCAAAGACATGCAGTCAAAAAGAAGTGAGTCCAGATCTTAATCTTCTTAGTTTTTAGGTTCTAGTAATCCTGTATGTTAGGGGGAAAAAGTTGGGGGAAAAATTGTGTTTAAATATTCTCCACTTTTGTAGTCATATCATTGTCCTTACTCTTAATCAAATTAACTGTAATTATTTTTTTCCCATGGTGAAATGCAGTTCTGTACTACATCATAACTAATGTTGCCATTTCAAAAGCCTATAAAGAACTTTGTACACCACGGAGACATAGTGTACTAAGTGGATAAATCTTCATGTTTGATAGCAATGCGCTCATATTTTGTCCTGTAACATTGTTACAAATTGGTTATGGTTATGGTACAGAGATATTAACCTGGAGGGGTCATTGCAAATGCTGAGGACCATGCCTAGCGTTTATTTTTCATGGTCAGTATATAACACATATGATTTGATATATAAAAGCAATAAGGCACAGGATGGTGGGTATTATTGCCTTATTGCTTTTATTAAATAGTTACAAACACTGTAATAAAAAATGGTTTTGCTCATAAATGCATTTATTTCTTCTGCGCCATAATCTAGTCCGGTTTTTACAGTGAACACTGACCCTGAGTAACAGGTTTCCGGTCTCAAGTATGAGCTAAATGGGCCAACATTTTAAATTAATTAATAATGCTTGGACTAAATAGGAAAATGCAAATAAATGTATAATAATATTATACTTGTATTAAAAAGGTTTTCTATTATGGTATTATGTAATTAATTATATTTATATTCATACATTTTCATGTAACATATAGTTATTATAAACTAAAGGTGTTACACAACTTAGTATAATTAAAGTAAACAACTACTTATACTAAATACTAAACATGAACCCTGTTATTTATGTATTATATAATTTTTTTGAAACCCCTTCCTTCGGTGTATTATATATTTTATCCTGCTAGTGTATGGTTTATGGTAAGATGTACAGGACCGTACAATGTTAAATGCATTCTGTATAAACCTTAAGGTAGCATCTCTTCCTCTATTGCCAAATTAATTGTGTTGTCATCACCAGTCTTCCAACCTCTCAGTAGTTTTGTTTTATTTTTTCCAGTGTTTTAAATTAAGTTAACGAATAGCTTTACACTGAAATGAGAACATGGAAACTCCACCCAGATGGGGATTTGAACCAGGAATCCCTAGTGCTGAGAGGCGAACGTGCTAACCACTAAGCCACCGTGCCGCCCAAACATAAAAATAATGTAACCTAAATAAATATATAACAAATAAACACAGACAGAAAACAAATGTATTTCACTTTAATTTACTGCTCAGATATATCTCAGTAGTACTGTACAGAACAGTGGCTTGAGAAACCTCTATGTATGTACTTGACATCAGGACATGTCTATTGCAGGCCTGTAACATATCTCTTTGGTTGTAGGTGATGTTTTTAGGGGAATTGGAGGAGATTCTGGATGTGATTGAGCCCACACAGTTTGTGAAGATCCAGGAACCACTCTTCAAACAGATCTCCAGATGTGTGTCTAGTCCTCACTTTCAGGTGAGTTGCTATGTAACTTCTTTAGATTAGATTAGATTCAACTTTATAGTCATTGTGCAGAGTACTGGTACAGAGTTAATGAAATGTAGTTAGCATCTAACCACAAGTGCAATATATAATATTATTTTCATAAATTGCACACCAGCACCTAGTTAAAGGAGAACCTCCACCTGTTTGTGAAACCTGCCATACACCTATTACAGTTAAACACATCATGCTGGAATGCTGTAAATACATAAATCAAAGACAACAAATGGACGTGCCTAAAACCATGAAAGAATTATTTACACAAGAAAACACAAGAACAGTTCAAACTTACCTAGCAATTATAAAAATAAAAATGGAAATATAAAACAGACTTAAGCATAAAACAAAATAATAAGAATGAAATATAAAACCATTTTGTAATTAAATGTCCAAAATAGCATTAACCCTTAAACAAATAAATACATTTACATAAAGTGCAGTGGATACCAAAGTGAACAATGATTTGTATAAGCATATAGACATAATATAGATGTCATGTACAAAAGATGTCATGTACATGAGTGTGTGCATGTAATGTAATAATGATGTACAGTAAATGTAAAAAAATGTAAATATAAATAGTAGGGCTGCAACTAACGATTATTTTGATACTCTATTAATCGTTCGATTATTTTTTCAATTAATCGATGAATAGGATAAAAAAAAAAATGTAAATGTCTTTATTAAGTAGGTTAATAAATGTCTGGTTTTATTTACATTTGTAAAGTTTGTTAAACTTTTTTCGCAGATTTCCACCTCGTTCCTTTCAACCCGCTCTTTTTTTTTTTTCTTCAACGCTGCAGTTGACGTAAGCGGTTATGACATTGCGATTAACGTGTAAATTGTGTGACACAACAAATTGATAATGAAATTCGTTGTCGACACTTTTTATAATCGATTTTATCGATTCGTTGTTACAGCCCTAATGAACAGGTTATATTTCAGTCTTGCCTGTATTCGCATCATCATGCCAATGTAATCATGCTTTAAATCTTAATATTTTGAGCCTTAGGGATAGCTGTGTTAAAGATATGTTTTTACACAATTATATTTTTATTGGAATGATATTAATAAAAAAGTAAACATTATTGTGACACACAAAAATATATACATGCTTATTTGATTGTAACATTTCATAATAGCACAACTGAAACAAATTTAATTATCAAAAATTTAAAGTAGTTCAAAAATAATCAAGTAGCTAACAGTTACTAGAAATGTTTGCGTCATTACACATTTTTAAACTTCTACACTTCTTTGGCCAATTTAATGTGGTGTTCCTTAGGGTTCAGTTCTGGGACCCCTTCTTCTGTTCTTAGTCTCCATTCAGATGTGTTATATTTAGGTTATTGGAATAATAGATTGAATATAAAGTCTTGGATGAAAAACTTTAGGTTAAACACAAGATTCACAAGCCTCCATACAAGTCGTAAAAAATGTTGCCGTAAATGCAGAAACTTGCAACTAGTATTTTCACCTGTACTTGGTGCTCAACTCAGGTCACTCATTTTTACTTAGCTGCACTTTTTTTTCCCCAAAAATTAAATTAGTTAGTATAATAACATAAATACATCGTAGAATATGTAGGAATAAAGACAGTACAAAATATTTTGCACACTCAGCTTAAACATTTATTTGGACTGATCTTAGATATTAAAGTATGATCTAATATATGGTGGGGGTTCATCAAAACAAAGAAATATGCTTAGGCTACTTAAAAAAAAAAAGTTATTTCATAAGATACATATCAAGAGGAGCACCCAAAAATGGATGCGTGCATAAACTCATAAACTCACCTTCTAAAGTAATTTTAAAGCACCTACATGGACAGACAAATTTAATGGTAATAACATAATAAAACTTTACTTTAATATACATAATTAATACACAATATTTAAGGTGCTCTTGGTATTGATACGGCACCGTGTACAAACCACTTTTGCTGTATCCTGATTTTAAATACTCCATTACATTGCCTTGGATGTTAGAAAAATTAAAAACCTTTAATGCAAACAAGTTGGACTCTGCTACGGTCATGATTTTTTAAAAAACTATAGTGATGAGAGTAGTGTCAAACAGACCAGGGGTTTAAAGGGGTTTAACTCACTTCAAAAAGCTTACAAAAAAAGATGAAAACTAACCTTTTTGTGTTGTGTAGTGTCTGCAAGGCCTACACATTTTCTTTTTCTTGGGTCTCCAGCATCCAGTTATCAAGCAGTATTAATGCACTTGTAGTGCTGGTCCCAAATCTGGTATGTGCAAGAAAGGGCTTGTGGTATAAAACAATCAGCGGCTCTTTGCTCTTCTGAGCTCTAAGAGAAGGACAAATATATTAATCCTCTCTCATTTGTAAGTCGCTTTGCATAAAAGCTTCTGCTAATTGACTAAATGTAAATGCAGAAAAAAACAAAGATCTGAATTATTTTTAATACTGATTATTTTATTTTTCATTTGATTTGTTTGATAAATCGCAGCAACCGTACTTGTAATAACTTACTTGTACTCCCATGCATCAGATGTTTATCTTTTAGGAATAGATATTTATCTATTTGCCCTTTGCCCTTGAACTTTGATAAAAGCCTTCTTTGCTTAATTATTTTTAAGGAAATAGACTGTTCAGAATTTTGCTATATACAATGAACTTGCTATTTAACTTGTATGGTGAGTATATACGACCTCTAGGGTTTGAGAACATGCATACAGTAATGCTTGGAAGGATATGAATCTTTTAGCATTCAACTTAAATTATCCATTAATCATGAAAGTTTTTCAGTTGGACATATTTTATAAATATACACAAAATTAACACAAAACACAACTTGCACAAGACATACACACGTATGCACACATCTATGGTGACTGGCACACATTCTAAAAAATTCTCAATAAACAAGTAAAAAATATTTTTTCTCAATCGTTTGCTTTGGTCATTGTTGTCTACTTTTAGGACTTGTTTAAAAATGTAATGTTGATTTTAGTTAATTAATTCACTCCAGGGGAGAACATTTCAGGGCGCTGGGCAGATGCACCCAGAACAGGGTGCCAATCCATCACTGGGCCCACTCTCTCACACAGACGCGCATAAAACACACACTAAAGGCAATTTAGAGCAGTCAATTTACCATAAATACATGTTTTTGGACTGTGGGAGGAAACCGGAGAACCCGTCGGAAACACACATGGACACGGGGAGAACAAGGAAACTCCACCCAGATTGGGATTCGACTCTGGAATTTTCACAAACTTTTATGCACTATTTCTGCCACCATTAGCATTATTTGTTAATTAATTGATTTATTTCTATTTATTTTATATTGCACGCTTTTTTTTTTAGGTTCAACATTTTAAATCGTTTTTTTTAATTTTTTTATTAACACTACACACTTGTTGGAAGGACTGCAGTCATTCAATGTACTTAAAATGTTTAGATACTCCGTTTGAGTGGCAGCCTTGTGTGTACATGATGTCTTCTGTGTTATGACTGCAGGTGGCAGAGAGAGCCTTGTATTACTGGAATAACGAGTACATCATGAGTCTTATAGAAGAGAACTCCAGCGTCATTCTGCCCATCATGTTTGCCAGCTTGTACCGGATCTCCAAAGAGCATTGGAACCCGTAAGAGCATGCACACAGTGCTGTTTATAGAGGATGCGTTTAGTGATTTCTCATCATTTGTCATAATTGGTATATTTTTGCTGCTGTGTGCAGGGCAATTGTAGCTTTAGTCTACAATGTTTTGAAAGCCTTCATGGAAATGAACAGTACTTTGTTTGATGAACTCACTTCCACTTACAAGTCAGATCGTCAGAGGTAAAAATAATCTCAAACTTGCATTAACTCATTCACCTACTGCTTCTCTGTTTTTCTCACATATTGTGTGCTTGCTTTGTTCAATTATTTGGTCAATTATACTTCCTCAGCCATTTAGAATTTATGCTAATTATTCAACCTCACTTATTTAGTCATTTATTCTCACATTTAACCACTTACTTTATTTACCTTATCACATTGCTTATCAACTTGCTTATTCAGCCAGTTTCCTATTCAAATATTTACATTCATTAAATTGTCAACTTTCACCTATTTAGCAGTTGACTTGATGCTGACTTATTCTGTTCTTTATGCTTTAGTATTCATCCAAGTTTGCACATTGTTTAGACAGATAAACTCTGAGATAAACAGTTTTCTCACTGTTTATCTATTTACACACAATCAGTCTCTTCACTACACTGATTTTTCTTTTGTGTCTGATTTATCCACTTTTTTTTACATCAGTTATTCACTTTTTGTTGTGCATTTTGTCTGGGTTATATTATACATAAATGGCTACGTTTACACCAGCAAGATGCCCTTTTTTTAAAGTGATTTAGCGTCAAAGCCATGACATCTTATTCAAACAATTTAAGGCCACTTCCTGAACATATCAGTTCATTTTGTCTTCTTTGTTTATTTTCACATACTTTCTCTCTCTTTTTCTTTTTTTGTTTATTTTCACATACTTTCTCTCTCTTTTTCACATACTTTTTCTACTTTTAGGAATATAATTTATGATTTTCACTACAACTCCTTCATTCACATCCCACAAGGGTTTTTGCATCCACACATACACATACTTCCTCACATCCTCCTGCATTTGCTTACTAAGTCATGCCGGTCCTAAATGAGTCATTCATTTCATTCTTTTTTAAACTTGCATATTAATGCCGTCACTCACCTGCACTTTCCTCTTTCCAACAGAGAGAAAAAGAAAGAGAAAGAGCGTGAAGAGTTGTGGAAGAAGCTGGAGGATCTGGAACTGAAGCGAGGCCTACGGAGCGATGCCATTATTCCCACTTAACGCTGCGCCGCCTCATCCAGAACCTCAGCGAAACACTCCCACCACATCAGCCCACGCTCGAAAGCGCGCTTTTCTTTTTGTTTTTATAGATATTTTTTCTTTTTTCCCTTTCTGTATTGTGCAACTTACTTTACTGTAGATTTACGTCGTCTGTTTCATTATTTCATCAACACTGTAAATATATTTTTCCTGCTATATTTTTTCCCTTGAGAATATTACACTGAATGACACAAAACGAAAAGGACTTAAAAAGGAAGGTGAGAAAAGGATGTTGCTAACCATGTCGAGCTGGTGGAAATGGACTTGTAGGACTTGAAACGAACTGCCGATGCAGGGAGAAACCAAATCAGCAACAGAAAACAGCCACCTCACCACTGGCGAGTGCCTGCTAAGCTAATTCAGACTCTCTCGCTCTCTTTCTCACTCTCTCTCTCTCTCTCTCTCTCTCTCGCTCTCTCTCTCTCTCTCTGGCTCTTTCTTTCCATCCTACTTTTTACCTGGTTTTCATTTATGTCTTCAGATTATGTAAAGGGTGAGGGTTCGAAGCAGACATCCTCAAAGTGAAATGATAACCAGCGTTATCGTACACCAGCTACTTTACACTTTTTTCTTGTTCTTTCGGTGCTGCTCATTATTATATTAGTATTTGTTTGTTCTGTCTTCTGGTTTGGAAATTTTGTATTCATTCATCCCTATTCTCAAATCCCATTTCAATCATTTTCAAAACAGAACAAAAGGATATCCGCACCACAATCTGGGATTCCCTCATAGCCGACATGGGTTTCTCTGCTAAACAATCATTGGTCACAAGCGTTAAAAAAAATCATATTCCTGCCTGGATTGTAATAAGGAACTGTGTTTAAATAATTCATCTTTATACAGACGGGTGACAAATTAGTTATAAGAGCTACAGACGTGTTGTATGCCAACCTCAGTTCATCTCTATATACATTAACAGATCCTTGTGACTGTACTGAAGAGGTGGAACGACATATTTTTATCGTAGTGGTGATAAGTTGCTTAAAAAGCTTACATGTTTAGACTCTAAAGCCATTTTTCTAGCGTTCATCATTGTCTGTATACTGAGGAACGATCATCCTTTCCACCACGGCTTATATATCCCATCATGAGTCTTTTCCCCGGATGTAAGAACCTAAAACCAAACAAAAGCAACTTTAGTTCTGCCTTTGTTCTGTAACTCTTGGTGTGAGGCTATAATCTGCTTCCCAAGTTTCCCAAGCATGGAGCCAAGTTTCAAAGACATATTTTGGAAGGTGAACATATATTAGTATTTCACCTGATACTTACCGTGCAAAGAAGCTAAATTAATAACCGACCATGTACGACCTAATCGAATCACCTGCCAAGTACCCCATCAAGATGTCTGTCTGCACAAGTGCTGCACTATGATCTACAGCCTAATTTACTGGTTATTATTTGCGCCTTAAGCTCTCCCTGTTCTTTCTTTACTCTGCTTATGTTTCGAATCTCCAGGAAATAGACTTTTGCTCAAATGCGTGTTTCTCTCGAATCAATTCTCATTAATTAATAGAAATGCCAGTTTAGCCATTATGCATTCGCACACACAGCGGGGGAAACTTTTGGGTTAAATGGCATGTGTGAATGCAGTTTACCGGTCCCTGCATCCAAATGTTAATATCTCTGTATGTGTGTGTTTCCTACAGTGTTACATCCGATTCGTGTAACTGAATGACCTGTGAATGAAAAATCTGTTTAGTGTCGGTGCAAAAATCCATCGTTTATCCATCTTCACAGTCTTTAGCGGTATTATAGACACCACTGATTAATTTCCTTGAGCTTTGCTACTTGTTTTCAGTTTGATTTGATTTTAAGTGCAGCTTTAGTTTAACTGTGTAGACAGAGCGAGAGAATAAGAGAGAGAGAGAGGTTGTCGAGGTCTGATATCCACCAAGACTTGCATTGTGGTGAGATAAAATAAATGAGATGGTCAAAGGGGGCTGGAGAAATGACAAATGTTTAATTATTTTAAAAAAAATAAAGACATTAAATTAAACCTGTTTTGACATAAAAAATACAATGGAACTTTTTTTTGCTTACATTTTAATGAATGTTTAAGAACATCTGAAATATAAGAGAAAAGCGCAACAGGGCGGCATGATGGCTCCAGGTTCAAATACAAGTTCAAGGAATTTATTTCTATAGCGCTTCTTATAATAGTACATTGTCACAAAGCAGTTTTACAATGTTAAAGGCCTGAACCCCCAAAGGGCAAGCCGAAGAAACACTTGCAAGAAAAAACTCCGTTATGTTGTTATTTTAAGGAAGAAACTGTGGGAGGACCAAGGTTCAGTGGGGGACTCGTCTTCCTTTGGCGCTCAGGCAGGATCAACAGTGTAGGACGGACATATACAGATTGTTTAGTGATCAGGTCACCTGTATTTAACAATTGAAACCTATATAAGTCCATTGAGGGCATCCTGCAGGACTGCCAGTTCAATAAAATTCCAGGTTCCATCTAGTAATCATTGTAGCTGCAGAGCCATGGATGAAGAGCTGACAGCACTTCAAGGAAATTGGCAAAACCTCAAAAGAAACAGACAAAAAAAAGCAGTTAGAGCTAATAGAGCACAGTATATAAAGCTTAAGTTATAACCTGAGTTTGATTGACGCAGTGCATTATGTGACTCCTGCATAACTGACCAGAGCAGCAGAACTGAAAGGGGCAGATTCTGCAGACTCTACTTGGTTATCCTCTACTCTAAGTAGAGTTATCCTCTACTTAGTATCCTCCCATAGTTCAAAAAGTGGATTCAAGGTAAATGGCAGCTCTAAATTGCCCAATTTAGTTGCCGCCATATAGAAAGTACTGTATGTGCCATATACCCAGCAACAGATTTGGATAGTGATGAATGTCTGGTGATTCCACCTCACTGCGGTGTTAATACTCACTCACGGTAGCTAAATGGTGAAATGATCTTCCCGACTCTGTGATCCGAGTCATTTAGCATCTTCAAGAAGAAACTAAAAACATCTCTTCCACAAGCACCTGATATGAAAAAATGTATTCTACAATGTAGGTGGTATTTCTGTAACTACTGACGTGTTGTTCTCTCATTTCTGTCTGCATCGGAGCCAATTCATTGGGCATTTGATTACGTTGTCAAGATAATGAGATGAGAAAACACAACAGTGGGTATGAAATTCCAATGTAAATTAGGTCTGCTTACAGAAGGACAAACGACATACTGAGTCAGAAGTATTGCATAGTGCCCTAATATATCATCACTACATATTTACACATTATTATTTAGTGTGTTATTTTCTCGTGTCACAGAGTTGCCCCCTCTTAATCCCTGTGTCTTGTGCTTAAGCATAGACGGACCTTTTTGCTGCTTTTGGGTATGGTCTGAACCACATCGTTTATGATCTACAGAGCTAAAGGTATGTGTGTAAACACTGGGCTAATTTACAGCACACACACATCCACTACATCCATTATCTTCCTCTTTATCCTCTACTAGGGTCGTGGGGGGTTCCCTATGCCCATTCAAGGGAGAAAGTTCCGGGCGCTGGGCAGATACACCCAGGACATGGCACCAATCTATGGCTGGGCACACACTCACTCACGTAGACACACACACACAAACACACTCTATATGGGGCAATTTGAAGAATTCAGTTGACCTTGATCCATGTTTTTGTACTGTGGGAAATCGGAGAACCTGGTGGAAACCCACGTGGACACGGGGAGAACATGGAAACCACCCAGATTGGGATTCGAACCGGGAATCCCTAATGCTGAGAGGCGTACGTGCTGACCACCGTGCCGCCCATCACACAGCGGCACACGGTTTTGTACTTTTAAGGAAGAAACAATGGGATAACCATCCAACATTAAGAACCAGCAGGCTAAATGGACAAAACATGCTGACCTGTGAGGGCGGCATGGTAGCTTAGTGGTCAGCACTGGGGATTCCAGGTTTGAATCCCAATCTGGCTGGAGTTTCCATGTTCTCACCGTGTCTGTGTGGGTTTCCTCCGGGTTCTCCGGTTTCCTCCCACAGTTTAAGAACATGGATTCAATGTAAATTGAATTCTCTAAAGTGTCCCATAGAGTGTGTGGCTGTGTGAGTAAATGTGCTGATAGATTGGTGTCCTGGGTGTATCTTTCCCCCCACAGTCCAAAAACATAGATTCAAGGTAAATTGAATGCTCTAAATTACCCTATATGATGTGTGTGAATGAGCGTTTAATTACTGTAATTACTCAAGCAATTAGTTGTGTAAAGCATGGCACTGCCTAAGGAGGGCAAAGTTGATAGAGAGATAACTTTATTAACCCCAGAGGGAAATTTGTGTATTGTAGCAGCCAATGCAAATACTGTAAAAGTACACACTAAGAAATTATTCAAATGATTAACAGCTTTAGAACATAGTGTACAGTATTATTCATTCATTCATTCATTATCTCCCGCTTTTATCCTCTATCAGGGTCGCGGTGGGGTTCCCCATGCCCATCCAGGGGAGAACGTCTCGAGCGCTGGGCAGATAGACCCAGGACAGGGCGCCAATCCATCGCTGGGCACACACTCACTCACACAGACACACTCTATATGGGGCAATTTTTGGGAATTCAATTAACTTGATCCATGTTTTTGGACTGTGGGAGGAAACCGGAGAACCCGGAGGAAACCCACGCAAGACACGGGGAGAACATGGAAACTCCACCCAGATGGGTATTCGAACTGGGAACCCCTAGCGCTGAGAGGCGAACGTGCTAACCACTAAGCCACCGTGCCGCCCGTGTACAGTATTAACCACTATAAATTACACTCTAAGCTTTGAAAAAAAATAAACAAAAGTAAGCAATATAAATATAGTGGCATTGCGTATTGACAGAAAAATTGTAAACAAACAATTTTATGATTAAGGAACTATCTTTGTGACCTCAAGGCCCTCGGTTTGATTCCTGGCCTCACAAAGTATTAAGGCACCTGACCCCAATTGTTTCTCGGCCATTGTGTACAAGGCTGCCAACACTCCAGGCTAGTGTGCTCACTTCACGCAGTGTGAGTATATGTGTGTGTTACACGGATGGGTTAAATGTGGAGGATTAAGTCCTCTGTGTGTAAGCAGAGTAGGAATAATAGATCACTATATCAGTTAAATAATGTCCTGTTACAGTGATTGTATGGTGTGCTTGATATTGAATCAGCGAAGCTGAATAAGAAATAGTGAATGAGCTCCACAGTCGGACCTGTATGTGATGGAGAGGGCATGATGTGTTCTCATTAATAGCAGCGAGTTTATGGATTGACCATCTCTCCACCTCCTCAGAACTGTCCAATGAGCAGCCCAGGAATAAGTCAGTATGTTTTAAAGTTTTGGTTGAGATTTGCAAAGGAAAAATACGCTTAATGGTGTGGGGAGCTTTTGCACATTGTTTAGAATGCATGCATCCCTTTAAACATAAAATGACAATCTATTAGTGGTTTGCATATAAATTGCAGTCAGTACTTTGCATCAAGGGCATACAATGGCAAAATTCACAAAGAAGATGAAGGTGGCTAATATGTTTGAAAATGTAGGTGGAAATTCCATTTTAAGTAAGCAACCTCTGTTGTCAGTGGGTGATTAGACTACAACTGCAAAAAAAGTTATAGTATACTTATAAATAAATCCATTATCTTCCATTTAATCCTTTGCTAGGGTCGAGGGGGGTGGTTCCCCATGACCATCCAGGAAAGAATGTTTGGACCGGGTGTCAATCTAGCATTGGGCATACACTCAGTCACACAGACACTTACAAAATTACAAAATATGAATTAGTGTGTGGTTATCCACTGTCCCTCACCTGAAGACAAGTGTGTGTGTAGATAACTGCTGATGTGCAGCTCTCTCTGTGCTCCGCAGGTGGGGCAGTTTGTTGGGGTCTGGGAGGGAGGTGAATTTCCATCCATCCATCATCTTCCGCTTTATCCTCTTCTAGGGTCGTGGTGGGGTTCCCCATGCCCATCCAGGGGAGAAATGTTCAGGCACTGTGCAGATACACCCAGGACAGGGCGCCAATCTATCACTGGGCACACACTCACTCACACAAACACACTCTGTATGGGGCAATTGGGAGAATTCATTTGATCTTCATTTGATCATTTGATTTGATGTTTTTGGACTGTGGGAGGAAACCGGAGAACCCGGAAGAAAACCACATGGACACGGGGAGAACATGGAAACTCCACCCTGATTGGGATTCGAACTGGGAATCCCTAGTGCTGAGAAGCGAACGTGCTAACTACTAAGCCACCATGCCGCCTGGGAGATGAATTTGAGGATGATATTAAATTTGGTGCAGTATTGGGAATATCTGGATAATAATTGGGAATGAGAGGGCAGCACTGGCAGTGTTTTCTCTCGGGGTAACCCGGATTGGTTGTGGTACTCTGTGTGTTTCTATGGCCAGGTCATGTGCGCTCAGTCTGTATACTGTCTGCACACACACTATATGGGGCAATTTAGAGCAGTCAAATTACCTTGAATCCATATTTTTGGACTGGTGGAGGAATCCGGCGGGTGGCACGGTGGCTTAGTGGTTAGCACGTTCGCCTCTCAGCACTAGGGATTCCCGGTTCAAATCCCTATCTGGGTGGAGTTTCCATGTTCTCCCCGTGTCTGCGTGGGTTTCCTCCCACAGTCCAAAAATATGGTTCAAGTCAAATGAGTTCTCCAAATTGCCCCATATAGAGTGTGTATGCGTGCATTTCTGTGTGAGTGAGTGTGTGCCCAGCGATGGATTGGCGCCCTGTCCTGGGTGTATCTGCCCAGCGCCCGAAACGTTCTCCCCTGGATGGGCATGGGGAACCCCACCGCGACCCTAATATAAGATAAAGCGGAAGATAATGAATGAATGAATGGTGGATGAATCCAGAGGACTTCACCCAGATTGGGATTCCACCCTGGATCCCCAGCGCTGAGAGGCAAACCTGCTAACCACTACACCACTCTGATGCGCCATTCAAGAGTTGTAATACTAATATTAAAATCAGTAATATGAGATGTAGTTGACACAGCTTAATTTTGGACTCAGCTTATCACTCCGTTTCCATACAGCATAATCCAGGACTCAGCGCTGTGTCTGGAGCGGTGGCTCGGTCCAATTAAAGTACAATTGGTCCAGCTTTATTGGTTTTGATTATAGAAACAATGTCAACGTTCACCCCTGGATGGGCATGGGGACCCTCCTCCACACCATGACCCTAGCAAAGGATTAAATTGTAGCCTAATTACACTTACAGACAGCAGAGGTTGCTTATTTAAAATGGCATTTCCACCTACTGCATTTTTGGACATACTAGCCACCTTCAACTTCTTATTTTGCCTACAGTGTAGTAGATTACATTTAACCAGATTATGTTGTTGCTGAAAGCACACACATCAGAAACATTATCTCTCACACACACAACATTGTCTCATGTCACAACTTGGCCATTGTCATGTAGTTTGAAACGGAAGAGGATCCATAAAATAACATAGAGCATTATAAATGCAGCCGTGTCAAGTCTTTTCTTCCAGTCATGGTTTTAATGCAGTTTTGTAAAGTACATTATAATATCCTATTCAAAACCTCATGAAATTGCCCTGTTAATGATTTGTGTATTTCATACTGTATATTAAAGCTATTTATCACTGATTGTCTCTCAGCCCCAAATTGCCCAATGAGATTGTTATTTTCACGTAATTTGCATTGTAGAGTTATTAAACTCTGACAGTCTGTCCTAGTTGCTCTTGGAAGCAGGACTACTCCCTCCACTTTCACTGTGCTCTTGGTCTCACTAGTATCATTCAGAAAATGGCACAATTTGAACTATTTCTGCCACTGCTCTCAGGTTTGAATTTATTCATTTTTTAAATTTCGAAGTGTATTCATTTATAGTATAATACTACTATATAGTATAATATAGATGTTATTGGTTTATATAATGTATTTGTTTTTTTCCCTTTTCCAGCAATCTTTGGAACCTATGCTGCTCAGCTACGACAATACTATTTTATAAAAGAAAACATGACCTGGCTCGATGCACAGACATACTGCAGGGCGACTTATGTTGATTTGGCAACTGTTGAAACCATGAATGAAGTAATCTGTGCAAATAAAAGTGTGCAAAGCACAGCTCCAGAGTACAGTGGCGCAGTCTGGATTGGACTTCAGAGAAGATGGGGCTGGCTCACAGGGGAGCCTCTCTCAGGCTACAGTCCATGGGTGCCTACTCAACCAGATGAAGGAAATGATGAAGCAGCATGTGGCATTTTAAATAATAAAGGGTGGGAGGACTATTACTGTTCAGCTATCCGTTTCGTTCACTGTCAGGACGGTAAAATATTTTATTATATACTTTATTACATTTCTATTATTGCAGAATCAGAATACTTTATTGTTCCTCGAGGGTAACATCTGTAATTTCTCCCTCTGTTATCAATAAAGTACTATGATTCTGATTCTGATTTTTGTTTTATTATGTTTTGATTAACTTTCATCCCAATTATTCTGTTTAATTTGTTTGTTCATCCCAGGTGCAAAATATTAGCCTCGATGTAAAAGTATAATATTATTAGAATTGCTAATTCTTTCATGCCTTTATTTGAGGATTGTGTTTATTACCATTACCAGACAAATGTGAATTTCTCAGGTTTTATTGAATTTTAAAAACACTGTATTGTAGTATGGAAACTGGAGTACTGTACAAAATCTTGTACATGTAACACATTTAAGAATGGATCACATAAAACCTATATTATGAAATAGTAAATGATATGCCTTTTTAAGTTGTTTCACATATTTCTTACATAGTTTTCAAAGATTAAAAATAAAAACTCAACCCTTGTAACCTATATGCTAAAACATTATATATATATATATATATATATATATATATATATATATATATATATATATATATATATATATATATATATATATATATATATATATATATATATATATACACACGCACAATGTTTATTCAAGGCTGCCCACCTCTCTGGGCACCTGTGCTCACTTTACTCAGTGTGTGTTTATTTTTTTGTTTTACTGCACGGATGGGTTAAATGTGCAGGACAAACTCCTCTGTGTGTACGCACATTAGGCAAAATAAATCACTTTACTTTATCACTTTAATTAAAATGCACCTTTCAGAATAACACACTGCGTAACTAAATTTAAATAACTCCCAAGCATGTAAATAAGCAGACTGTTTACATATCAAATAAAAAAAAACAATAGTCCACACAACATATTTTTGAAATGCATATTTTTCATTTTGCAGTACAAGGTAAATGTATTGTGAGAATAAAGTGAATATTGGTACCTTATGTGAAAACAAAAGAACTTAGATGTCATTGTGACATAAGTATTTCTCTACAAACTCGTATATACTTTACTCTTTATACATTTACATTTACATTTGGTCATTTAGCAGACGCTTTTATCCAAAGCGACTTACAAGGTGACGCACAGGGTTAATTTTAACATCCCTGGAGCAATGAGGGTTAAGGGTCTTGCTCAAGGACCCACACTGGTAACTTCAGTGGACCTGGGATATGAACCGCCAACCTTCAGATTGATAGTCCAACACCCTAACCACTGAGCTAACGCGCTTTATACTTTCATGCCAGGTTATTAACTGCCTAGAGTGAAGAATGTGCCCTTGATGTCTCTCTCTCTACCATAATAGTGTTGCATTGTTTCGAAATACTTTACTAATATGGCCTTTGATCATATGCATTCCACTGCCAGTCTGTGTGTTCAGATCGCAGATGTCACAACGACACAGCATTTGTCCTTGGAATAGTTCTAGGTATCAGCACTCCGTAGCACAGGTTCTTCTGGGGGAGGTTTCGCTATCCACAACTCTCCTCTGAAGTCTAAGTTCTGATAACTATATACACAAATATACTTCTTTAAAACTGTAAAAGAAATTATATTACAAAAATAAAGTGTATTATTATTATTATTAATAATAATAATAATAATAATAATAATAATAATAATAATAATAGTTTATTGTGTGTGTGACATGGTTACCCACCTTCTCTTACCTGGTGACAGGTGTATGTGTAGAGGGATGCTACTGTGCAACTCTTTTGTGCTCCCCCAGTAATTGGGGCAATTTATCAGGATTTGGAAGGGAGGTGAATCTGTGGATGATATTATAAAATTTGGGAGCAGATGATGCTGGTACACTCAGGGAGGAAGTGCAACTCCATCTCTACTGTGCTGTGATGCCCCTTTGTGAGGTTAAAGCCAGCCTCATATACCTACAAAATGCTCTGATTTGTTAGGACTTGATATATAGCTTAAATATTCTCTAAAATGAATATAATAAGATATAATGTTGCATCTTTAACCACACAAATGATTTGTTGGTAGATTTTCCAGTACACATTAATACAGAATATGGCAGCATTCTAAACATTGAGGAATGTCCTGGATTATGTTGATTTTATTTGACATCACCATGTCAACAGCTGTGATTTTTTTATCTTGATTAAATCTTCCACACCTGATGGTCTTTTCCTCTGCCGTGCAAAGTAATAACTAGATAAATATATAAAACTTACACATTATCTAGGGAAAAAAAAACAAAGGCACAGTGTGATGACTCAGATGTTGTTTAGCTTCCTTTATGTTCCAAAAAGGGTTTTCCTCTGCCGCTTCCTGTCTGTGGTATTTCTGGATTTATTTAGGTTGGGATTGTATTTAGTTTGGCCTTGTTTTTTCGAAATCATTGTGTAGGTTTGTATGCCTCGGGTATTAAGGGCAGTAATGTTGTATTTGTAGATGAGAATTAATATTGTATGGGATTATAGCATAATAAATCATGTTTATGAATGTAGTTTTTGTATGTATGCTATTGGGTGGAGGATTCAGGTTCGAATCCCAATACCATGTTCTCCCAATGTCTGTGTAGGTTTCCTCCAGTTTCCTCCATTCTCCCACAGTCCAAAAACATGGATTCAAGCATTTAATTGAATGCTCTATATTTTCCCATATAGAGTGTGTTTGTGTGTGTGAGTGAGTGTGTCCAGTGATAGATTGCCGCCCTGTTCTGGGTGTATCTGCCCCGTGCCCAAAACGTTCTCCCTTGGATGGCTATGAGAAACTCCCCCCATGACCCCATAGATGATTAAACAGAAGATAATGAATGAATGAATGTGTGTCCTATTGACTGGGGTTGCCAGATCCTTTATTAATCATTTGACCTACATTTATACATGCTTCATATATAAGTTATAATTTACTTAATTCATCAGTTTCCAAATAAGTGTTCACTTAATTCCACTCAAGGAGGACAAGTCTTTCACTGAGCCTTGGTCTTCCCAAAGTTTCGTTCTTAAAAAACAAATGAACTGGAAGTTTTATCTTGTCACTGTCACTTCCGCTAGCTTTTTGGAGGTTTAGGCAAGAATAAATGTACTGTTGTAAAAAGTGCTATTTAAATAAATTAACTTAAATAAAATTTTCTATAGTATTTACAATTGAAAAAATTACATATCTAAAAGTAGGACGGCACGGTGGCTTAGGTTAGCACGTTCACCTCTCAATGCTGGAAATTTAGGTTGGAATCCCAATCTGGGTGGAGTTTCCATGTTCTCCCCATGTCCGCATGGGTTTCCTCAGGGTTCTCCTGTTTCCTCTCACAGTCCCAGATTTAGGGTGAATTGGCCTTATATAGAGAGTGTGTTTGTGTCTGTGTGAGTGAGTGTGCCCAGCGATATATTGGCGCCCTGTTTGTATCTGCCCTGCACCCGAAACATTGTCTGAGTTGTGACTCAGCTACTCACTGCTGTTTGTAAGATGTAAATGTCAAAAATTTTAAATGTGTTGTTATTTTAGAGAAGCATCAAATCTAAATACCCAAATGAAGTAATAGTATTTTAAGTTGTAGTATGAAACTTCCTGTTTGAATGAACGTCCTCATTTAGTGTCTATCTTTAAAATTTAAAACCCTAAAGACAAAGTTTACTGATGAAGACCTTTCACTGTTATTGTTTTTTTTTTTGCCCCTTAACAGACAGACCTACTGCAAGCAACAAATTAATTTTTGCTGCAATTGGAATTAATTGGACCTCAGCTTTGACTTACTGCAGGACATACTACACAGATCTTCCGATAATTAACAACAGTATGGAGCAAAATTATCTGGGGTATTTTAATCAAAGCTCGTGGATCGGCTTGATTGCAGGACAATGGTCTGATCATTTCATTTCTACCTTCCGTTACTGGAAATCAGGACGAAAATATGAAACAGCTCTTGTTAATGAATGTGCTGCTATGGATATGGCTGATTCAGGAAAATGGAACAGTTTGAACTGCACCCTTCAATATCCCTTTCTTTGCTATGGACGTGAGTGTCTTTCTTTATTAAATCTATATTAAGGAGCTAAAGAATGTAACTTCTTCTGAATTGTTTTTAATTTTCCTGCATACAATCTTGCTAAGCAAGTTTTACCTACAAAATACATAAAAGGAAAAAAATAGAATAAAATATATAGTTATCCAGACACTATAACATCTAGTAATTTAAACATAACTCTAAAAAATTTAACCATAACTTAATATTATTAGTTTCAGCAAAAAAGGCATAGTGTTAGCATGTTTACCTCTCAGTGCTGAGGATTCAGATTTGATTTGAATCCATGAATTAATCCACTGTGTCCATGTAGATTTTCTACAGGTTCTTTGGTTTACTCTCATTTCTCTCTCTTTCTCTCGGTCTCTCCTACAGACCAAACACATATATTCAAAGTGATTTGACTGCTTTAAATTGCTCCTATCTAAACTGTCCCTGTATAATGTGTGTGTGTGTGTGTGTGTGTGTGTGTGTGTGTGTGTGTGTGTGTGTGAGTTCGTGCTCAGCAATGGATTGGCGTACTGGGTGTATCTGCCCAGCGCCTGTAATTTTCACCCCTAGATGGGCATGGGGAACCCCCCTGCGACCCTAGTAGAGGATAAAGTGGAAAATAATGAGATGAGATTTTTTTTGTTTCAGAAATGTTGCCCTTAGAACAACAATTTAACTATAATTTACAGAAGTCTGGATAAGCGAACATTTCCACACATTTATTCAAATAATTGTGTTGCTGAACATTTTTATTATCTTTTTGCATTAATTCATTCTTTATCTTCCGCTTAATATGTTATTAGGGTCACAGGGAGGGGCATGTCAATCCAAGGGAGAACGTTTCAGGTGCTGGGCAGATACACTCAGGACAATCTATCGCTGGGCACACTCTCACACACACACACACACTATATATATGGGGCAATTTACAGCATTCTATTTACCTTGATTTTTTTCGGACTGTGGGAGGAAATCCACTTGGACACAAGGAGAACATGGAAACTCCACCCAGGTTAGAATTCGAACCTGGATCCCAATCTAACATGCCAACCACTCTGCTGCCCATTTTTATGCTCTTGATTATGAAAAAAGAACATTCATCCATCCATTATCTTCCGCTTTGTCCTATATTAGGGTCGCGGTGGGGTTCCCCATGCCCATCCAGGGGAGAACGTTTCGGGCGCTGAGCATATACACCCAGGACAGGGTTCCAATCTATCGCTGGGCACACACTCACTCACACAGACACGCACGCATACACACTCTATATGGGGCAATATGGGGCAAAAAAAACCTCAATTGACTTGTTCCATGTTTTTTGGACTGTGGGAGGAAACCGGAGAACCTGGAGGAAACCCACGCAGACACGGGAAGAACATGGAAACTCCACCCGGATGGGGATTCGAACCCGGGAATCCCTAGTGCTGAGAGGCGAACGTGCTAACCACTAAGCCACCGTGCTGCCCACAAAGAACATATTTTTAGATATAGTAATGTGTGGAAAGAATTGTGTTGTAGAAGTAAAATCCCAATGCTTGAGCATTACTCACTTTATTAAGAGCGGTTTGTCAAATATCTATTTAATCTTGTAGCACTTTGTGTTTGTTATACAGCAATGGAAATTAGGAAAAGACAAATAATAAAGGTGGCAGTGTCCAGTAATGGAATGGGAAATCTAAACAACCCATCAGTGCAAGCTTTAATATTACAAAAGGTAGGTCATCGTAAGTAAAGGTTCCATTGTTATCTCTCATGATCCTCTTTTTCAACCCCAAATCAGAAAACGTTGTAACAATTAAAAAGATAATAATGTCAAGAAATGTGTTTCTTGCATTAATGTTAAATTTATGTCATTGCAGACATATAAACCTTATAACATTACTTTGGTAAACCATTGTCATGCACTGTAGCAACTTCTCTGGACTCAAATGCTTCTAGGGTGGAACATCACAAAATACTGTGTTTGGGGATCATACACACATAAATCAAAGTGAATCAGTAATCCAGGTCTTTTTAACAAAATAATGTTAAATCTTAAATCCTAATCTTGTGTGCGTTGGACAAAAGATGAAAAGTACCATTCAGACTAAAAATCAGAGCCTGACAGGATATTACATGATTTTATATTATTGTATCATTGTTTTGTATTATCAGAATCAGAATCTATACCTGTGAAAAGTTCACAATATTCACAATAATGCACACCCTCTCATGCCTTATTGCTTTAATAAAAGATGATATATTTGCTTAATAGTTGCAGATTTAATAGCTATTCATTTGTAAGTGAGACCACTAAATTGTTTAGTGACATTTTGCTTCAGTGTTATTCTAGACAGCCAAGATGGAGACCAGGTAATCTGTACTAGTGATTTTTTTTTTTAGTGACAAAATTATTTTTTGTATTCGTTCCTTACAAAATGTATTTCAAAGTGGCTACATTTCATAAAAATTTTGCCTATTAATTCTATTAGATAATATATAAATACACTGCCAAGGCATAACAGAGCATGCCATTACCACTGACAGATAACAGTATAGCTCATGTAGCTCGGATTACTAAAAAGTTAATTATAGTTTTATATAGAAAGGTGTCAAATACACAGTGCGTCACAGTTTGTTGTGTGTGGAGCTGCATTGCCACAGACCAGTCAGAGACCATACTGACCCCTGTCCACCAACAAAATCACCAACGATGGGCATGTGAGCATCAGAAGTGAACCATAAATCAAAACAGTTGTCTGGTCTGATGGGAAAAATGTAAGCCGACAGAGGTAGTGTGATGCTTTGAGCAATGTTTTGCTTAGTTTGACACATACCACTTACCTCAACTTTGTTGCAGATCACATTCACCTTTAATGCAAATCTGATGGCTGGGGTCCCTTTTTACTGCTTCCTGCCACAAAACCAAACTGGTTCAGGAATAGATTCAATAGCACAACAATGATCTTGAGGTGTCGAGTAGGCCTGCAAACTGCAATTACACATATCATAAAAAAACATTATTTTTGTACAATTGTAGTTTAAGTGTTTACCGCAAAATGTTTTTTATTACATATCACAACTTGTTAAATGATGAAGGGACATGATTCATGAGAGTACAGCCAATGCTGCACAAAACTGATTTGGTTGAACAGTAGCTTTTGGCTTTATTGGCTTTTGATTGAACATGTTTAACCTTTTTTTTCTTCTATAGTTGCAGGCAAAGTTAAAAGAGAAAGGAATAGATGTTAACAAAACGTCTCTGCGCTGGAACGTGAACGACGATGGAAGTGTGCTTACAAAAACTTAAGAAGTTTGTAATTGTCTGGTTTTATTTCGATTGCACAGTTTATCAAATAAAGTAAAAAAGCAAAAAGGGCTTTTCATGGATAACCTAAATAGAACAAGCTATATGTAGAACAAACACACACATACAAACACACAATCATTACACAACAATAGGGAAGTGTTGGTAGTACATTTACATTTTTGTGTTTTGTTGGTTAGATTTTAATAAAAGAAGTAGGCTTCACTGTTGCATAATGTTACATATTTCTTCTAATTGTTATTGTAAATTTGTTTTTATTGTAATATGTAAGATTGTTTGGGATTTAGTTCACTGCAGTATATTGTATAAGCAGTAGTGTGTCATTCTGTAATATTAGTACTGTTAATTCGATTTTTATTACTAGTATAGTATTTATTATTAGTCTTAACTTAATCTGTGGCACTTATTTCATATCTAATGTTTTGCTGATTCATGACTAAATGTGAATAAAAATCATACACTTAACATCTGAGAATATTATTGTGTTTTGTTCTTAAATTCTGTAGTTTCTACAATGTGAACAACTACAACTCTACAACTTGATTGTTTTTAAATAATGGTACAGTAGAAATCAGAACTTTAATCATTTTAAACTTTGGCATATACATGGACCGATGAAAGGATCTGAATATTATAATAGCAGTATGAATTTAATACCTTTACTATCAGGTGTCAGCAATTCAGGCAGGTGAAGCTGAAATAATTCTTTCCTGGAACAGAACCAGGCCTTGATGCCTGGTGACAGGTAGACTTTGTGGTTGCGTTGTAGGCAAACACCCTTCAAGTTGAACCCTTCAGGAAACAGACAGTTCCAGGAATCTGAACTTGAATTTCCCTGCTTCCCTGACTTTCACAGTCCTCCTATCTAAATGTCGGGGAAGGACATCTCAAGGAAGTAAAACAGGCTTTTCAGAGGATGCCATTATTATGTGTTTTGTGACAAATGCAAAAATGTTGGAAAGATATCCGTAGTTTAAGTAAAAATATCTAATCTTAAATAACATACATTTTATTCAATTGATATCAATTCAGGCAACACAGTGGTTTAATGGTTAGCATGTTAGAGTGTTCTCCTTGTGTCTGCATGGATTTCCTCCAGGTTCTGCAGTTTTCTCTCACAGTCCAAAAACATGGATTTAAAGCTGATGAGCTAAATGAGCTAAATTGCTCCACATAGTGTGTTTGTGTGTCTGTCTTTGTGAGTAATTGTGCCCAGTGATAGATTAAGCATCCTGTGACCCCCCATGACCCTAGAATTTAGAAATGTAGAATATATTAAGTAGAAGATAATGAATGAATGATTTCATTTCCTTTATTTTTAATATTCATATATATGTATTCTTATAGTTTTCATATATATATATATATATATATATATATATATATATATATATATATATATATATATATATATATATATATATATATGCCCAGCGTGCCCAGCGATGGATTGGCGCCCTGTCCTGGGTCTATCTGCCCAGCGCCTGAGACGTTCTCCCCTGGATGGGCATGGGGAACCCCACCGCAACCCTAATAGAGAATAAAGCGGGAGATAATGAATGAATGAATGAATATGCCCAGCGATGGATTGGCGCCCTGTCCTGGGTATATCTGCCCAGCGCCCGAAATGTTCTCCCTTGGATGGGCATGGGGAACCCCACAGTGACCCTACTAGAGGATAAAGCAGGAGATAATGAATGAATGAATTTTATATATATATATATATATATATATATATATATATATATATATATATATATATATATATGTATGTATATATATATATATATATATATATATATATTCATTCATTATCTTCCACTTAAACCTCTACTAGGGTTGCGGGGTTCCCTGGGAAGAACGTTTTGGGCGCTGGGCAGATACACCCAGGACAATCCTTCGCTTGGCATGATTTCAATTACACACACACACACACACACACACACACAAACACATATGCATATATATATATATATATATATATATATATATATATATATATATATATATATATATATATATATATATATATATATATATATATATATATATATATATATATATATATATATATAGGGCGGCACGGTGGCTTAGTGGTTAGCACGTTCGCCTCTCAGCACTAGGGATTCCCGGTTCGAATCCCCATCTGGGTGGAGTTTCCATGTTCTCCCCATGTCTGTGTGGGTTTCCTCCGGGTTCTCCGGTTTCCTCCCACAGTCCAAAAGCATGGAACAAGTCAATTGAGTTCTCCAAATTCCCCTATGTAGAGTGTGAAATGAGTGCGTGTCTGTGTGAGTGAGTGTGTGCCCAGCGATGGGTTGGCGCCCTGTCCTGGGTGTATCTGCCCAGCGCCCGGGATGTTCTCCCCTGGATGGGCATGGGGAACCCCACCGCGACCCCAATAGAGGATAGAGTGGAAGATATTGAATGAATGAATAAATATATATATAGTTGAAAGCAGAAGTTTACATACACTATATAAAAAGTCACATGTGCATTTTCTCCCTCAGTGTGTCACATGAAATCAGAATAAACTTTACCTGTTTTACATCAATTAGGTTCACCCAAAATATTTCTATTTGCTAACTGCCAGAATAATGAGAGTGAGAATTTTTAAGGCAATTTTTATTACTTTCATCAAAGTCAAAAGTCTAAATACATTTCATTAGTATTTGGTACCGTTGCCCTTAAACCATATGACTTGGGTCAAACGTTTTGGATATCCTTCCTGACAGAACTGGTATAACTGAGCCATGTTTGCAGGCCGCCTTGCCTTTCCAGCTCATAAATTTTTGAAAGGATTGAGATCAGGGCTTTATGATGTCCACTCCAAAACATTTACTTTGTTATCCTTAGGCCACTTTGTAACCAGTTTGGCAGTATGCTTCGGGTCATTGTCCATTTGGAAGACCCATTTGTGCCCAAGCTTTAACTCCTGGCTGATGTCTTGAGATGTTGCTTCATTATTTCCACATAAAGTTCTTTCCTCATGATGCCATCTATTTTGTGAAGTGCACCAGTCCCTCCTGCAGCAAAACCCCACAACATGATGCTGCCACCCCCATGTTTCACAGCTGGGATGGGGTTCTCAGGCTTGCAAGCTTCCCCCTTTTTCCTCCAAACACAACGATGGTCATTATGGCCAAACAGTTCAATTTTAGTTTTGTCATACCACAGGACATGTCTCCAAAAATAGGTATTTGACCCTGTGTGCTTTTTTAAACATTAATCTGGCTTTTTTATGTTTCTTTTGGAGTAATGGCTTCTTCCTGGCCTAGTGGCCTTTCAGCCCATGTCGATACAGTACTCGTTTCACTGTGGATAATGACACACTCTTACCAGCTTCAGCCAGCATCTTCACAAGGTCTTTTGCTTTTGTTCTTCGGTTGATCTGCACATTTTGGACCAAAGCACGTTCATCTCTGGGACACAGAACCCGTCTCTTTCCTGGCTAGACATACACATCTTGTTTGTACTTGCGTATAATTGTTTGTACAGATTAACGAGGCACCTTCAGGCATTTGGAAAGTTGTACCCAAAGATGAACCAGACTTGTGCAAGTCCACAAATCTTTCGACTTTCCCATGATGTTACACAAAGATGCAGTGTTTCAGGTGTGCATTAAAATACATCCACAGGTGTGTCTCCACTTAACGCAGATGTTATAAACCTATCAGAAGCTTCCAAAGACATGACATCATCATATGGGCTGTCCCAAATTGTTTCAAGGCATAGTAATCTTAGTGTATTTAAACTTTTGACTTTGACGAAAGTAATAAAAATGGCCTTAATATTTTTTTTAAAAATCCTCTCTCTCATTATTCTGGCAGTTAGCAAATAGAAATATTTTGGGTAATCCTAATTGACCTAAAACGGGAAGAGTTTTTCTGATTTCATGTGAGACCGTGAGAAAAAGAATGCACATGTGTCTTTTTATATAGTGTATGTAAACTTCTGGTTTCAACTGTATATATATATATATATATATATATATATATATATATATATATATATATATATATATATATATATATATATATATATATATATATATATATAAATTAAATACTTAAAAATATTTAAATCTCCCTTCTATCATGTCATCCTAAATTACAGGTACCTCAATTCCAATGTACTTAATATTCTACAGAATCTATACCAGTTTTTACCAGTTTGCATTTTTATTATTCTGTGAAAATAATCATAAAAAAAATTATATCAATTTCATTTGCAAAATATATATTTTTCCTTCTCAGCCACACAATCCATTTTGTTTAATATATTGTTGAATTGAAATACACATTACGCATGCACACAGGCATAGGCACACACACAAATATAAAGACTGGGGTTACGGTTAAGTGGCCCTAACTCTGGTGGCAGCATGATGCTGTTTCTTTAGCAGGGACAAAGAAGCAGGTCAGAGTTGATGCGAGCATAGATGGTGATAAAAAAAAACCCTGTTAGAGAATGAAACTTTCTTTTCGTTGCCACGTTGCCACTGCCACTGGGACAATAAACCTAAACTTCAGCCAGAGCTGCAGTGAAATGGTTTAGATCAGAATATATTTGTGTGTATAAAATGGCCCAGTCAGAACTAAATTCCCAAAATTCTGTTCACATGGGCTCTCCATCCAACTTCAAGCTATTTTGCAAAGAAGAACAGGCAAAGATTTTAGTGTCTACATGTACAAATCTGGTAGACAGACCCAAAAAGACTTACAGCTACACCGTTTTTTGGGGTTTAATAGAATTACTGTATTACAAGTCATTATTTAGCCTTAGGTCGGGGCGCTAACATCTCATGTTATGAAGATCCTGGAACACTTGCTCCTACACTACCTTAGACTTACATGTGCAATGTTCAATGAAGCCCCTGCAGTTCGCCGACAGGGAGAAAGTTGGACTGGAGGATGCTGTTCTGTACTTTCTCCATTGGATCCACTCACATCTGGACTTGGGTAGTAAAAAAGTCTGAAATGTTTTCTTCTCAGGTAATTTGTAGTTCTTAGTTTTAGGACTAGGTTTGTGATTGAAGTTCTATTTTATTCCAAACGTGTCCATGTCCATGTCACTTATGGTTAACGTACAGCTGTGATTTCTGTAGTGAACCATACTGGTTCTTTAGATTTTTCTCTTTTTGGAATGTTGGCTAAAAAGTGTTACCACGGGAGTGTAAAAGTTTAACTAAATAGTTTGAAGCAAAAGGTTCCCCGCCACTAATTTGCTTAACAAATATTTGGCACCCTTTGTTCAGGCTAAATTTGCAGCTTATTTCTTTTATGTCCATGTTCTGTTCATTTTATTAATATTTTAATACATCTATTTAAAAATACATTAGAATTGCTGTAAAACTTTAACTCCAGGAATCTGAACTTGAATTTCCCTGCTTCCCTGACTTTCACAGTCCTCCTATCTAAATGTCAGGGAAGGACATCTCAAGGAAGTAAAACAGGCTTTTCAGAGGATGCCATTATTATGTGTTTTGTGACAAATGCAAAAATGTTGGAAAGATATCCGTAGTTTAAGTAAAAATATCTAATCTTAAATAACATACATTTTATTCAATTGATATCATTTCAGGCAACACAGTGGTTTAGTGGTTAGCATGTTAGAGTGTTCTCCTTGTGTCTGCATGGATTTCCTCCAGGTTCTGCAGTTTTCTCTCACAGTCCAAAAACATGGATTTAAAGCTGATGAGCTAAATGAGCTAAATTGCTCCACATAGTGTGTTTGTGTGTCTGTCTTTGTGAGTAATTGTGCCCAGTGATAGATTAAGCATCCTGTGACCCCCCATGACCCTAGAATTTAGAAATGTAGAATATATTAAGTAGAAGATAATGAATGAATGATTTCATTTCCTTTATTTTTAATATTCATATATATGTATTCTTATAGTTTTCATATATATATATATATATATATATATATATATATATATATATATATATATATATATATATATATATATATATATATATATATATATATATAT
The DNA here is from genome assembly GCA_019802505.1 of Corydoras sp. C115. NCBI lineage: Eukaryota > Metazoa > Chordata > Actinopteri > Siluriformes > Callichthyidae > Corydoras > Corydoras sp. C115. Next base: position 3,459,207 of record JAFMOC010000025.1, read on the forward strand.
ATATATATATATATATATATATATATATATGCCCAGCGTGCCCAGCGATGGATTGGTGCCCTGTCCTGGGTCTATCTGCCCAGCGCCTGAGACGTTCTCCCCTGGATGGGCATGGGGAACCCCACCGCAACCCTAATAGAGAATAAAGCGGGAGATAATGAATGAATGAATGAATATGCCCAGCGATGGATTGGCGCCCTGTCCTGGGTATATCTGCCCAGCGCCCGAAATGTTCTCCCTTGGATGGGCATGGGGAACCCCACAGTGACCCTACTAGAGGATAAAGCAGGAGATAATGAATGAATGAATATATATATATATATATATATATATATATATATATATATATATATATATATATATATATATGTATATATATATATATATATATATATATATATTCATTCATTATCTTCCACTTAAACCTCTACTAGGGTTGCGGGGTTCCCTGGGAAGAACGTTTTGGGCGCTGGGCAGATACACCCAGGACAATCCTTCGCTTGGCATGATTTCAATTACACACACACACACACACACACACACACACACACACACACACACACACACACATATATATATATATATATATATATATATATATATATATATATATATATATATATATATATAGGGCGGCACGGTGGCTTAGTGGTTAGCACGTTCGCCTCTCAGCACTAGGGATTCCCGGTTCGAATCCCCATCTGGGTGGAGTTTCCATGTTCTCCCCGTGTCTGTGTGGGTTTCCTCCGGGTTCTCCGGTTTCCTCCCACAGTCCAAAAACATGGAACAAGTCAATTGAGTTCTCCAAATTCCCCTATGTAGAGTGTGAAATGAGTGCGTGTCTGTGTGAGTGAGTGTGTGCCCAGCGATGGGTTGGCGCCCTGTCCTGGGTGTATCTGCCCAGCGCCCAGGATGCTCTCCCCTGGATGGGCATGGGGAACCCCACCGCGACCCTAATAGAGGATAGAGTGGAAGATAATGAATGAATGAATAAATATATATATATAGTTGAAAGCAGAAGTTTACATACACTATATAAAAAGTCACATGTGCATTTTCTCCCTCAGTGTGTCACATGAAATCAGAATAAACTTTACCTGTTTTACATCAATTAGGTTCACCCAAAATATTTCTATTTGCTAACTGCCAGAATAATGAGAGTGAGAATTTTTAAGGCAATTTTTATTACTTTCATCAAAGTCAAAAGTCTAAATACATTTCATTAGTATTTGGTACCGTTGCCCTTAAACCATATGACTTGGGTCAAACGTTTTGGATATCCTTCCTGACAGAACTGGTATAACTGAGCCATGTTTGCAGGCCGCCTTGCCTTTCCAGCTCATAAATTTTTGAAAGGATTGAGATCAGGGCTTTATGATGTCCACTCCAAAACATTTACTTTGTTATCCTTAGGCCACTTTGTAACCAGTTTGGCAGTATGCTTCGGGTCATTGTCCATTTGGAAGACCCATTTGTGCCCAAGCTTTAACTCCTGGCTGATGTCTTGAGATGTTGCTTCATTATTTCCACATAAAGTTCTTTCCTCATGATGCCATCTATTTTGTGAAGTGCACCAGTCCCTCCTGCAGCAAAACCCCACAACATGATGCTGCCACCCCCATGTTTCACAGCTGGGATGGTGTTCTCAGGCTTGCAAGCTTCCCCCTTTTTCCTCCAAACACAACGATGGTCATTATGGCCAAACAGTTCAATTTTAGTTTTGTCATACCACAGGACATGTCTCCAAAAATAGGTATTTGACCCTGTGTGCATTTTCAAACATTAATCTGGCTTTTTTATGTTTCTTTTGGAGTAATGGCTTCTTCCTGGCCTAGTGGCCTTTCAGCCCATGTCGATACAGTACTCGTTTCACTGTGGATAATGACACACTCTTACCAGCTTCAGCCAGCATCTTCACAATGTTTTTTGCTTTTGTTCTTCGGTTGATCTGCACATTTTGGACCAAAGCACGTTCATCTCTGGGACACAGAACCCGTCTCTTTCCTGGCTAGACATACACATCTTGTTTGTACTTGCGTATAATTGTTTGTACAGATTAACGAGGCACCTTCAGGCATCTGGAAAGTTGTACCCAAAGATGAACCAGACTTGTGCAAGTCCACAAATCTTTCGACTTTCCCATGATGTTACACAAAGATGCAGTGTTTCAGGTGTGCATTAAAATACATCCACAGGTGTGTCTCCACTTAACGCAGATGTTATAAACCTATCAGAAGCTTCCAAAGACATGGCATCATCATATGGGCTGTCCCAAATTGTTTCAAGGCATAGTAATCTTAGTGTATTTAAACTTTTGACTTTGACGAAAGTAATAAAAATGGCCTTAATATTTTTTTAAAAATTCTCTCTCTCATTATTCTGGCAGTTAGCAAATAGAAATATTTTGGGTAATCCTAATTGACCTAAAACAGGAAGAGTTTTTCTGATTTCATGTGAGACCGTGAGAAAAAGAATGCACATGTGTCTTTTTATATAGTGTATGTAAACTTCTGGTTTCAACTGTATATATATATATATATATATATATATATATATATATATATATATATATATATATATATATATATATATATATAAAAATTAAATACTTAAAAATATTTAAATCTCCCTTCTATCATGTCATCCTAAATTACAGGTACCTCAATTCCAATGTACTTAATATTCTACAGAATCTATACCAGTTTTTACCAGTTTGCATTTTTATTATTCTGTGAAAATAATCATAAAAAAAATTATATAAATTTCATTTGCAAAATATATATTTTTCCTTCTCAGCCACACAATCCATTTTGTTTAATATATTGTTAAATTGAAATACACATTACGCACGCACACAGGCATAGGCACACACACAAATATAAAGACTGGGGTTACGGTTAAGTGGCCCTAACTCTGGTGGCAGCATCATGCTGTTTCTTTAGCAGGGACAAAGAAGCAGGTCAGAGTTGATGCGAGCATAGATGGTGATAAAAAAAAACCCTGTTAGAGACTGAAACTTTCTTTTCGTTGCCACGTTGCCACTGCCACTGGGACAATAAACCTAAACTTCAGCCAGAGCTGCAGTGAAATGGTTTAGATCAGAGTATATTTGTGTGTATAAAATGGCCCAGTCAGAACTAAATTCCCAAAAGTCTGTTCACAGGGGCTCTCCATCCAACTTCAATCTATTTTGCAAAGAAGAACAGGCAAAGATTTTAGTGTCTACATGTACAAATCTGGTAGACAGACCCAAAAAGACTTACAGCTACACCGTTTTTTGGGGTTTAATAGAATTACTGTATTACAAGTCATTATTTAGCCTTAGGTCGGGGCGCTAACATCTCATGTTATGAAGATCCTGGAACACCTGCTCCTACACTACCTTAGACTTACATGTGCAATGTTCAATGAAGCCCCTACAGTTCGCCGACAGGGAGAAAGTTGGACTGGAGGATGCTGTTTTGTACTTTCTCCATTGGATCCACTCACATCTGGACTTGGGTAGTAAAAAAGTCTGAAATGTTTTCTTCTCAGGTAATTTGTAGTTCTTAGTTGTAGGGTTAGGTTTGTGATTGATGTTCCATTTTATTCCAAACGTGTGGGCCCAAGTCCATGTCACTTATGGTTAACGTACAGCTGTGATTTCTGTAGTGAACCATACTGGTTCTTTAGATTTTTCTCTTTTTGGAATGTTGGCTAAAAAGTGTTACCACGGGAGTGTAAAAGTTTAACTAAATAGTTTGAAGCAAAAGGTTCCCCGCCACTAATTTGCTTAACAAATATTTGGCACCCTTTGTTCAGGCTAAATTTGCTGCTTATTTCTTTTATGTCCATGTTCTGTTCATTTTATTAATATTTTAATACATCTATTTAAAGATACATTAAAATTGCTGTAAAACTTTATTTAAAAAAAATTCTCATGCTTTGGCTGAACAATTAAAAATAACAATGCTATTAACTGGTTAATGCACCATAACATTTGTACATGCAATCCAAAAATAAAAGAATAGTAAATAAATTGTAATTGCAAGTACTATCTTGTTTACCCCAAAAAGAAAAACTAAATTTGAATATGGTTTTCCCTAACATATTTACTAGACTACATTTTGTCTCACACTGGCATAATTTACAAGTTGTCATTATAGACAAGCCAATTAGTGATGATAAAAAATTTAAGACGGCAGAGGTGGTGTGATGCTTTGAAAAAAACATGAACGGACAAAATTTTGGGACACCTGAAGGCAGTTTCTGACATCCAGTTCAAAGTTATTTACCCTTTGCAGTTATCACAGCTTATAAGTTAAAAAATGTTTAACTATAGTTAAAAAATCCTGAAAAAAAGATTTTGGAGTAAGTTAAAAGTTTTTACCTATTCATTCAAAAAAGCATTTATATGGTTAGACACAGATATTGGACAAGCGGGTCTATCTCATAATATTAATTCTAGTTCATTTCAAAGTTGTCCTGAGTTTAAGGTTTGGGCTTGTTGTATTCCAATTAAGTTTGTTGTTATGCATAGTGGGGGACAGTCATGCTTAAACAGAAAAGGGCCTTCTCCAAAATATTTCAAAAACATTTGAGCCACAGTTTTAACTTCATGACTAGATACTTGATTTAATATATCAGTATCTAACCTGAATTTCAAGATGATGAAGTGTTTTAGTGCTTTTGTCCATAAATTATATAATCATTGTCAAACACATTGACACCTCTGCAACTTTTTTAAGAAATGCCACTTCTACCAGAACCTGTTTATTTGCAAAACATCAGAAATGTAAAGACAAAATCATTGGCACCTTTTAAATATTAAATTTGAATCATGTGATTTGTATTTATGGTAGAAACCAGAGCTAAATGTGAATAGTGGTTCCCCTAACATATAAACTGATAAAGTGATCTATTTTGCCTCCCCTTACACAATAAATCCTCCACATTTAACTCATCTGTGCAGTGAAACACACACATATACACACACTGAGTGAAGTGAGCACACCGACCCACAGTGGTGGGCAGCCTTGTATACGGTGCCAGGGTTCAATTGTCTTGCTCAAGAGCACTTCAGGCATGGTAGTTGGTGGGACTGGGAATCAAACCACGGAACTTCAGATCACAAAGCTGGTTTGTTAACAAAAAATGACTGCCCCGAATATGTACTAGACTGTATGTTTTGTCCGACACTGATTTACAAGTAAAAAACTGACATCATGTACAAGCCAATCACTGACAGCCTTAATGCTAATGTGACCTGACATATTTTAAATTCATTCATTCATTCATTACCTCCCGCTTTATCCTCTATTAGGGTCGCGGTGGGGTTCCCTATGCCCATCCAGGGGAGAACATTTTGGGCGCTGGGCAGATAGACCCAAGACAGGGCGCCAATCCATCGCTGGGCACACACTCACTCACAATATATGGGGCAATTTGGAGAATTCAATTGACTTGATCCATGTTTTTGGACTGTGGGAGGAAACCGGAGAACCCAGAGGAAACCCACGCGGACACGGGGAGAACATGGAAACTCCACCCAGATGGGGATTCGAACCGGGAACCCCTAGCGCTGAGAGGCCACTAAGCCACCGTGCCGCCATATTTTAAATTATTTTATTAATATGTTAACACATTTATTAAAAGAGACATTCAAATTTTCTGTAAAACTTTTTTTTACTTTTTCCCCTCATTCTTTGACTGAACTATTAAAAAATAATAATGCTATTAATTGGTTAATACACCATAACATTTGAAATTGCCATCCAAAAATAAAAAATAGTAAATAGATTGTAATTGCAAGTACTAACTTGTTTCCCCAATAAGGAAAACTAAATTTGAATAGGGGTTTTCCCTAAAATATGTACTAGACATTTTGTCTCACACTGGCATAATTTACAAGTAAAAAAGCTGCCATCATAGACAAGCCAATCAGTCACAGCTTTAATGCTGATGTGACAACAGTACTGGGACACCTAGTACACATGTACACATTACACCCAAAGGCAGTTTCCAGTTGATGTTGTTTCACCCTTTGCAGTTATAACAGCTTAAAGTCACCCAAAAATCTTTTTACAAGATAATGAGGTAAGGTGTGACCTGAAACCTGGGACCTTTAGAGTACAAAGCTGGTTTCTGAACCACAAATCTACAAAATTCTTATTTCTTTATGATTCATTTTGTTCTAGTTAACTTACTCCAAAAAAGATTTTGGAGTAAGTTAAAAGTTTTTACCTATTCATTCAAAAAAGCATTTATATGGTTAGACACAGATATTGGACAAGCGGGTCTATCTCATAATATTAATTCTAGTTCATTTCAAAGTTGTCCTGAGTTTAAGGTTTGGGCTTGTTGTATTCCAATTAAGTTTGTTGTTATGCATAGTGGGGGACAGTCATGCTTAAACAGAAAAGGGCCTTCTCCAAAATATTTCAAAAACATTTGAGCCACAGTTTTAACTTCATGACTAGATACTTGATTTAATATATCAGTATCTAACCTGAATTTCAAGATGATGAAGTGTTTTAGTGCTTTTGTCCATAAATTATATAATCATTGTCAAACACATTGACACCTCTGCAACTTTTTTAAGAAATGCCACTTCTACCAGAACCTGTTTATTTGCAAAACATCAGAAATGTAAAGACAAAATCATTGGCACCTTTTAAAATATTAAATTTGAATCATGTGATTTGTATTTATGGTAGAAACCAGAGCTAAATGTGAATAGTGGTTCCCCTAACATATAAACTGATAAAGTGATCTATTTTGCCTCCCCTTACACAATAAATCCTCCACATTTAACTCATCTGTGCAGTGAAACACACACATATACACACACTGAGTGAAGTGAGCACACCGACCCACAGTGGTGGGCAGCCTTGTATACGGTGCCAGGGTTCAATTGTCTTGCTCAAGAGCACTTCAGGCATGGTAGTTGGTGGGACTGGGAATCAAACCACGGAACTTCAGATCACAAAGCTGGTTTGTTAACAAAAAATGACTGCCCCGAATATGTACTAGACTGTATGTTTTGTCCGACACTGATTTACAAGTAAAAAACTGACATCATGGACAAGCCAATCACTGACAGCCTTAATGCTAATGTGACCTGACATATTTTAAATTCATTCATTCATTCATTACCTCCCGCTTTATCCTCTATTAGGGTCGCGGTGGGGTTCCCTATGCCCATCCAGGGGAGAACATTTTGGGCGCTGGGCAGATAGACCCAAGACAGGGCGCCAATCCATCGCTGGGCACACACTCACTCACAATATATGGGGCAATTTGGAGAATTCAATTGACTTGATCCATGTTTTTGGACTGTGGGAGGAAACCGGAGAACCCAGAGGAAACCCACGCGGACACGGGGAGAACATGGAAACTCCACCCAGATGGGGATTCGAACCGGGAACCCCTAGCGCTGAGAGGCCACTAAGCCACCGTGCCGCCATATTTTAAATTATTTTATTAATATGTTAACACATTTATTAAAAGAGACATTCAAATTTTCTGTAAAACTTTTTTTTACTTTTTCCCCTCATTCTTTGACTGAACTATTAAAAAATAATAATGCTATTAATTGGTTAATACACCATAACATTTGAAATTGCCATCCAAAAATAAAAAATAGTAAATAGATTGTAATTGCAAGTACTAACTTGTTTCCCCAATAAGGAAAACTAAATTTGAATAGGGGTTTTCCCTAAAATATGTACTAGACATTTTGTCTCACACTGGCATAATTTACAAGTAAAAAAGCTGCCATCATAGACAAGCCAATCAGTCACAGCTTTAATGCTGATGTGACAACAGTACTGGGACACCTAGTACACATGTACACATTACACCCAAAGGCAGTTTCCAGTTGATGTTGTTTCACCCTTTGCAGTTATAACAGCTTAAAGTCACCCAAAAATCTTTTTACAAGATAATGAGGTAAGGTGTGACCTGAAACCTGGGACCTTTAGAGTACAAAGCTGGTTTCTGAACCACAAATCTACAAAATTCTTATTTCTTTATGATTCATTTTGTTCTAGTTAACTTACTCCAAAAAAATATTTTGGAGTAAGTTAAAAGTTTTTACCTATTCATTCAAAAAAGCATTTATATGGTTAGACACAGATATTGGACAAGCGGGTCTATCTCATAATATTAATTCTAGTTCATTTCAAAGTTGTCCTGAGTTTAAGGTTTGGGCTTGTTGTATTCCAATTAAGTTTGTTGTTATGCATAGTGGGGGACAGTCATGCTTAAACAGAAAAGGGCCTTCTCCAAAATATTTCAAAAACATTTGAGCCACAGTTTTAACTTCATGACTAGATACTTGATTTAATATATCAGTATCTAACCTGAATTTCAAAATGATGAAGTGTTTTAGTGCTTTTGTCCATAAATTATATAATCATTGTCAAACACATTGACACCTCTGCAACTTTTTTAAGAAATGCCACTTCTACCAGAACCTGTTTATTTGCAAAACATCAGAAATGTAAAGACAAAATCATTGGCACCTTTTAAAATATTAAATTTGAATCATGTGATTTGTATTTATGGTAGAAACCAGAGCTAAATGTGAATAGTGGTTCCCCTAACATATAAACTGATAAAGTGATCTATTTTGCCTCCCCTTACACAATAAATCCTCCACATTTAACTCATCTGTGCAGTGAAACACACACATATACACACACTGAGTGAAGTGAGCACACCGACCCACAGTGGTGGGCAGCCTTGTATACGGTGCCAGGGTTCAATTGTCTTGCTCAAGAGCACTTCAGGCATGGTAGTTGGTGGGACTGGGAATCAAACCACGGAACTTCAGATCACAAAGCTGGTTTGTTAACAAAAAATGACTGCCCCGAATATGTACTAGACTGTATGTTTTGTCCGACACTGATTTACAAGTAAAAAACTGACATCATGGACAAGCCAATCACTGACAGCCTTAATGCTAATGTGACCTGACATATTTTAAATTCATTCATTCATTCATTACCTCCCGCTTTATCCTCTATTAGGGTCGCGGTGGGGTTCCCTATGCCCATCCAGGGGAGAACATTTTGGGCGCTGGGCAGATAGACCCAGGACAGGGCGCCAATCCATCGCTGGGCACACACTCACTTACAATATATGGGGCAATTTGGAGAATTCAATTGACTTGATCCATGTTTTTGGACTGTGGGAGGAAACCTGAGAACCAGGAGGAAACCCACGCGGACACGGGGAGAACATGGAAACTCCACCCAGATGGGGATTCGAACCGGGAACCCCTAGCGCCGAGAGGCGAACATGCTAACCACTAAGCCACCGTGCCGCCATATTTTAAATTATTTTATTAATATGTTAACACGGGCTTAGGGGTTAGCACGTTCGCCTCTCAGCGCTAGGGATTCCCAGTTCGAATCCCCATCTGGGTGGAGTTTCCATGTTCTCCCCATGTCCGCGTGGGTTTCCTCCGGGTTCTCCGGTTTCCTCCCACAATCCAAAAACATGGATCAAGTTAATTGAGTTCTCTAAATTGCCCCATATAGAGTGTGTTTGTGTGAGTGAGTGTGTACCCAGTGATGGATTGGCACCCTGTCCTGGGTCCATCTGCCCAGCGCCTGAGACGTTCTCCCCTGGATGGGCATGGGGAACCCCACCGCGACCCTAATAGAGGATAAAGCGGGAGATAATGAATGAATGAATATGTTAACACATTTATTAAAAGAGACATTCAAATTTTCTGTAAAACTTTTTTTTTACTTTTTTCCCCTCATTCTTTGACTGAACTATTAAAAAATAATAACGCTATTAATTGGTTAATACACCATAACATTTGAAATTGCCATCCAAAAATAAAAAATAGTAAATAGATTGTAATTGCAAGTACTAACTTGTTTCCCCAATAAGGAAAACTAAATTTGAATAGGGGTTTTCCCTAAAATATGTACTAGACATTTTGTCTCACACTGGCATAATTTACAAGTAAAAAAGCTGCCATCATAGACAAGCCAATCAGTCACAGCTTTAATGCTGATGTGACAAAAGTACTGGGACACCCAGTACACATGTACACATTACACCTAAAAGGCAGTTTCCAGTTGATGTTGTTTCCCCCTTTGCAGTTATAACAGCTTATAGTCACCCAAAAATCTTTTTACAAGATAATGAGGTAAGGTGTGACCTGAAACCTGGGACCTTCAGAGTACAAAGCTGGTTTCTGAACCACTAGTCTACAAAATTCTTATTTCTTTATGATTCATTTTGTTCTAGTCACAGTGGCAGTACAAATTTCCCCTGGGATCCAGGTTTGAAACCCAATCTGGGTAGAGTTTCCATGTTCTCCCTGTGTCCATATGGGTTTCCTCCAGGTTCTCCGGTTTCCTCCCACAGTCCAAAAACATGGTTTAAGTTAAGTTAATTTGAATGCTCTAAATTGCCATATATAGTGTGAATGAGTGTGCCCAGCAATAGATTGGCACCCTGTCCAGGGTGTATCTGCCCAGTGCCCAAAATGTTCTCCCCTGGATGGGCATGGGGAACCCGCTGCAACCCTAGTAGAGGAATGGCAGAAGATAATGGATGAATAAATATAAAAATCTAATATAAATAACATTTACCCTGAAGGACATCATAATAAAACACAAGAAGATAAGCAACATGTATTCGTTAATCTGTAAACCAATTCAAAAAAACATTAAACAATATTTTGCAGGTATGTTTTTATATATATATATATATATATATATATATATATATATATATATATATATATATATATATATATATATATATTACACGTTTTTAACTGCTATGTGATCATGTATGCAGTGCTTTCGTTCCAATATTCCCACACTTGCATTTAATAGAATCACCAGAAGGGGTCTCTGTTTCCCTGTGAGGCGATGCGGATAATCTGCAACGTGCTGGATCCAATTAGAACTTCTCTTTGTAGCGATGCGTCTTAACCCTAAATACTGTATTCTGAATATTTACCTATCTATCTATCTATCTATCTATCTATATTTGATTACAAAACAAAATTTAGAACTAACTACAAATTATATTTTAAATTAAAAATACATAACATACATAACAAAATGTAGTAGCTCAAAATCACCCACCAGAATGTTTTGGAGCATGTGAGCAAATCACCCTGGGATGCAAGGAGAACATGTCAAGAACATATTGAAAAACCTGGTTGTCTTACCCAGGAAACAAGAACCATCTTCTGAAATGAGAGAAGTAACCACTGTTGATGTGATTAATATTTACTTGTATTAATAGTCCCTTCTTGACCAGGCTTTATGATGACATTTCCTGTAAACTGTGAAACATTAATTTACGGTAATTGGCGCTTCTTGATTTTTTTTTTACTTTGGAATACGAAACTTGTTTTACTTTGGAATACGAAACTGATTGAGAAAAGAACTTCCACGTTACATAAATCTAAATGTTCCCTGCACACAATAGTGCTGCACTCTCAGTTACGCTCAATCCACTACTAAGGTCACAGGGGAGTTCCCCATGCCCATCTAGGTGAGAAAGTTTTGGGCAGTGGGCAGATACACCCAGGACAGGAGGCCAATCTATCGCTTTGCACACTCACTCACACGCAAACATACTACATTGGGGCAATTTGGAGCATTCAATTTACTTTCAATCCATGCTTTTGGACTGTGGGAGGAAACCGGAGATCCGGAAACTCCACCCAGATTGGGATTCAAATTTGGAATCCGCAGCGCTGAGAGGCAAAGCTACTAACCACTAAATACACTCAATATATTTAGCTGATTCCTCTACTAGGGTCGTGGGGGTGTTCTCTATGCCCATCCAGGGGAAAATGTTCCGGGCACTGGGTAGATACACCCAGGACAGGGTACCAATCTATTGCTGGGCACACTCACTCACATAGACAAACACAAACACACACTATTTAGGGCAATTTAGAGCATATAATTTACCTTAATCCATGTTTTTATGCTGTGGGAGGAAACCGGAGCACCTGGAAAAAACCTAAGCAGACACCGGGGGAACACTCAGATTGGGATTTGAACCTGGTTCCCCAGCTGTAGAGGAGGCTTAATCACTAAGCCACCGTGACGCACACACACTAAATTATAAATATTAAACATACATTTGGAGTGTTATCTATTATTACTCATGTCTGAATCTGAAAAACATGGGGCTGTGTGAAATGTAATTTGATTCAAATGTTCTTTTTTGTTTTTAAAAGCCGGTATGTCACCATGTAATGGTATTAATAAAGAAATGGTCAGTTACACATATAAGCTTTAATCTCATTTTCTGGGTAGAACATAGTACACAGCATAACACGAGAAAGGAAATCAAGTTCTTTACAGTGTCTTTACAATAAAACCACAAAACAACATGACCAAATGATCTGCATGTACGAAATTATTTCAACCCGTTAAAATGAAACGGACATACAAGTGATCTTAGAATAGTTGTGCAGGCAGGTACTGAATCAGGAGAAGTTTTGGTAACACTTCGCATTATGCATTTATAAAGCTTTATAAAGTATTCATAATGCTTTAGAACCTTTGTCATAAGCATTTGTTAATTTACACAGATGTTCATATGTTCATACAGATGTTCTAACAATATGACATAAGGCTTTTTAACACAAAGTGACATAATGCATTATAATCTGAATTTATTTCTTATAATCTGAACTTACTTTTGATTATTTGGATGTTTAGACATTCTCATTTAAAACAGGATTATTACACTTAAAGTCTGTAAAGAGCTTTTATAAACTTTTATAAGTCAATTTGTATGACTATGTATGCAGTGTCTTTCAAAGAGATAATTAATTACAACACTTTATGTCTGTAAAGAGAGCTTATAAGCTTTTATGAACAGTTTTGAAAACTTAGTCATTTTCAGGAAAAGCATTCATTAAACACAAACGTTGTAAGGCTTTATGTCGCTGGTCTCTATAACTGTTGAAAATACAGAATTTATAATGTATTGTCACTTTGCATTATAAAGCCTTATGGCATGAACTTGTAACACTTTATGAGTGTGCTTATATACATCTATGAACATTAACAAAGGATTATGTCAAGTATTATAAAGAATTATGGATACTTTATAAAGCTTTATAAATGTATTAATAATGCATTATGAAAAACGGAAGTAGGTAAAGTGTTACCAAAGTTTTTTTATTGCTGGCTTATGATTAGTCCAGCTCATTCAGATTTTTTTCAGGTTTTTAAGTGACCCGATACAAATCTATTTGAAGAGATCAATCATTTATTTATTTACTTTAAGTAGATATTCTCTTTTTTGTTTTCAGTAAATAGAATTGCTGTTTTCGTTTAAAAGCCACTTTATTAAATATTATAAATTATAACAAACCATATCGTGCTGTAAAAGCTACTACCTACTGAAACGTTCATGTGTAACCAGGGAGATGCATTAGTCGAGAAGTTAAACTGTAATGTTTCAAATGTCAATGAACAGAATGCAAGCTCTATATTGTTAAGCTTTAGTAAACTGGATTAGTACTCTTAAATGCCCAGCACCCCATGAAACCTGTTTTGGAGTTTACAATCCTTAACCACGTGTTTAAGGTACAACATTACACAACGCTAATCGAGTTAAACACGGTGTTTCAGGAAGCTCAGCTGTGAAACTATTAAGAATAAAACCGAGCTCACAACGACTTATACAAACCCAGTGTTTTAATTCACTTTAATTCCCAGTGTGCATTAACAACACTGCATTTTAGAAAGCCTTCTGGAATACATGTCATTATTAAGATCCTTAGAAAAGCACCCCAACATTCTAAGAAAGGGATGCAGCAAATATTACATCAGGTGTTTTATAAACAGTACAGAAAACAAATCACAGAGTACTGTTGGCCTACAGGACCATTTCTAGATCTGCCCCCTCTTACATTCACTCTATATTTTCAAGATACAGTCCAACTCGTCCACTACATTCTAGTGATGAATGTTGCCGGGTGATTCCACCTCACTGTGGTTGCATTCACCACTGCAAAATGTTGGAACGATGCAAAATGTCCCAACTCTGTAAGTCGGAGTCAATTTGCATCTTTAAGAAACAACTGAAAACACATCTTTTTCACAAACACCTGATGTAAAGGAAAAAAGGGGGGTGCAGAATAGAATAATGACCAGGTTTGAAAATTCTACAGTGTAGAATTGGGTTCTTCCTTAACTACTGACTTGTGGTCTTATTTGTAAGTCGCTTTGGATAAATGTAAATGTAATTGTTAAAACATTACATATTATAACAATGTCAGTCAGTTGACAACGAAACATGTACACTAATGAAAAGCAGCACTAACTTCCAGAATAAAGGCAGGTAATAATCTTAAGAACTGATAGCCATGCCAGACACATCAGTTTTTAGATCCAAGTCGCTTTCCAGCACACTGATGCACATTTTCCACCAACAACTAAACAAATTTATTTCCTGGCTGAATAATAAAACCCAACTGAGCTTCAGCATTAAAAAACAGTCTGAATTAAAGACCTGGCCATTCAAAACATGAGGTCATGTGTCAGTTATGACAATCAGCTTTATCTGAAAAGCATAAATCGGCATACATGTTATTCATGGGGAGAATTGTGTATATTTTATATTTGAACACAATGAAATGTGCAGCATTGTATCTAATAGATTTGATTTAAACTGTTGAATGTTAAACATCTACAACTATTTTTTTGAGTTTATACCATGACAAATAAAAAAGGATAAAGGCTAAATAAGGGATAGCTGTAACCCCCCACCCCACCACCAATATATTTATTTAAAATAAATTAGCAACCAGTTATTAAATAAATTATCCTGAATATTGATCCTGTGTCCAAGTAATTTAAAGTAATTTATTATTAAGTGCAAAATTTGAAGTCAGTGAAGAAGTATCCAGGTTTTATCCCTGTTATTAAGTTTCAGTGGTTTATTTTTGCCCCCATTTCAGATCTCCCAATCATCCTTTTTTATGATTTGCTCATTCTTACATCTCAACGCAAATGTAAAGCTTTTCCTTCGACAAATATCCAAGAACCAATTCCCCCTTTCATTATAAGCAGATGATACAATACCATAAAAGCCCCAATAAAAATGATCAAAAGCACGACAGTGGTTACAGACAGACACTCAAAAAAGCAGTGCGTTTTGGAAAACAGTGCATTTTTTAAAAACAATACCACAAACACATCAGTCTAAAGTCAGCTTCTCTACATTCTAGATGTCAGTGTCCGTGGTTAGTTCTTGAGTAGGTGGTTGATAGATGAATGCATTTCTAAGCACACATAAAGGCTCTGATTCATAAATTAATAAAGGTTTCACTTGAATTCACAAATCACATTAACAGTGAACAGAGTTCATAGTGGTTCAGAAGCGATTGTCAAAATACAACGGATTGTCTTAATGTGCAGGGTTCGAGTTCAGATAAACCACATAAACATGAGCATCAGGGTTAAAGACATGATGCTCAAACAAATTTGGAAATGCACCTGCTGACTCATGCAAACAGATCTGTTACAGTGAACGTAAAATGATTATTAGTAATGGAATGGTTGGAAAACAAAATATATCAATTTAAACTGTCCACAAAACCAAATTTTACTTAGCAAAGGTATAATTATATATAACATCTATATGATCTATATGACATCTTGAAATATGTTTGTCTTACATTCTGTGTTGATTAAAAGTTTTTCTAAAAACCAGACCAGCAAATAGAAACATGACAAATTCAGACCAATCAGATAAATGTTTTCTTCCTCTAATAGAGGTCATTAATTCCTGATTATTAATAAATTTTTAAGTTATAAATTAAATATTTGTCATTTAATACTGGTTAGTCAGGTGGCTATAGATTTAATTCAATGAAAGCAAAACCCTGCTGAAAAAAAGTGTTTTTGTGCCATCACTGAGATTATGTAATGGAATGCTTAATCCATGTGCTAGAAGGGAAACATTAAATAATACCTGCCTTAAAACTGCAACACAATCCATTACTTAAATAAACAGAGAGAACTCTGAACCCTGGAACTGAACGTGGTACTTTGCCCTACCTGAGCGTGGCTGGACAAGTTCTCATCAGAGGTAATATCCAAAATACTGACTAGACCATCAATCATGCAGCCTTTTGAAAAAGATCTCGTACAACCCGTCTTAAAAAAACAACTGTAATCCCAGTTGTTGTCAGAGAACGCTTCAATCTCACATTTTATGATTAGTCGTTGCAGCCCTTCAATCATCTATAGAAACATTTCAGTCGCACAATAAAAACAACAGTAAAAAGTAACTCACAACACCATCAAATGTCCTTATGGACAAACTGATCCTGAAAATGGAATCTTCACTCAGAAAAGTCTAAGCATCGAAAGGTGCTGCTGAAACGCCAAACAGTTCAAGAAGTTGCAGTCATCGGGTTCCACTGCAGAGATTCCTTCGATGGACTTAAATGTCCATGTGGAAGATCGCAGCGGTATAACGTACACTATGTTTTGGACTACAGTCAGAGGAAGCAAACACATACAGAACAATCTAGAACAACAAACAATTTGTAGAATTTTGATTTTAGGGTTAGAAAAATAAAGATTTTATATATAAATCGAGAAATCGGTGATGTAAACTAGCTAGAAATGTGCTACATGCAATTAAAATTAGGAAATCTTGGCTTTGGGTATGTGCATCAGTAGGATATTTTTTTGGTCTATATTTGGTCTATACATTATAAAGTGATTGAAACCAATTATTTAATGTATTCGGTTGATTAAGGCGCTTGTAAATCAGACTAAACTCTGATTGGTCATTGGGCTTGCAGCTAATCAGGACAAACCAACACAACTGAACAGAAAGGGCACGAGGAAGAAGGCACAGAACCCCACAGTCCAGTAAACAATATAGCGATAGGGAAGTTCTACTTGCATGTTCTGCCTGGCTTTGCGAATGTCCTGGCTCGAGATTCCACAGGCACGACACACCAGAGGGATGGTTAGTGCTTTCATCAGAGCCCTAGTGACTATTACCATGATCACACCAAGAACAAATCGAAACAGGCACAGCCCCAGAAGACCAAAACTGAAGGAAAATTGCAAAGGTAACATGGAGGGCGGAGGGTCTTGGATCACAGACAGCTGGTAGTTTAGGTGGGTAGCCACCGCAATACCCGCACCTGTCCCAAGGATCTGGGCAGTATCACCCCGAGAAGTGCTCCATGTATCCAGTGTAAAGGAAAACAGGCCGAGAGCAGCATGGAGAGCCACAACGATGATGGGGGAGTAGCGGCATGTCAAGTTAAAAGTGTCTAGAGTTTCCAGAATAGGCATGATGAAGACCAGGATGAGAAGGCTGTAGAGAAAACCAGCAATTACATCCTAGAAAAACAGAAATACAAGTTTAATTAATTTCTTTTAAACAGATATGATTTCACTACAAAAGTATTCGTTCATAACTAGCGGCCCATAGCCTCATATAAAAGTTTGGCGCCCCCTGCATGAATGCCATGTTTTGTTGCTTTTCTGTATATGTCTAGAGGTGAATACATTGTATATAGCTTTGGTTTTGTTTCTCAACTGGTGGTTCATGACCCCGTTCAGGGCAAAAACACATTACATATATTTTCATCAGTTGCTTCGAATTTAATCGGCGTGCTCATGTGACGTGGACAAATCTCATTGTTCCCATTACGTGTCCACCCTTGCTAGGTGAAAGTTAAGTTTACACATTACTTTTAGCTCCACCATGGGACCAAAAACTATTTTTTCCAGGGCCAGCAACCCACCAAAGAAAAAGACCAGAAAAAAAAGGAAAAAAAGGAAAAAAAAGGAAAAAAAAAAAATCACATACATACAATCATGCCGAACGTATTCTGTCCATGATAAGTTCCAGTGTCACGAAAAAGTATGTGATAAAGAAGGATAATGTACTTACAAAATAGAGATTAAAGGTGTCAAAGTTACAGTTACATGGTGAGAAATGTAAATGCCATTCTATTAAATGTTCATTATTAATGATAAATGTATGTTTATAAACATTAGTATGTTATTTTAAAAATTAGTATGTTATGAAAGTATATAAAGGACAGTGAATATATTGTTTTGTTTTCATTATTAAACACTACATTATTTAATATGATTTAATAAATGAACCAATATGAACCATGTTGGAGGACACAGTGGCTTAGTGGTTAGCACGTTCTCCTCTGGGTACCCAGGTTCGAATCCCAATCTGAGTGATCTCAGCGTGGGTTTTCTTCGGGTTCTCCGGTTTCCGCCCACAGTGCAAAAACATGGATTTAAGGTAAATTGAATGCTCTAAATTGCCCCATATTGTGGGTGTTTATGTGTGTGTCTGTATGAGTGAGTGTGTCCCCAGTGATAGACTGCCGCCCTGTCCTGGGTGTTTCTGCCCATGGGATAATAAGTATTGAATCAGTGCATCACTGTTTATGTCTATAGTGATTGATTATCTTCCGCTTAATCCTCTCCTAGGGTTGCGGGGCCCATCCAGGGGAGAACATTTTGGGCGCTGGGCAGATACACCCAGGACAAGGCGCCAATTTTGCTATTGCTTGGCAACCTCACTCACACAGACATACACACACTATACAAAAGGGCAATTATATATAGGAGCATTTTTTTTTTTTTTTAAATGACCATGAATCCATGTTTTTGGACTATGGGAGAAAATCAGAGAAAAACCATACGGACATGGGGAGAACATGGAAACTCCACTCAGATCAGGATTCAAATAGAGATGAGAGATGCCCATGCTTACCGCTAAGCCACCGTGCTGTCCTCTTTATTGATTCATTAATATATATTTAACAAATGTACCATTACAACTGTTTTTATACCACTGTGAAACTTAAAAACTAATATTATTTTATAGTTATTTGAGAGGTCAATAATGTGACTCCTGAACTGTGGTTATCTTTTTGTGCCAAACCTAATTACAGAACACTAATTAAAAGCAGTCAACCATTACATTTAAGTTTATCTGCAATATGTGGTAATAAAATCATGTAAACCCATTTCCTACAGACATCCAGGAGCACAAAGTACAAAATAGGTCATCATAACTTTTTGTAATGTTAATGATTTATAAATGGGGTCACTAACTAATTTAATTATCAACACGATAAACCACCTTTGAGTGTGACAAAGGCAAAGGAGAAGTAGATCCATGTGTACACACCCACTCACACTCACACAATGCTGTAATACATGTGTGTATGTGTAAAGAATGTCAGAACAGTCAGCAAATGTAAAAAGGACATTTTATATCTATTATTTCATAACATTGGGTATGTGTTGGCAGAGGTACATTTACATGAACATGTTTTCATTTTTGAATAAATGACATTTGCTCCATTTACACCTGACTTTAACCGTCTCTAAAACAGGGTTCGAGAACTCAAAATGTTGCAGGGCAGGTTTTGGGTTAAATATGTAGGGTTCAGTGTTCAACTCTGCTTCAGTGTGAGAGGCAATTTATAATGTTTTTTCTTTTTAAAACAATCACTGTCTGTCTGAGTTTTATGAACGCAATGTGATTAATCTCCTCTCTCGCCCTGTCCTGGGTGTATCTGCGCAGCGCCCGAAACCTTCTCACCTGGTTGGGCATGGGGAACCCCTTGCGATTCCAATAGAAGACTAAGCGAAAGATAATGGAAGAATGAATGAAAACTAAAAATCGTGGGCAAATGCTGATGCCAACGTATTAAAATGTGTAATGTACAAAGATTAAACTAGTTTTTTCAACGATTATAGGTCACAACCCTGAAACAGACAATAACTACTGATGCTGCACTTAATTACGTAATCAATGATGTCAATACATTACTATTATAAAATATCTACTGATTTATTGATTGTGACTGTAACTGGAACACATTTAATGCACGGATGAATGTTTTTCCTTATGATTTATACCCACACAAACATTACATGATTCTGGTGAGTGTTTGTCATTACCATAAAAATATGGGGTGTTAGCAATATAAATAAAAAAGATGTCTGAGATAAGATTGTGTGCTTGTATGTGTGGAGGTGTGTGCTTACCAGGACAGAATGCATGCCCATGTAGATACGACTAAGACACACTAATGCAGTCCAGCTGAGGGCCACAGTGAGTCCCAGCATGTACGGATACTGGAAACAAAAAAAGATGATCAAATTAGAATGTCAATAGAGTACAACATTAGTGCATGACAAGGCACCACAGTATCTGTCTAAACTCACAGATTTGTATATTGCAAAATGTCGCAGGGTGCAGGTTTTCTTAATCTGGACATTTAATAAAATCACCTCTGCTGTGAAAGCATCTTTCTACATGAATCCTTAACTTTGGAATAGCCTTCTTTTTCTGTTTGTAATTTTGAATCTTTAAACGTACATAAATTTTAAATTACTGTTGAATACACACACTACACCTACTTTCTTATGTTAAACCCCTGTGTGATACCTGAATACACTAATCAAAGTATTCTTCTCACGTCCATTCTCATTCTTTACTTAACTTTAATCTTAAGCCTTATCATCATTCATACTATAGCTCAGATGTTGTTAACTTTTTTAATTCTTACCCAACACCCTTCAGGTGCACTCTTGACCCTGCATTAGGGCAGGGGCGATGCATCGACGTAATCGATTACGAAAATACAGCGATTTGCATAGCTTGCGTTAACACATCAACAAAATGGCGCCACCTAATAAAAAGATGAATTTATCTGGAGTGCAAGTACTAACAGCAGCTGAAAATCAACCGTGTGCATCTAAAGTGTGGGAGCACTTCACACAGAAACACAACAGCACGAGCATTCACGCTGGGAAGTTTGCGCAGCAAAACAGTGACGTGGGTTCGGTTTACTTCTTTGTTTCCTCATCTTAACATATTATTTTAAGACATTTAACGTGTTTTTGTTATTAATAGTGCTATACTAACCATTTCTTTGTCATCCTGTGTAGAAACACGCAGCTTTTCTTAATACTGCTCATGTTTACATATCGCATTCAGATCAATTTGAATGTCTGTGCTTGTATGTAGTCAACTAAAATATATAGTCAACATTTATAGCCCTTAAAATGTCATGTCAAAGTCATGTGCCTCAAAGTTCAGTCAGTGCAGTTTTTTTTTTTTCACCAAGAACCGACTCGTTACCTAGTGAGTTAATAATTTAACTATTATGGGAAAATTTTTTTTTTTTACGTCCAGTGTTTTTGATTTGACTTTTTACTAATTGCAAAAAGCATTTCACCATCATTCTAATGTGCTTTATATTACACCTGAATTATTGAATCTCTTGAGGGTGAGATTTGATGTTTGATAAAGCTGTAAATGCAAATACTTATTAAGTTGTATGTCACTAAACATTTCTTTGTTCAGTGAACTGATGGTAGTGTCGCTCTCAAATTGGCTAAACAGTTCACAATGTATAATGGTGACATAAAAGGATTATAAAAGTTTTATTGTCCAAGTCTGTGTTCATTGGGGAGGGGGAGTAGATGAAGCAAGGTGTGAGAAGAAAACATTTTCCACACCCTAACTGCACCTTCACCTATCTAAACTATTCATTCATCCATCCATTATCTTCCGCTTTATCCTATATTAGGGTTGCGGTGGGGTTCTCCCATGCCCATCCAGGGGAGAACGTTTCGGGCGCTGGGCAGATACACCCAGAACATGGCGCCAATCTATCGCTGGGCACACACTCACTCACACACACACACACACTCTATATGGGGCAATTTGGAGGATTCAATTGACTTGATCCATGTTTTTGGACTGTGGGAGGAAACCAGAGAACCCGGAGGAAACCCACGCGGACACGGGGAGAACATGGAAACTCCACCCAGATGGGGATTTGAACCGGGAATCCCAAGTGCTGAGAGGCGAACGTGCTAACCACTAAGCCACCGTGCCGCTCCTATCTTAACAAGAGCAAGCTAATAGAAAGAGTATTTTTGGATGTTTTTAAATGTAAACTGCCCTACCTGCAAGGTAATAGAAAAAAGTTCTTAAATCTGAAACCATTTTCCCCAACTGCTCAGTGATCCACATTTTGTGCGCTTGTATTTGGCTAAAATTTTCTTGAATGTCTGTTTTTCAAAACTTTTCTGGACATCTTTTTCCATGATTTTTAATAAAGCAATAGGCCACAAGAGGGTGTGTATTATTGTGAATAAATCAGGGTAAACAGGTGTTAATGGGCATAATGCATAGCGGAGTACAGTCACACCTCTTTCATGTAATTTATTCAAAATAATACACCTCGAGTGCCTTATTGCTTCAATAAAATGGTTACAGACACACTTAAATAAAAGCTAATTGATTCATAAATGTGTTTATTAAAAGCAAAATGGTTATTAAACTGATCTTTCGCAACATAATCATTTTTTAAACTGATCACTTAGCATTCCGGTTTCTCTAACAAAAACAACCAAAACAGGTTTAATGCTCATATGGAATTATGGCTGTTTATATTAATTTGTACTTTATGATTAAAAATAATGCATTTTATATCACACATTGATATGAAAGTAAAGTGGTGAGTGGTGTGCATTATTGCATTATTCACGGCTGGATAAACGTTTCAGCCAATCAGATTTAAGGACCGGAGCAACCCAATTTATAACTTCAATTAATGGTACAATGGGCAGCACATTCTCGCTCTCTAATGTACTTTTATTTAATGTTTAACACAATTCATGTAAGTTTAAAATATACAGTTATGTTATAAGTTATATAAAGTATATACAGTTATATAAAGTCTTATTAACCCTAAGGGGGGGCAGAAAACGACAGCTACTGCATCCATTATTATAACAGATGCAGGATGCTAAACATCCATAGTGTACTCAACAACATTGCATTAGAAAACCTCAACAAAGCTGGCAGATTTTAAAACACTGGCCGAGCTGATACAGCACCAATGAGCAAACTGAAAACTCGCTTACTTTATTTTATGTATTTGAGTGTAACGTGTCTTTCAGACTCATCAAATGTGACACAAGTCTGGATCTTATTTTTTTTAATAAAGTTAGCTGTAAAAGTATTACTGTTGCTGTTGAACGGAGTGCTAGTGCTTCAACTAACATAGCCAAATAGTATAAAGCGCGCACACACACACACACACACACACACGCCATGCAAAATACATAGTTCTGTTGCACTTCAATGGTGTCAAACCTGAAATACTTCCATTCAAATAAAAAATGCTGCTTTTCTACTGGACATTTTACCAGTACAAAATTCAATCTTAAAACTATACTGCCGGTCGGATGTACGGCGTAACACAGAATAACCATAAATTGCTGAATGTATTGTTTCACTTGATTTCTGTTTCGCCATGTTTTCCTGTTTTTTTATTGCTTCTTCCCTCTCCTTTAAGTCTGTATTGAACACAATTCATTATAATTTAAAGAAAATTGTGTTTGAAATCTTGTGACACATAAGGACAGTTAATTATTTGGCTGGTAAAAAATATGCATAGTCTGTAGATTTTTTACCAATTCTCTTTTCAAGTTGAACTTTGGCAACGAGTAAGTTTATGGGATTTAGGATAAGTATTTGTCTTATGTATGCACTGTGACAATGATAGAACACAATAACCAATATTGAGGCAACATATAAAAAATATCTTAATGTTTAGAATGTGGATGTGTTACATATGCATACACGTGCTTGCTGAACTTTATAGCAGCTTTTGCTATTGTAGTTGCAGGACCTCACCCAAAAGCAAAAAAATGGAAGCTGTTGCATGACAGCAAGAGTATTGGGTAAGTACAAAAAGGAAGTGGGTGGGTTCAGGCCTTTATTTTGGCCCAGCAGGGAGAAGCTCTTTTCTCTCATCTGCATTACACAATGGTGTGTTCTATAAAAGCTTACTGATGACTAAACCTGCACTCTGCATTTAGCTCCTGTTCTGATATGCCATCAGTGAGATAAAAAAAAAACAGAGTAAGAAACAATAAGAAATGCATAAGAAACATGATACAAAACACAGATGGCAGCACAGCAAATGCTAAACAACACAGAATACACAACCCAAGCACATATAATAAAAATATGATTCACAATATGTTTATATAATTACAGTATAATCTACTATATAATCTACTATAAAAAATAAAAGTAAAAGTATCTTCTGATTAATATGTTAGTGGCTTTTGTGCACACGTCAGTTGTTACAGTCTATCACAATATTTTTCACATTTTACATTAATATCTTTAGTCTGCTTGTATTAACATAAAGCAATGCCCACTACTTTCAGCAACAAAACACATTTTATATACTGAATTTATATGTTCTATTCATTAAATTAGATCCACATGATGTAAAACATATGGCTGTACTAAGAACATAAAAAGGGATATAACTAAACAATATTAAAATGTTTAAACTTAATTAAATTGAAGTACAGACTAATATTATATTTCAAAATTTGATTCTGACATTTTAGTTTAAACCAAATTATTATTCCTTATTGATCATATCAACATAACTAACTGCTCTAAAGGTCTTACCACAAACAGTGTAGCTCCAATTCAGATTCGGACCACAAAAACGTTTCACACGTCTGGGGGAATCAAGGAATTGTTATGGAATCTGATGTTTTTAGCATGCACAATGACAGCAGTTTGTTTACAGGTTAATACATTCACAAATTATTTAATTACCTATAATTGAACCATAATAACAATAACCTTTGAGGTTGTGCATTATTTTGATTTATTTGCAATTATGCACGCCCTCTCATGCCTTATTACTTCAATAAAAAACAGTCACAAAATTAGGTGCTACAAGCAAAAAATATGCACTGTATCAGTTTCTCATAGGCAACTAGGGCTGCAACTAACGATTATTTTGATAATCGATTAATCGGTCAATTTTTTTTTTTCGATTAATCGATGTATCGGATAAATAAATAAAACATTTTTTCCATGTCTTTACATTTACATTTAATCATTTAGCCGACGCTTTTATCCAAAGATGGATGTTTTTCAGTAAAATTATTCTATAGTATAGTATTATATATATAGTAATTTTATTCAAAATATTTATGTTAACATTTCCTGTAATTAATGAAAAGCACAATGAAAGAAATAATGTATCATCTAAACATCCCTCACTTAACAACAAAAGTCAACTCCAAATAACATGATAGTCAGTTGCCCTCAGTAATGAACCAAATATTGTCTGTTCTGTAGCCTATTGGGAAAAAAAATTAACAAATGAACTAATTAACAATCAGCTTTTGAAAAAAAAAAAAAATTTGCCAGTTAACAAAAAAAAATTGTGTGAAATGTGTATTGACACCGGGACATATGTGTCTGCTTTGCACACCGCGCACAGGGCTTCACGTTTGTCTCGACACGGTCTGAAAGCGCGGGGGGGGGGGGACTCTTTTGTAAACACACACTTGCGCTTCAGCATGTTGCTTGCGGACTGACACGCAGCGCCAGGCGCAGTGTCCCAGTCAGTGCCGGGACATTTAATGATCCAATGAAGGAAATTTAAATGGCTAAAGCCGCGTACTTTTACGCCGTGCGCGTGTGCGCGTCAATCCCCCGCTTCCCTGCGGTGTGCTGCTATTGATATGCTAAGAACCAGGACATTTCCTCACTTTAAAAAATAAACCGGGACGCCCGGGACAGGACGCGACATACAGACATGTCCCGGGAAATACGAACGTATTCGTATAACGGACGTTAAGACACGGACGTTAAGACACGTTCTCCATCACTGTCATTATCCAGTTAACAACCAAATACAGCATAAAGCTGCTCTGCCGGTCTGATATTGTGGTGTTGATTTACTTCAAAACTAAAAAATCTCAGGATGTTGTAGTGATTTATCTGCTGTTCAGCTTCATCCTCATCAGTGTTTAGTTTCAGGTGGTGTAACGGAAGCTTTTTCAGCGTTTGCTGTGTTTCATTTGTGCAATCTATCAACTTGTTTTGCAGACTTTGCCTCGTTCTGTTCAACCCGCTATTTTTTTTCCAGCGTTATTGAAGCGCTGCAGGTGACGTAAGCGGTTACGACATTGCGAGTAATGCAGATATCGCGCGAACCAACGAATCGATAATAGAAATTCATTATTGATACTTTGGATAATTGATTTTTATCGATTTCATCGATTCGTTGTTGCAGCCCTATAGGTAACATTCAAATGTTGTAATTATTGAACAAAGGAATTGACCAATTAAATTTATTATATTTTTTTTATTTAATTTGTATTAAGGCGGCACGGTGGCTTAGTGGTTAGCACGTTCGCCTCTCAGCACTAGGGATTCCTGGTTCGAATCCCCATCTCGGTGGAGTTTCCATGTTCTCCCCGTGTCCGGGTTGGTTTCCTCCGGGTTGGTTTCCTCCGGGTTCTCCGGTTTCCTCCCACAGTCCAAAAACATGGATAAAGTCAGTTGAGTTCTCCAAATTGCCCCATATAGAGTGTGTTTGTGTGAGTGAGTGTGTGCCCAGCGATAGATTGGCGCCCTGTCCTGGTTGTATCTGCCCAGCGCCCGAGACGTTCTCCCCTGGATGGGCATGGGGAACCCCACCGTGACCCTAATAGAGGATAAAAAGCGGAAGATAATGAATGAATGAATTTGTATTATTGCATGTGCAAAAAATGCATTTTATCATATTAATGTTTGAAATAAATCAGTAAAATGTAGTATTAAAAGTACTTATATGTAGCATTAAGGCAATACTAAACACACAAAATTGTCTGGTTTACGCAGCTATAATTCTAACCCTTGTGGCATAAAAAGAAGAATCTTGACATGACGCACATAGAACCACATACCAACGTCACAACAAGAAGAACAAAGCTCACAAGACTGAAGTCTTTAAACTTCTCTTCAACATATTTCTGTATAGGAATGTGGGGTAAATTAAATATATTTGGATAAATATATCCCACAGATTACAATGTAGAAGTGTGTGTGTGTGTGTGTGTGGATAATAAAACAGCTGAATATTACATTTTTAGTAAAAATTGTTGCTTTTTTGTTTAAAAGAATAGCCACAATATTATAAGCATGTCAAATTTATGTGAAGATGTTCTTTAAGATGTGGGCTTTACAGTCTAAAGCTAAATATCCATATCTTAAACAAGCCAAGATTTGGACATTGCTCTGTGATTGACTGAAAACAGGTATTTCAAATGGATAAGCAAAGCTTCAGCCAAAGGTCATAAAAAACCTAAACTACTGCACCTCTTGTGAGAATCAGTGTCACAGAAGGCACAGGATGAAGTCACTTTAGAAAAAACTTCACAACTGACCACTAGAATGCCAAAGGTCTCTAATCAGTCAATGTAACTGTCTGGAGAGGGAGCGCAATGGTGGCAACAGTATAACCAAACTTTATAATAGAACAGATGTGTGCTTCTTATTCCTTTCCACCCAAATTGATGCATCCATATATGTATTTGTATTACACATGAACCAGCATAAAAATGTAACTGCTGCATCAATAAATGTGAAGAGCCTTTATAGTAGCAGTGTAACGGTAAATGTATTCGTACCTAACCATATCGGTAGGGGGCACACGGTTCGGTAAACGCAGTCACACGGAGAACACAACATACATCCTATAGGAACACGTGAAGGTCAAGAAACAAAAGGAGGAAATAAAATTAAGAGCCAGTTGTACTTGTAAGCTGATTTGCCTGTTGCACCTTAGCTATACACAAGGCTAAGCATGCCATTTAGAGGCGGAGCATGGACCATGATAGAAAACGATAGATGGAAATTAGAGGATCCACGTGTTTCATGCAAATTAACTGTTGTAAGATTTTGGGTCCCTTTGAATTAGATAGAACATGGACTGTTATTCGGCGTTGTGCGGCAGGTATTTTTTTTGGAAACATTTGTAATGTAGGGTGGCACGGCGGGTAAGTGGCACGTAAAAGCACGTTCGCCTCTCAGCGCTGGGGATTACTTTTTTTTTTCTTTTTTTTTTGTGAGTGAACATGTGCGTGCTCGAGAGATGCATCCATTACTGAAGCAATTGGCAAGTACATTAATTCCTCACATATTGTGGGGGTTAAGATCCAGCCCTGCGACGTATCATATTTATATGGCTTGATTTATTATATAAGGCTTCATATAAAGCCTTCCCACACTTGTATTAACATTTCAAATTTCAATAAACATTTTTTAAACTCTCAAACCTATGGAAATTTACCAACATATATTGCGCAAAATGGCACAATATAGCGCAAAATGGCACAATATATGTAACTCTGATACATAATTAGGTGTATTAAAAAAACAAACCGCATTACAGTATATATACAGTTATGTAGCGAGGGACATCTGTACATCATCTATGCTCTATATCAGGGGACTCAAAGTGCCGGCCCGCAGGCCACATCCGGCCCGTGAAGCAGTCTTATACGGCCCCTCAAGGGTTAACAAAATAAGCATTTAAAAAAAATAAATAAATAAAAATAAATAAATTCATAATAATAATCTGGCCCGCAATTTGGTTTAATTATTTATACATTATGTTATTTTTTTTTTATATTTTATCTTAATTTGTAATGTGATGTTTGTGTGTTGTCTTTATTTTTGTAAAAATACGCTGCGTTGCCTGGTGATTAGCGCCAGCTGCGTAAGCCCAAACCACTCGTAAGCTGCACGTCTCTACGTGTAACGGGTTGTACTCAGAAACGAAGCCAAAGTGGATGAACAGTATAACAGTCACTGGTGTAGATATGTCTCTGGTGCTAATGAAAGACACAGACTCGTGTAGTAATAGGAACTCCGAATCGCTTTACTCTTTCACATCGTACATCTCTCGTGTGTCACACCTTTATTCGTCCACCCGCAACGCATACCATAAGCATAGTGCCCATGTTACAGCACAACATTCTACAACTGGTTTATTGAAAACAGCGCTCAAACCCCAGTAAACATACTGATGGTGTAACACCGCGATGAAGATGATCGGTGACACTCAGGGAATCCGAACTCTCCAGAGAGGTAATCCATAGAACAGAAGAGAGGAGAGCGCAAACAGCGCATTACCACAAACAGCCAACCCAATCGAACAGCGAGATAGAGAGATAAACAGAAAGTAGTAATCAGAACTCTGGAGAAGAACTCCGAGCGCCACCAGTGGCAGGAAGGGGAATAGCAGGTACAGAAGGTAAAGTGGATGCGACACTACGCTTCTCATGCCCTCACCATTACCAGCAAAAACATTTTGTTAGCAAAAATGTCACTTTCGAAACACTCAAAAAATAAAAGAAAAGTTGACATATGTGCGTGAAAAAATCTTCTCAACTGTAAAATTTAATAAATCCAAGCACAGATTCAGACTGACCAATGCCCATCTCCAGTCTATCATCAGAGTGTCCACTGCAAACTCACTTAAAGCAAATGTGGCTCATTTGTGTCAGAAGAAGCACTGTCAAGTTTCTGCAAGCACTGAGCAAACACTGAATGTGTTTGAATGTACAATGTACAAAATGTATTTGAATTACAATATGTGTACATAGTTATTATATAAATAGTTGATTTTCCATTTTCCTGCTGCTTTTTGTTGCAATTCTTTAATCTGGCCCCTTGAAAACAGAGCCTGGTTAGTGGCCCCCAGGTAATTTGAGTTTGAGACCCCTGCTCTATATGCTGTAGTGGAAGACCCTGGTTTCAAGCCTTTATAAAAAAAAAAATAAATCTGCTCCCCTGTGTCAAATTCGTATTGAACTGTGAGATCCATACCACAGTTTAAATCTTAATATACTGTCTACTATTGTCACTGGCTATTTACTCCCCACAGTACTCCACTAAACAAAAGATCAGTGCATGTGGATCTTCAAAGAACTGAGACTGTCTGCACACAACTTCGTCAGTATGTAATTAACTTTTGTGAGGATTTTGTAAAACCACCAGGTGTGTGAGAGGGAGAGTCAGAATCCATTCTTGCTGCGCTTGAGCAAGACAGCACAGGAATATGCTGAATAACACCCCCAACCCATAAAGCACCTTCAATGTAGCTGCGCCTTCTTTCACAAAGACAAAAATAATTTTTTTTTACATTTATGGTTTTAAGCACCCAGTTCTGGAGAGTAAATGAGAAAGACAAAGAAAGCCAGTGAGGGTTGAAACTAGGTTTTCGACGTCAGTGATTTTTTAATCTTTGTATGTACTGAACTAATTAAGCAACACATTACTGCTACATTGTGGACACATAAGCTGACCAGTCAAATCATCAGAATGACACCCTTCAGATTCTGCAGGTCCTGTCTTACTATTATCTGTCCTCCACCAGGCCATGGTGTTCAGTGACCCACTTTTTAAATATGAAAACTAATTTGCACTTTTTGCACTTTCATGCAAAAAAACAGTCAATTTATTAGGTTCCTGTTTCCACATTCATTGTTTCTGTTTCAGTTACGATACAGATGCACTGTCTAGTTCTAAAATTAAACACTATAGTCTGTTTCTCATCAGACCTTATCAGTCGTCTTTATTGTGTTTTCTTTTTGACCCAGTTAGGTCCATCACAGAGTACTTATTATTTGGGTAGAAGATCCTTTTTCAGCTCTGCGGTGACACTGATGAGGTGACTGATGAGTGCTGAGTGTGTATGAGTGGATTAAACACAGCAGTGCTACAACAGTTTGGGAATACCTCAGTGTCTCTTGTGGACTGAGAATAATCCACCAATCAAACCAAAGTTCAGCATTACACACAAACTGCACTACTGGACCTTATACAATCATACCAGCATGGCACACAAACACACTACCACCATGTCAGTGTCACTGCAGTACTGAGAAGCATTTACCATAAAATAATACCTGTTCCGCTGTGGTCCTAAACACCAGGGAACAAAATAAATGGAACTAACAAAGTATGTAGAGATACAAAAAAAAAAACACACACACACAAAGACACTAAAAACAGGGATGTGTAGCTAATGAAGTGGCTGGTAAGTGTATGTATGTGCTCAATGACTGCATTTGCAGTTGACTATAAGATGACTATAGTATGTCATACATGTATTAAAAAGTTACACTTGAACACATCATAAAAAATTAACAGCCAATAGCCATGTAGCTTGTACATTTTGCAACTGCATAAAGGAACCTGAACAGAGTATGTGCTTATCAACTGCATACTAATATTGCCTATTACAAATGGTTTTGTAATACATACACTTCTAATAAAGAGCACTTCTGATAAGAAGGCATTGTAAATCTTAAACAGTATTAGTGCTGTCAGCCAGTAAGCATCATGTCTTCTCTGATGCACTCTGGCATTGATTCAACATGCTCAGTCATCCGAAAATCTATCAAAAAACTCTTAATCATGCCAACAGGGCAAAAACTAGGAACATAGACAATTATCAGTGGCTTAAATGAGTCATGCAAAATGAAACATGAGGAGATAGCATGCACAATGCAGATCAGCTGACTTTTACCCTGCATTGACATGCAAATAGCATAGATATGTTTAAATAATGGGATGAATTAAGCAACAGAATCATTATTAATAATTGTCATATTTTTGTCATTGTGTGTAAAGCCAGGCTTACACTGAGCAATTGCACCTATATTTCTAAATTGCCTAACAGAATAAATATTTAAAGTATACTGAACACAAAAGGTCAAAAAATTTTGCTCAAATGAGCTAGCTATGCCACAACTTTTTATCTCTGTGAGCTCAGGTTCTGTGTAATCACTTCCGTAAGGCATAGTACAACAGAATGCAAAATGGAAACAGACGCTTTTGGCTCCGGCTCCACACTAGATCAAGGTTACATAACTTTTACATAAGACAAAGATTTTAAGCATGAAATAAAATACAGAAATAATATGGAACGAAACAAGCATTATTGCTATATCAAAATGCTATTATTCAAGCATTAAATGTAAATGCACAATACATGTATTGTAGCATTCACACAGATTGGTTATAAAACAAGGCTCCTCCTATCATTAGACAATGTTCTATTTTCGTGTAATCACCAAACACTGTCTCAATTACACCTGCAATAATACTGACCACTTGTGAGATGTTTACCTGACATAGACGATCCTATCAGTTGTGAACATGAAACACAGACACATTTGTTCAAATAATATTTCTAACTCAACGACCACTTTAGTTGACATTTTCTTTTCAGGTGTTACAATGGCAAAATCTGCATATTTAACTTTCTAATACATTACTCATTACTAACTCATTAATATTTCGAAAAGTGGCACAATGAGTGCACTGATATGTACACCCACAACAGCTTGCACAATTTAGGATTTCCAGTTTATATATTTGCATGTCATTGAAGTGTGGGACTAAACCAGAAACACAACAGAAAACACATTTAGGTACGGGGAGGACATGCAGACTCCACAAAGAAAGAACCTGTTTTTGTCCCAAAAGCAAATGGGATCTATGACCTTCTTGCTTCAACACAGCGGTGCTAATTGCTGTGCCATTGTGCTACCTGCTTCAGTTTACATAACTGTCCAGAAATACACCATATTGCCAACTGAGCACCTAGTCCAGATATTTTTACTGCTAAATACTCTATGACTGTTAGTGGTATTATAACCTAAAACAAAAACAACTGTGAACAACAGCATCTCAAAATGTTAGGCCACCTAAAATAACAGCGAGTCAGCTGATTATGAGACAAATAGTGCGCAGAGGTCATCAACTTTCTGCTGAGTCAATTGATATAAACCTCTGAACTTCACGTAGCCTTCAGATTAGCTAAAAAACATTGCCGAGATCTTCATTGAATGAGATTCTTTGCCATGCAGCTTTGATTGCAGTGGACTCTAGTGCAGTCATTGGACTCTAGTGCAGTGAAGACATGTGTGGAGTGACAATCATACCTCTGGTTGCCAATCTAATGGACAGGTCTGGATTTGACGGTTACCAGAAGTAAAGTAATTCTGATCTAAAAATCTTTGGTCCATTAAATAAAGGTTTGAGAGAACTAGCAAATTCTTGCGTTTACTAAAGATCAAGTGAAAGCCACATGATATGCAAGTGCATTTTTAAATAATTACATTAAATAACTATGTTAAACGGGTGGCACGGTGGCTTAGTGGTTAGCACGTTCGCCTCTCAGCGCTCCAATGGGTGGAGTTTCCATGTTCTCCCCGTGTCCGCGTGGGTTTCCTCCAGGGTTCTCCGGTGTCCTCCCACAGTCCAAAAACATGGATCAAGTCAATTGAGTTCTCCAAATTGCGCCATATAGTGTGTGTATGTGTGCGTTCTCCCCTGGATGGGCATGGGGAACCCCGCCGCGACCCTAATATAGGATAAAGCGGAAGATAATGGTTGGATGGAACTATGTTAAACATGCCAATTAACATGAGCCCACTTAAACATACAGCCAATCAGACGTCATACACATACGAAGAGGACATTTTAACTCCAGTGTTTTTTTTAACTCCAGTGTTTACTTAATTTGTTGCTTTAATAATGTTG
This sequence comes from Corydoras sp. C115, assembly GCA_019802505.1. Classification (NCBI taxonomy): domain Eukaryota; kingdom Metazoa; phylum Chordata; class Actinopteri; order Siluriformes; family Callichthyidae; genus Corydoras; species Corydoras sp. C115. Next base: position 3,492,654 of record JAFMOC010000025.1, read on the forward strand.
TTCTTAACATTAAATATAAGAAGTATATTAACATTTTCTGGCAAATTTTAATGAATCAATTAATTCTTACCTCCCAACGGTTGTAGGTGAGCAGAAAAATTCCTAGTGGTACAGCAGTAGCAGACATTGCGTGTGTGGAGGGCATACTGTATTCAGAGTCATAAAACACCTCCAGTTTGACAACAGGAGGCGACGCAGGTCGCGGCCATCGCAACAAGTCTTTGGTGCACTGGCCCAGGTACATGACCAAAACCCAGAGTGCGATTAACTGACGTGCCACAAATGGGTCCACATTCCAAGTTAGGAAGGGAAAGAAGCTGATGTAGAAAAGCTCATTTCCCAATTCTGTCCCCAGAGTGAACGCATAGTAAAAGAAGCGGTTCTCAATGACAAACTCATGTCCGGTATCTCCAGTCAGTGAGTTCTTTCGAAGTGGCCCACGATGATATGCATTTCCCTCTGTGCTGGACTCCAGGACTGCAAATCAATGACAGAAAGAAATTTTAACTTAAATAAATAGTTTCGACAATTACATTTACATTTAGTTTGCCAGTTTTGGTAGAGCTTTATGTAACACATAAAGTGAGGAAGTTCTAGGTTTGATTCGCAAACTAGCCGTAAGGGTGTGTTTATCGAACTGTTTATACACGCCACTCATGACCTGGCCAGAGTGTTACATTATCTCCAATAAGCCAAGAGGTTAAACTTGGAAAATTACTAAATATCAAACTCAAAACCCTTTAGGTCATCTGTTTCTTAAATTACAAAGTCTTAAGCTCTTTTCCTTCTAAGAAATAAGTGCAACTTCATGAGTCGAGCTTGTAGTCCTCTCTAATTAAGAAAACCATATAAAACCATCACTTTCTTTGCATACAAGCTAATTACTAGTGTAAAGACTTCTTTAAGGGTTCAATCAAAGTCTAAAACTCACAACACATATTTGTGGAAGCGTACCATGGCACAAACAAAGGAGTTTTCTTTGCTTAATATTACAAAACCATATCAACAGTCAGCCCCTATTAGCGAATGGTAATGTTCACTAATCTACCATCAGAGAAACAACAATGGTGTGCTTGCCAGGGTTTTAAGGAGTAGGCTGCTGCTTTCCAAAGGAAACATTTCTGCTCTTCTACAGTTTGCTGAAGATCATACAGAATATAGAAGGCTACTAAAACAACATTTTAATAGACAGATGAGACAAAAAATAGATCATTTTGGTTTGAGTGAGAAGCACTTAATTCCATTGATGGAACATTGCATTCAGATTCCATCCATTATCTTCCACTGAAAACTCTACTAGGGTCACGGGGGGTTAGATACACCACACAGGACAGGGCGCCAATTAATTGCTGGGCTCAATTCAAATTCATACTAGTAAACTGATGTTTCTCGATGAACTCCAAACACTTTTTCCAACCTCATAAGCAACAACACTTCTGAGATCTTCAGAATTCTCCCTTGTACATTCCAAGATAGCCTTCCAAAACAGATGTGAAAATCACACTTAGATAACCCTAACCAAAATCTGATATTTTTGTCTAATATTTTATTTAATTGCTTTTTTTGTACTTTTATTTATTGTTTACTGATGCTGATACTGTTTATCTGATGAAGTTTTAGATTAACTTTAACTACAACTACAAATACTGAAATTCATAAATACATTTTCGAGCACCATGATAGTGCCCTACGCTGTTATAGTATGTAGATTTTAGCCATTTTACAAACACTAAAAGCCAAACAAACCAAAGGTATGAAGCATTTAAGGTTAAACACATTTAAGAGTTCATTACCTGAGTTTAATCAGAATCAGAATACTTTATTGATCCCCGGTTGAAAATCACAGATGTTACAGTTGCTCAACGGGTATAATGTACAAAATATAAAAAATAAGAATAGAGTATCATTTTATAAATGCTTCTTAAAGCCAAAGAAATGCAGCACTAACATTTAAACAAATTAAAAGAACGATAAAGGTATATTTACAGGTTTTCAGTAAATGGCATCTAAACATTTGCTGGATCAAGGTCAATTGAATGCTCCAAATTGCCCCATATAGTGTGTGTGTGTGTTAGTGTGTGTGACCAGTGACCTGTCCTGGGTGTATCTGCCCATCTATCCTAACGTTCTCCCCTGAATGGGCATGTAGAACCCCCCACCCTAGTAGAGGATTAAGATAATGGATGGATGGAGTTGTGATGACGACTTACCGGGTTTGTTAGAGGGACAGTCGGAACAACTTGTCGTGTCTCCCGCTGTCCCGTTCACTACGCCGTTAGTACAGCCGTTATGTTTGGCTTCGTCCCCGCTGTTCCTTCTCCTCCTCCGGTCTCCCCCGACAGTCTCTCCTCCGCTGCCGTCGCCCGCCGCCCGGTTCTTGGAGAACGTGCCCCGCACGCCACACGTCTGCTGAAAGCGGGCGACATGCTGCGGGTTGTGTAAGGAGCGCAGCACGCCGGCGAGACGCGCGGTTAGCCGGGTATCCATGTTCCTGTCAGCCGGAGAGTCACGACACCGAATCCCGAGAGCCGCGCGGATGCTAACCGGCTGCTAGGTTCCGAGAGTTAGCTAGCGCGCTCGGTTATTCCATAGCACAAACAAGTAGGCGCGAAAGTTTTCTTAAAGGAACAAACTGGTTCCCAAAAGCTCTTCTGAGTCTTGGGTCAAAGCACGATTAAGTACAGCATGAGGAAATACGCGACAGCCTTCAATAACACCGTTATATCGCAGACGAAGTTCCGCTAACTGACAGTAGAGCTGTGCGGATCGATACAAATATCGATGATATCGATAATATCGATACCAACGCTGGTATTGGTATTGAACAATACTTGCGTAAAAAAGATCGATACTCAAGTTTTTTGTGCGCACGCCGATTTATCGAAGTCTATTCTCTGAGTCTGTAACGCTGATATCACTGTGGAACATACACACACACACACACACACACACACACACACTTTTGTTGCACAGTCACGTGGGCTCAGCCTGACCCGCCCATGTCGACACGTCACAGTACGGAGAGAGAGAATCGGAGTGGGAGATAAAAAAAAAAAGATGTCTGAAAGAAAGAAAGAGAAGCGCTGTTTGTCTGTATTTTACAGCCGAAAATGCGACACCAGCAACCTGTTCAGTTTGCAAAAAGTCTATTAGGTACACAGGAAACACAACAAACTTATTTAAGCTCATTAAAAAGCACACAGCACACCCAAAACCACACACAAAATTCTATTTGAAAAAAGAAACATTCATTCAATATCTCCCGCTTTATCCTCTATTATGGTCTTCTATTGTGGGGTTCCCCATGCCCATCCAGGGGAGAACGTCTGGGGCGCTGGGCAGATAGACCCAGGACAGGGCGCCAATCCATCGCTGGGCACGCACTCACTCCCACAGACACACAATTTTTTTGGGAATTCAATTGACTTGATCCATGTTTTTGGACTGTGGGAGGAAACCGGAGAACCCGGAGGAAACCCACGCAGACACGGGGAGAACATGGAAACTCCACCCAGATGGGGATTCGAACCGGGAATCCCAAGCGCTGAGAGGCGAACGTGCTAACCACTAAGCCACCGTGCCGCCAAAAAAGAAACAAAGAAAGAAAAAACTGTCTAGTGAGGGGAGCATTTTTACTTTATATTTGTATTAAAAGGTTTCTCCTTTTGTACCTCAAAAATATATTTTCCTCACGTTAAAGCAAACGTTGTTTTATTACTGTTCCATTGTTTCTAAACAAAGATGTTGATTGGGATACATTATTTTGTTGTCACCTACAATGTTTGGTGAAATTCTATACTAGGTCTTTTGGATCAATGAAGCTTAAATATTAAAAAGTATCGGTATCGGTATCGAATATCGCGATATTGGCACTGTATTTACTTGGTATCAGATCGATACCAAAATTCTTGGTATTGTACAGCTCTAACTGACAGCCTATTGCATACAAACGGTGACGCGCACGCAGCGGGGGCGCGCCTGACTGATCTCACGAACGCGCAACACGGGGAAAAAAATCACAAGCAGTAGAGGCGATCGATACCGAGAATTTTATGTTTTATACATTTATTCATTCATTATCTCCCACTTTATCCTCTATTAGGGTCTTCTATTGTGGGGTTCCCCATGCCCATCCAGGGGAGAAAGTCTCAGGCGATGGGCAGATACACCCAGGACAGGGCGCCAATCCATCGCTGGGTACACACTCACACACTCAAACTCACTCTATATGGGGCAATTTAGAGAACTCAATTAACTTAATCCATGTTTTTGGACTGTGGGAGGAAACCGGAGAACCCGGAGGAAACCCTCGCGGAGACGGGGAGAACATGGAAACTCCACTCAGATGGGGATTCGAACCGGGAATCCCTAGCGCTGAGAGGCGAACGTGCTAACCACTAAGCCACCGTGCCGCCTGTTTTATACATAATGTAAAATTTATAAATATTATACATGTATTTATTAATTGCACATGAAGGTAAAAGTAAAAAAAAGTAAATACAGGGCCAGTATTGACGATATCGATACGTGTACATGACAACAATCTATCCATCCATTATCTCTCGCTTTATCCTCTACTACTTTTTTATTTACATTTAATCATTTAGCAGACGCTTTTATCCAAAGCGACTTACAAATGAGAACATCACAAGTCAGTAGCTATGAATAAAACCAGCTATACTGTAGAATTATTAAACCTGAACTAGGGTCGTGGGGGCACGGTGGCTTAGTGGTTAGCACATTCGCCTCTCAGTGCTAGGGATTCCCGGTTTCGAATCCCCATCTGGGTGGAGTTTCCATGTGCTCCCAGTGTCTGCGTGGGTTTCCTCCGGGTTCTCTGGTTTCCTCCCACAGTCCAAAAACATGGATCAGGTCAATTGAATTCTCAAAAATTGCCCCATATAGAGTGTGTCTGTGTGAATGAGTGTGTGCCCAGCGATGGATTGGCGCCCTGTCCTGGGTGTATCTGCCCAGCGCCCGAGACGTTCTCCCCTGAATGGGCATGGGGAACCCGCAACCCTAATAGAGGATAAAGCGGGAGATAATGAATGAATGAATGAATGAATGAATAGGGTCGTGGTTGGGGGGGGGGTTCTCCATGAGAACGTTTCGGGCGCTGGGCAGATACACCCAGGACAGGGAGCCAATCTATCGCTGGGCACACACTCACTCACACAGACACACACAAACACATTCTATGTGGGGCAATTTGCAGAATTCATTTCACCTTGATCCATGTTTTTGGACTGTGGGAGGAAGTTTTTGGACACAGGGAGAAGATGGAAACTCCACCCAGATTGGGATTCGAACTGGGAATCCCTAGCGCTGAGAGTGTCGACCACATGACAATAAAATTATCAAAATTATTCATGTTCCTATTTCTGTATATGCATTTATACACTTCACTTATCAATGCACGTCACTCTTATTAATGCACTTCATGTAAATTCTGGTTAAATGCTAACTACATTTCATCGGCCCTGTACTTATACTCTGCACAGTGACAATAAAGTTGAATCTGATCTAATCTGATCTGATCACAATCTTTCACACTTTATTATCACAATCAACATATTTGTTTATAAACAATGGAACAGTAACAAAACAAAGTTGGCCTTAACATTAAGAAAAATTTTTTTTTTGAGGTACAAAAGGAGAAACCACAATGCAAAGATAAAGTAAAAATTCTTCCCTCACTAGACTTTTTTTTCAAATCTTTTTTCAATAGAATTGTTCTTGGGAAAAACAATAAGAAATAAGATATTTTCTTCCTTTCAGTCCAATTCTGTTAAGCCACGTGACGGTGCAACAACAAAAGACTAGGGGGGAGGGTACGATAAGACAGAGTAGACATTGATGAGTAAAAGAGATTGAGTATTGATCTTTTTACACGAGTATTGGTCAATATCAATACAAGCGTTGGTATCGATATTATTGTTAGTTGGATCAATCCGCCCACCTCTAATAAGCAGTAATCATCCTTAAAGTTGCCAGACTTCAAAGCATTGAATATTGAGCATTGAGCATTATTCCTACAATGTTCAGCCAATTATGACTCAGTAAAATATGGTGAGTTTATTTTAATTTATTACAATTAAATATGGGTGACACGGTGGCTTAGTGGTTAGAACGTTCGCCTCTCAGCGCTAGGGATTCCCGGTTCGAATCCCCATCTGGGTGGAGTTTCCATGTTGTCCGGTTTCCATGATCTCTGGTTTCCTCCCACAGTCCAAAAACATGGATCAAGTCAATTGAGTTCTCCAAATTGCCCCATATAGAGTGTGTATGCGTGCGTGTCTGTGTGAGTGAGTGTGTGTCCAGCGATAGATTGGCACCCTGTCCTGGGTGTATATGCCCAGCGCCCGAAACGTTCTCCCCTGGATGGGCATTGGGAACCCCACCACGACCCTGCTATAGGATAAAGCGGAAGATAATGAATGAATGAAAGGATAATTAAATATAATAACCACATGAATCTAAATGAGCAATTGCAAACAGCTTTGAGTGTTGTTTGTGGCAACATTTTATGAACACACTCCAATACTCTTCTCATTTTTCTCCCGAAATCAGCCCGCGTTCTCCCTTATATTTCCATGCCACAAGGCATGCTGGGAAAACTGTAGGGAAAACCATTATGATTGGTGGGGCAACCTGAAAATATATCCCCTACACAAAATGGCACCCCCGCTTAAGCCAACACGTGGAGTCTAAACTATGTCGACACCCTGTGTAGCCACAATATAATACTTACTACATAAATCCTTTATTCATTCATTATCTTCCGCCTAATCCTCTATTAGAGTTGTGTTCCTCATGCCCGTCCAGGGCATTTTTCAGGCGCTGGGTAGATACACCCAGGACAGAGCGAAAATCTATCACTGGGCACACACTCACTCACACAGATACACAAACAAACACACATTATATAAGGCAATTTAGAGTATTCAATTTACTTTGAATTCATGGTTTTGAACTGTGGGAGAACCTGGAGGAAACGTACGTGGACACGGGGAGAAGATGCAATCTCAACTCAGATTGGAATTCAAACCTGGATCCCCGACACTAAGAAGCGGATATGCTAACCAATAAGCCACTGTGCTACCCCTTTACTACGTAAATACCATATCTATCCATTATCTTCCGCTTTATCCTATATTAGGGTCGTGGGGGGGTCCCCAGGACAGGGTGCCAATATATCGCTGAGCACACACTCACTCACACAAAAACACTCAATATTGGTTAATTTGGAGAATTCAATTGCCCTTGATCCATGTTTTTAGACTGTGGGAGGAAGCTGGAGAACCCGGAGGAAACCCACGCAGACATGGGGAGAACATGGAAACTCCCCCCAGATTGGGATTTGAACCGGGAATCCCTATTGCTGAGAGGCGAATGTGCTAACCACTAAGCCACCGTGCCGCCCACGTAAATACTATACTTATATTAATACAGTACTGGATCTTTAACCCTTAAACCTTTATAAGTTTCTTAAGTAATTAATTAAAAAATATTGTTATTACTATGAACACCCTACCCCTTTATATATATAACATTTTGTTACGGTATGTAGTTTTGACCATCTGGAGCTTTTAGAGTTTCCTCCCTTCCTTCTCCCCCATCCATTGCTGCCATCCACTGCCAGCGTTAAAAGATTTGGGCAGTTGTAGGCTTGTGATTAAGGAACCAAACTTGTGACGTGAAGGTCCACAGTTCGATTCCCGGTTCCAACAAATACCATGGCTTAAGTGCCCTTAAGCAAGGCACCTATCCCCTAATAGGTGGATATGTATATAACCTTTATGTATATAACATTTTGTTACGGTATGTACTTTTGACCATCTGGAGCTTTTAGAGTTTCCTCCCTTCCTTCTCCCCCATCCATTGCTGCCATCCACTGCCAGCGTTAAAAGATTTGGGCAGTCGTAGGCTTGTGATTAAGGAACCAAACTTGTGACCTGAAGGTCCACAGTTCGATTCCCGGTTCCACCAAATACCATGGCTTAAGTGCCCTTAAGCAAGGCACCTATCCCCTAATAGATTCCTGGACACTGTATACAAGGCTGCACACCACTCTGGGCACGTGTGCTCACATCGCCAGTTTGTGTGTATGTGTCTTTCACTGCACAGAGAAAAAAAATCCTCTGGGTATAAACACAATAGGCAAAATAGATCACATAATGGTGTTGGATTTTGAATGCACCCGATTAAACTGTAATGAACTGACCTTGGTACTGTGCTTTGTTTATGGTAATACATGATGTTGCATTGGTGTTATAAGAAAAGCCTTCACTCACTGACCATATTTCAGTGCATTTCAAATGGGTTCAGGAAAAGGGCTTTGTCCTCTGTACTGCAGTTCCTCCATAATAAACATTTCATTTGTTTTTCCAAACATTCTTTTGTGTACGGGGTTTCTGTCATGTTGGGATAGGAAGGACCATTTTACAAACACTGCCTTGTATTTGGAAACAGAAAAATGCACCGTGTTGCTCTGAACATTGTTGCAGTTATTATGCAAATTTCTTTTGTTTGCATTAAAAGAACACAAAATCCCCAAGCAAAAAACATCAAATTGGATATAATGCTACACAAAACTCCAGCCACAGACTAAATTACATTGCTGGAAACCTTCACACTGCACTATTTGTGCAAAAATAATCACTTTCTGTAACAATTAACCTTTGTTCCTAAACCTATCTACTAGAAATCTGGACCACTATTCCTATGCCATCGTCTCAAGGTTTTATTGATTTGAACATACTCTTTTATCTGCTGTTTTGAGATCTTTCCACAGGTGTGCAATAGGATTTAGAGTGAAACTTTCTCCAAAACATTGTTTTGAACCATTTTTGCTGGATGAATTTTATAATATGATTTGCTGCATGTTAAAATAATGGTATATAATCTTCCTTTTTAGAATGTCCAGATTTTACATTTATGCCCACAGCAACCAATAAGTCCATCCATCCATCTTCTGCTTTATCCTCTATTCTTTATCCATCCAGGGGAGAATGTCTCGGGTGCTGTGCAGATACACCCAGGACAGGGTGCCAATCTATTGCTGGGCACACCCACCCACACCCACACAGACACGCACACAAACACACTCTATATGGGGCAATTTGAAGAATTCAATTGACTTGATCCATGTTTTTTGACTGTGGGAGGAAACCGGAGAACCCGGAGGAAACCCACGCAGACACGGAGAGAACATGGAAACTCCACCCAGCTTGGGATATGAACCGGGAATCCGTAGTGCTGGGAGGCCAATGTGCTAACCACTAAGCCACCGTGCCGCCCACAACCAATAAGTCAACAAGCTTTAATCATGAGATTAAATTATTATGCATTATGATGCATTATTTATCCATTTATCCATCCATTATCTTAATCCTATACTTGGGTTGCAGGGTGGTGTCAAATGCTCATCCAGGGGAAAAGGTTTCAGACACTGGGCTGATACACAATAGACAGGGCACAAAACTATCACTGGCATACACACACACACACACACACAATTTAGAGCATTCAATTTACCTTGAATCCATGTTTTTAGATTGGGAGGAAACCAAAGAACCCAGAGGAAAGGTATGCGGACACAGGGAGAACATGGAAACTCCACGCAGATCGGGATTCAAACCTGAATCCACACTGCTGAAATGCGAACCACTTAGCCACTGTGCCACCAGAGATGCATTATTTTCCATGACAATGGTTTTATTTTTAAAGACACAGTTTTTTTTTATTTTAAATCATGACAGAAAAGGTTTACATTAATTTTACTACCATTTGCAGTCGTGGAGGGACTTGGAGGTATTTTTGATCATAAACTCTTTTGGTAGGCTTAGATAATGGTTAGTCAAATTGCAGCTTTAACTTTCAGACTGTGGAGGATCCTGCATGACACTCTTGGGAATACCAGCATATTCAAATTCTTGTGTGAAGCTTATCCATTGCATTGTAACAGCTGCCTATTTTAAAAAAGTTTATTTCTCTGAACATAACTGTTTTCCTCAATGAGTCTTTTATATGCATTTAATCATTTGGTGATTTAGCAGATGATTTTATCCGAAGCGACTCACAAGTATCCCAAATTAATGGCTGGGGTCAAAACACAGAAAACTGAATTGAAATTTCATTAAAACCAAATAAATAGCACATTTAATAAAAATAGAGACATACTGACTCAGCAGATATAAGATCTGCAATTAAGTCCATGAAATGATTTTATATAAAAAGAAACCATACATTTTTAGTGCTGTTTATTCAACATGTTGGCACAGTGATTCACATTCTTGCTCCACATTAATTAAATTCAAACAGTGCAGGGCAGACAAGGTCCTTAATGTGTGGAGCTTTCATGTTTGAGCAATTAGTAGTAATGACGTTAAAAAATTGCTTCTAGTGTAAATGTTTTGCCCTGATGGATTGGTGACCCGTTCATCTGCCTTGTGATCACTTGAATAGCCTGCAGCACCATGCGGTTTAGAAAATCAATAGCAAATGTGCAATTAAAAAGCTTTTATACATATGTTTTTAAAATCGGCTAAAAAGACAGAAAGCATGAGAAAGATATGATGTAAAAGAAATTGCATAAACCTTAAGTAATTAAATACATGAAACAATCACACAGATTTCACTGACTAGTAAACTGTGTCTAGTAGAACACAGTTATTTAGCAAAAAAGTTATCTAAACTGTTTAAAGATTGTCGGGGAAATCCTACAAATTGATTTAGCACCAAATAGTAATACTAAGTCTTAAAATAAAAGTAAATAAAAAAAAAATAAACCATGTGCTAATGCTTGCTTTTAAACATTTGCTACAGTAAATAGTTTAATAATATTAATAATTATAATATTAATAAGTAAACTGTATTTAGCACCATCTACAAACCCATATATGCTTTACACAGCAAAGGGTTTGTCGGGTAAAAAGCAATGCTATAATGTTCAAATGATCATTTTTATTTATAAAATAAATATTTGGATTTTGATAGACTTTTTTTTTTGTAATCAAGGGAAAGCTATTTTTACTGCCTACTTTTTGTATATAGTTCATAGTATATAGTACACAACATATTATTAGATGTATTAGCAAATGTCTGGCTTGAATTACTGTAAAAATATTAAAAGCTATTTATATTTATATACTGTATATATCTATGTATATATGGTAAACCAAAGCACTGGACCAATAAAGAATATTTTTTTATAATTAAATCTCCATCTTTTTTATTTAAGTTAGATCTGTAGTTTAAAATATTAACTGTAAATCTGATAATGCATATTACTCAAAAAGGTTTTATACCTTAATACCTTAAGCTAAAAAAGTTTAGCTGTTAATGTCCTTAAATGCCCCTTAAAAGATAAATAGAGACAAATACCAATAATAATCTGCACGTGATCTTTTAAAATGAACATTAATTTTTTTATCTTTATATATATTATATAAATATATATTTTTAAAATCTGCCTTCGTTCTTACTATAAATGCTTTCAATAAAAATGTGGCTCACATAGCATAGTGTTATTCACATGTAAAACTATCAGCTTTAATGTGCATGGCTTAGTTATATTTTGGTATTTTTTAAATGCTTTGTTAAAGAAACAACTTTTTGTAAACACATGCAAAACTGGAAATTTGAAACACCTTGAGCTTATTTTGCGGATTTGAAACACATTATCTGCATCTGTAGCTGAATTCAGCCCTTTCTTTTTATGTGTATAAAAAAAATGATATGCGATTAAATCAGGTATTATAAGGATATACTGAAGGTACAGGGGTAGGCATGACCATTGTCCTTATTCTTTTTCCATCTGGACAAAATTCTCTTCCTTTCTGAACATCTTTCTCCCAATTTATCTTTCTACTTCTATCCCTATGTCCATCATCTGTGTGGATCTTGCGCATCAAGTTGTTGATGAGGACAGCACGACAAAGGAAGGCCTCAGGATCATCCAAGAAATGCAGCTTTTGTAGGGACAGACGCAAAATGCAGCTTCGCTCCTCATGCAAGATCAGGTGCTGCTCCAAAAAAAGAGACATGTCTATATTACTGTCTGGAATGTTATATGCAACATACAAAAACAAGTTTCTGTCGATAGTCCTGACTATTAGAAAACACTGGACACTGGGGACTCACATAGCATGTGAATATATATATATAATATATATACACATATATATATAATATATATATATATATATATACACACACACACACACTCACTTTAATGGGTGTACCTCTTTTTTACGCTTATTGTTTATTGCATCAGACTTATATAACTGCAATTTGTAGTTTTACAATTACAAACTTGAATTCATCTGTTTTTATGCATGCTATGTGAGTCTCCAGTGTCCAGTGATTTCTAATAGTCAGGACCTCCACAAACCAGGTTTTATTTGGGTGCTAGCTCATTCTCAACACTGCACATATTTTATTTACTATCTGAGCAAAATATACTTTATATATATATATATATATATATATATATATATATATATATATATATATATATATATATAAATTATTTAATTAAGAATAAAACATGTACAGGCGAGAGGATTAAATAGACATTTTACTTACAATTTATTTTTGACAATTTATTTAGAGCTTTAGCAATTATACATGACAGCTAGAAGGCAGTAGAAAGACTAAGATGCTTATTAGTTGTGCTGCAGAAAAAAAAATTTGCATTGCATTTGGTTTTGGAAACACAGCTTAAGGGAGTCTGCAAAAACAAAAGAGAAACTATGTATAAAATGAGGCAAAAAGACTGAATAAACTGATTTATGATTAATTAATAATTTAAAAAGCACACAATGGAAATTTTTTTACTGAATAATACAGAAAGAAATGCCTTTTCACCTTGGGAGAAAATTAAATAAAAATTTCCATTGAGAAATGGAAAGAAAAGAGAGAAAATGGAAGGCATGTAGATTTCCAAAAAGAAAGCTATGAGAAATTGTGAGCTATGAGAAACCAAATGGACTTGAAAATAATAGTAAAAATGGTAAGAAGATAAAAATTGCAAAAAAGAAAATGAGACAGAAGAAAGACGGATAATTACAGTAAAAATAAAGCTGTAGAAACAACATGATTTATTCAAAAGGTAAAAAATATCCTCTACTAGGGTCAAGGGGGAGGGGGGATTCCTCATGCCCATCCAGGGGTGAAAGTTTCGGGTGCTGGGCAGATACACCCCGGACAAGGCGCCAATCTATCGCTGGGCAAACACTCACACAAACAAACACACTCTATAATGGGCAATTTGGATAATTCACTTGACCTTCATCCACGTTTTTGGACTGTTGTATATGTATAATATAATTATATAATGTCCAGCGATAGATTGGCGCCCTGTCCTGGGTGTATCTGCCCAGCGCCCGAGACGTTCTCCCCTAGATGGGCATGGGGAACCCCACCGCGACCCTAATAGAGGATAAAGCGGAAGATAATGAATGAATTAATAATTATATAATATAATATAAAATTGCCCTCAGGGCAGCACTGTAGCTGCTAAATGACCAAAAATATTTATGCATTACACACAGTATACAGGATACACACAGTATATGTATACACAAGCACAGGGTTAGACACAGCATCCCTGGAGCAATGTGGATTTAGGGTCTTGCTCAATGACCCACATTGGTAACTTGGACCTGGGATTTGAACCCTTAACATTCAATTGATAGCCCAACACACTAACTAATGAGCTAAAAAATCCCTAATTACTAAGCTAGACACTGAGCTAACCACTGAACTAACCCTAACCACTGAGCTACAACACCGTAACCACTGAGCTAATACGCCCTATCCACTGCCACACACATCCCAAACAAATAAGCTATCACGCCCTAACCACTGAGCTACCACATGACTAACTACTAGGATACAACACCCCAACGACTGAGCTACCAACAACCACTAAGCTGCCACAACTTAACCATGAAAAATCATAACCCTAACCATTTGAGCCACCATACCCTAAGCACTGAGCTACCACATACAAAACCACAAAGCTACCATATTCTTTTTTTTTTTTTTTTTTTTTTGCAAACTCCCTTATGCTGTGTTTCCAAAACCAAAAGCTACCATATTTGTAACAAATAAACTACCACGCCATAACCACTGAGCTCCTACATACCTAACCACTGATCTACCACTCCCTAACCACTGAGCTACCACATTATCACTAACAACTATGATACCACGTCCTAACCATTGAGTTACAAAACCCTAACCATTGAGCTTCCATGCCCTAACCAATAAACTACCATGCCCAAACCACTGAGTTACCACATCTCTAACCACTGAGCAACCACATTCCTAACCACTGAGCTAAAACTCCACAACCACTAAGCTTCCATGCCCTAACCACTGAACAACCACATCCCTAACCACTGAGCTACAACTCCAAAACCACTAAGCAACCATGCCCTAACCAATAAGCAATCACATCCCAAATCTCTGAGCTACCACGCCCCTAGCCACTAAGCTAACAAGCCCAACCCATTGAGCTACTCTACACCCTAACCACTCAGCTACTGCATGCTAACAACTAAGCTACCATGCCCTAACCACTGAACTATCACATCCCAAACAAATGAGCTACAACATCCCAAACAAATAAGCTACCACGCCGTAACCACAGTGGTACCACATCCCTATCATTCACTAAACTACCACGCCCGAATCACTAAGCAACAGCAGTCTAACAACTAAGCTACCATGCCCTAACCATTGAGCTACCACAACCAAACTACTGAGATACCACATCCTAACCACTGAGCTATTATTCCCTACCACTGAGCTACCATGCCCTAGCCACTGAACTTGCATAGCTTAACTATTTATTTACCTTTTTCTACCACTGTTGGTCTACCACTTGCCACTCACACCCTAAGTGGTAGCTCAGGGTGTGGTAGTGGTTAGGGTGTGGTAGTGATTAGGGTGTGGTAGCTCAGTGGTTATGGATATGGTAGCTCAGTGGTTAGTGATGTGGTAGTTTAGCATTTAGGGTATGGTAGCTTAGTGTTTATGGATGTCGTAGCTTAGTGGTTAGGGTGTGGTAGGTTAGTTGTTAGGGAGGTTGTAGCTCAATGGTTAGGGTGTGATAGCTAAGTAGTTAGGGCATGGAAGCTGAATGGTAAGGGCATGGTAGCTCAGTGGTTGGGGAGTGGTTGCACAGTGGTTGGGACATGGTAGCTCAGTAGTTAGAGACGTGGAAGCTCATCGTTTAGGGTTTGGTAGCTAGGTGGTTAGGGTGTGGTTGCTTAGTTGTTCGGGTGTGGTAGTGTTTATGGATGTGGTAGCTCAATGTTTTGGAATGTGGTAGCTCAAATATTAGTGTGTGGTAATTTAGTTGTTACAGATGTAGTTGCTCAATGGATAGTGCATGCTAGCTTAGCAGTTATGGCATGGAAGCTCAATGATAATGTCAGTGGTACATAAATAGTGGTACCAAAATCCCTAAGAACTAAACAATGACATCTTAACCACTGAGCTTCCACACCCTAACTATTGAGCTACCACTTCCCTAACCACTGAGCTGCCACACCCTGTAACCACTGAGCTACAACATCTGTAACCACTGAGCTACTACGCCATAAGCACTGAGCTACCACATCTCTAACAACTGAGCTACCAAACCCTAACCACTGAGCTGTCACACCCTAACTACTGAGCTACCAAATCCCTAACAACAAAGCTACCACGCCCTAACCATTAAGCTACCACATCCCTAACAACTGAGCTACCACACCCTAACCACCGAGCTAGCACACGCTAAGCATTAAGCAACCACATCCCTAACCACTGAGCTACCATGCCCTTATCATTGAGCTTCCATGCCATAACTGCTGAGCTAGCATGCCCTATCCACGGAGCGACCACATCTAAAAACTAAATTACCACACACTAACAATTAAGCTAGCACATCCCTAACCACTGAGCTACCAACCCCTAACCATTAAGCTACCACACCCTAACCAATGAGCTACCACATCCCTTACCACTAAGCTACCACACACTAACCACTTAGCTACCACACACTAACCACTTAGCTACCACACACTAACCACTGAGCAGCCACATCCCTTACAACTAAACTACCATGCCCTAACCACTGAGCTACCACACCCTAATCACTAAGCTGCCATGCCATAACCCCTGAGCTTCCACATCCTTAACAAATAAGTTACTAGGCCCTAACCTAAATCTCTAACCACTATGCTACCACACCCTAACCACTAAGCAACCATATCCCTAACAACTAAGCTAATAAACCTTAACCATTGTCCTACCGTATCCCTAACAACAGATCTATCACACTCTAATCACTAAGCTACGACATCCCTAACCCCTGAGCTACTACACATTAACCACTGAGCCATCACACACTAACTAATTAAGCTACCACATCCCTAACCACTGAGCTACCACATCCCTTACCACTAAGCTACCACACACTAACCACTGAGTTACCACACACTAACCACTGAGCTGCCACATCCCTTACAACTAAACCACCAAGACCTTACCATTCAGCTTCCATGCCCAAACTACTGAGATACCGCAACCCTAACAACTAACCAACCACACCCTAACCACTTAGCTACCACACCCTTATCGATAACTACTGAGCTACCACGCCCTAACCACTGTGCAATTATGCCTCAACCACTGAGCTACCAGACCCTAATGACTAAGCTACCACGCCCTTACTATTCAGCTTCCATGCCCTAACTACTGAGCTATCACCCCTTAACCATTGAGCTACTACATCCCTAACAACAAATCTGCCACACCCGAACCACCTAGCTACCACAACCTAACCACTAAGCTACCACATCTCTAACCACTGAGCTACCACACCCTAACCACTGAGCTTTCACACCCTAACCACTGAGCTAACATGCTCCAACCACTGAGCTATTACGCCCTAACCAGAAAGCTACCACACCATACCCACTGAGCAACCACGCCATAACCAATGAGTAACCATGACCTAACCACTGTGCTAACATGCCCCAACCACTGAGCTACTATACCCTAACCAGAAAGCTACCACACCCTACCCAATAAGCTACCACACCCTAACCAATGAGCAACCATGCCCTAACCACTGGGCTAACACATCCCTATCCACTGAGCTACCAAAACCCTAACCACTGAGCTACCACGTCCTTACCATTCAGCTTCCATGCCCTAACTACTGAGCTATCACACCATTACCATTGAGCTACAACATCCCTAACAACTAACCTACCACACCCTAACCACCTAGCTACTACAACCAAACCATTAAGCTACCACATGTCTAACCACTGAGCAACCACACCCTAACCACTGAGCTAACATGCCCCAACCACTGAGCTACTACGCCCTAACAAGAAAGCAACCACACCATACCCACTGAGCAACCACGCCCTAACCAATGAGCAACCACGCCCCAACCACTGAGCTACTACGCCCTAACCAGAAAGCTACCACACCCTACACACTGATTTACCACGCCCTAACCAATGAGCAACCATGCCCTAATCACTGAGCTAACACTACCCCAACTACTGAGCTACCATGCCCTTACCATTCAGCTTCCATGCCCTAACTACTGAGCTATCACACCCTAACCATTGAGCTACAACATTTCTAACAACTAACCTACCACACCCTAACAACTAACCTACCACACCCTAACCACCTATCTACCACAACCTAACCGCTAAGCTACCACATCTTTAACCACTGAGCTACCACACCCTAACCACTGAGCTAACATGTCCCAACCACTGAGCTACTATGCCCTAAAAAGAAAGCTACCACACCCTACCCACCGAGCTTCACACACTATATGGGGACAAACACACACTATATGGGGCAATTTAGAGCATTCAAATGACCTTGAATCCATGTTTTTGGACTGTGGGAGAAAACCGAAGAACTCGGGAAAAAAAACACATGTACACAGGGAGAACATGGAAACTCCACCCAGATTGGGATTCGAACCTGCATCCCCAGCGCTGAGAGGCGAACGTGCTAAACACTAATCCACCATGACGCATTATTATATTGCAACAATCACTTTTTTGTAACAGAAGCATGAATGATTGGCAGTGGCGTTTTTGATTAGATGAAGTGAACAAGACTGCACCAATAAAAATGAGTGGATGAATGAACTCTCACTTTTTGTAAAAATCCATGTAGGGTTCCACAGACATCCTCCTCTTCTGCATACTTTCTTTTAAAGTAGGCAATTTTCGACATTGTTAACTGATTAGAGAACAGTCAGCAGGGAGATCCTGACAACAATCAGAATAAAGATTTAGTATAGCTTTAAATCTCATTTGGTGTTTGTGTGTGTGTGTGTGTGTGTGTGTGTGTGTGTGTGTGTGTGTGTGTGTGTGTGTGTGTGTGTGTCCAAAAAACCTTAACGAAGTACATTTTTAGAGATGGTTTGGCTGTTAATAACATTACGTAAAGGTTTATTTAAACAGCACCTTTCCACGACCAGCTACAAAATGCTTTACAATAAATTAAATACAGTACAAAAGAGAAGCAAGAACTAATTAAAGAATTAACACATTACATTAAAAATATTACACACAACATACACATCCACAAAATGTTCATAGAATTAAAAATAAATCATCAATGGGCATAACCCATCTAAAAAACATACATACCATAAAATTTCAGCTAATGCCCATTTTCAATGGCTAGATGACAAAAATATGTCTTAAGCCTGTGCTTAATAAACAAACTTTGACTCAGGTCTAACTGAGTCAAGTCTAACATCCAGAGGCACGAAGTCTCCCCTATGCTTCCTCTTTGTCCTAGGAACAACTAAAAGCCCCAGAATGAAGGATCTTAGAGCCCAGGAACTAGAATATGATACTTAAATATCAGAAATATATTGTGGACCATCACCATGCACTGTCTGGCATGTTAAAACCAAAACTTTAAACTGAACACTGGCAGCCAGTGCAGAGATGCCAGTATTGGAGTAATATGCTCCCTTCTTTTAGATGTAGTAAGAACTCTGGCGGCTGCATTTTTTGACTAATTGCAGCCGTGCCATTTCCCTTTGACTAAGAAAAGTGAAGAGAGCATTACAGCAGTCAAGGTGTGATGATATAAAAGCATGAATAGCCTTTTCTATGTCTTGAAAAGAGAGAATTTTTCAAATTTTGCTGACATTTCACAATTGACAATTGAAAATAACAATTCTGCTCAAGATTTGAGCAAAGTAGATCTGTTGCGAAATTCAGCTCAGAGTCAAAAATGACACCAAGGTTCCTAGGATAGGGGTTTAGCTAAATAGCCAACGACCCAAGCATCTTTTTAACTTTAAATTCAGAAGTTTGTTTTTTTGTGTGCTAGCCAGGATGTTAAAAGGTCATCAATATGCCATTTTGTGTGGCGTGAATCTATCAGCTGCTCTATACATATACAGTTGTGATCAAATTTATTCAACCCCCAATGCTGCGAAGGGTTTTATGGAATTCAGTGCACATTTGTAATTGTGTTCATAATGAAATCTTACAAGGACTTGTTAAAGAACTAAATGCAACTAAGATAGCATCAATTGTTTTTGTCATAAAGTATTAAATGGCCTTTTTGTGATTTCTTCATTGACACAATTATTCAACCCCTTTACAACTACCACTCATAAGAACAGAGGTTCATTCCAGTGTTTTCAATCAGGTGTTGAAAACACCTGTGGATGTCAACGAGCAGCAATCAAGCATGATAAGCACCAATTAGGCAGATTTGAAAGGACTGTGATACTCAGCTCCTTCTAGACATCTACTGGTGTGTTTACAAGCATGGTGAAGGCAAGAGAATGGTCCCAGAAGACAAGAGAAGAGGTTATTGCTCTTCACAAGAATGGCAATGGATATAAAAAGATTGCGAAGTTGTTAAATATTCCAAGAGACACTATCGGAAGTATCATTCGCAAGTTCAAGTTAAAGGGCACAGTGGAAACGTTACCTGGTCGTGGCAGAAAGAAGATCCTGACCGCGACTGCTGTGCGCTACCTGAAGCGTAATGTGGAGAAAAATCCCCGCGTGACTGCTAAGGAACTGAAAAAAGACCTGTCAGATGTGGGCACTGAAGTTTCAGCTCAGACAATAAGGCGCGCACTGCATAACGAAGACCTCCATGCCAGAACTCCCAGGCGCACCCCCTTGCTGACTCCAAAGAACAAGAAAAGTCGACTGCAGTATGCCAAAAGTCATGTGGACAAGCCACAAAGGTTTTGGGACAGTGTACTGTAGTCAGATGAAACTAAATTAGAACTGTTTGGGACAATGGACCAGCGCTATGTTTGGAGGAGGAGAAGAACCAGGCTTATGAACAAAAGAACACCTTGCCTACTGTGAAGCATGGCGGGGGGTCAATTATGCTTTGGGGCTGTTTTGCTTCTAATGGTACAGGAAAGCTTCAACGTGTGCAGGGTACCATGAATTCCCTTCAGTACCAGGAGATCTTGGAGGAAAATGTGATGGAGTCAGTCACAAACCTGCGGCTTGGGAGACGTTGGACCTTCCAACAGGACAATGATCCGAAGCACACATCCAAGTCCACTAGAGCATGGTTGAACATGAAAGGCTGGAACATTCTAGAGTGGCCATCGCAATCACCAGACTTAAATCCAATTGAGAACCTCTGGTGGGACCTAAAGAAGGCAGTTGCAGTGCGCAAGCCTAAGAATGTGACTGAACTGGAGGCTTTTGCCCATGAAGAATGGGCTAAGATACCCATAGGTCGCTGCAAGACACTTGTGTCAAGCTATGCTTCACGCTTGAAAGCTGTCATAACTGGAAAAGGATGTTGTACTAAGTACTGAAAAATAATGTCACTAGGGGGTTGAATAAAACTGATAATGATGTGAGCACAGTAAAGACATTTGTGGTTATTCCATCATAAATATTATGTTATATTTGTCTAATTTATAAGTGCCTCTTTGATATAATTGTAAATAAGATGACTGAAATGATCCAAATCAATGTCAAACTGGCCAAAACACTTTATTTCAGTGGGGGTTGAATAAATTTGATCACAACTGTATAGGCTCAATCTAAATATTGACATGGCTCCACGTGGACATGGGGAGAACATGGAAACTTGGGATTTAAACCTGGATCCGAGGGCCGAGAGTCGAACGTGCTAACCACTAGGCCACCATGCCACCCCTTATTGCTTTATCTGCCTATTTTCAAAATAAAAATTTAATGCAATGAGAAACTTAATGAATGTAGTAACTAATTAGTTTCAACTCTGCAGGGGGCAGTCATAGGCTTGTGGGCAGCGTTTTGACCTGAAGGACCCAAATTACTCCTCGGGCGCCATGTATAAGGCTGCCTACCGCTCCGGTGTGTATGTGTGTGTTACGGATGTGTTATATGTGGAGGACAAATTCCTCTGTGTGGAAAGCATTGTAGACAAATGCTTTTGCTGTCCGGGGAAGGGCCAGGTCCCGGCAGTCCCGACTCCTCCCAACAGCGAACCTAATATGTGCTTGCACGTAACAATAGATCACTAAAAATGTATTCCTACGGAAAAATCATGTACATTTTATTTAGCACTTTAGCCACATCTGGTGGTAAATAAGGTTACTGGAGCTTAGAGCTCCTCTAAAACAGTCACAGCCTGGTGCAGAATCAACAATATGTTTATTATTGTTGACAGAACAAAAGTAAGCTAATATGACCCACATAGTAAAAAAAAACATCAACATCTTAACATCTTAATCTCCCACTACTCCTTGGATATCAGATTGTGTGAACTAAAGCACTATCATTATATAGACCTCTATTTAACCAAATCATTAAGAACACCTTCTTATTTACAATGACAGCCTGACAAAAAAAAATTAAAAATACAGCACACAAACAACACTATAAGACAACAAAAACAACAATAACATTATAAAGTGTCTAAATCACTGCAGTTACAACATTCAGTAAGAACATTACATTAATCATTAAGACATAAGGTGCATATATTGCTGATGACAAGGATAATTTGTATATACGTGACTGTACTACTACAGAAAAATATTATGTTGAAGACACATATGGTGCTACAAAGAACCATCATATGTGTATTTATTTTAAATCACTGAGACACTGAATTTCTGGGATTTGTGTCTTCTTGCTAGCACCATACTATACGTGTCCCCAAAATACCAATATAAACCTTCATGTCACTATTGTATTTAGGCCTTATTCTGCATGGGTTTAGCTTTGTAGATGTGAAATAAGTTCTTAACTGGATTGCACACAAAGCCAAATCTGTTTCCTATTGAAACTGCATTATAACAAAGAAAATCAGACAGCGACTATTGACTGTTTAACAGTGCCAATATTGGATACAGTAAGAATAGCTTAAGAAATGTATGTGCAACAATTAGTATCTTCAAAGTAAATAATTTCGCTTACAGTTTGCTTATATATTTCATTCATTAATTTATTATCTTCCAATTAATTCTCTACTTGGGTAGTGGGGGGAGAGGGATTCCTCATGCCCATCCAGGAGAAAACGTTTCGGGTGCTAGGCAGATACCCACAGGAAAGGGTGCCAATCTATCGCTGGGCACACACTCACTCACTCACACAGACATACACGCAAACACACACTATATGGGGCAATTAGAGCATTCAATTTAGCTTGAATCCATGTTTTTGGACTGTGGGAGGAGAACCAGGAGGAAATTGGAAAACCAGGAGGAAACCCTCGCGGACACAGGGAGAACATGAAACTTCATTCTTTCGGATCTGAATCCCCATCCCCTGTTGCTAGAGTTAAATTTGCCCTACGCCTTCAGAATAAATTTTGTTGCTGGGGCGGCACAGTGGCTTAGTGGTTAGCCCGTTCGCCTCTCAGCGCTGGGAATCGCAGTTCAAATTCCCAATCTGGGTGGAGGTTTCCATGTTTTCTGGGTTTCCATGTTTCTGGGTGGAGGTTTCTGGGTTTCCATGTTTTCCCCATGTGGGTTTTCTCCGGGTTCTCCGGTTTCCTCCCACAGTCCAAAAACATGGATTTAAGGAATATTAAATGCTCCAAATTGCCAAATATATTGTGTGTTTGTGTGAGTGAATGTGCCCAGCGATAGATTGGCACCCTCTTCTGGATGTATCTGCCCAGCGCCCGAAACGTTCTCACAGATTTATATACTCAGCGAGTCGGTTCCAGAAAAGAACATGTAGCAGCCGTTTTTCATAAACCGTGTTCTCTAATTTGGCCACTAGATGGCAGCATTTAATTGTTAAAGAAATTGTAACAGCGATCATCGGTTAATTTAAAAACCGGACTAGTTTATGTCGCGGAAGACCAGTTTATCGACGATTTTGCTTTCAATAAACGCATTTATGAATCAAAGATTGTTTCTTTTTTTTTATTATAGCGTGTTTAAGTTGTAATAAGGTAATCGAGGTTTTCAATTATTGTGAATAAATCAGTCACAGGAAAGAAGTGTAACTGTACTCCGTTAGGCATCCTGCCTAATTTTCACAATAATGTACAACCTTTCGTACTTTATTGCTTTATGAAATCGTTAAACATTATCTGTAAACACGCCATTAAGATTTAGTAACACTATCATCTTTTACCCTTTTTATGAAGCTTTTTTTTTAACCAGCAGTCTCTCTAATGGTTTCGGAAGGCTTTCAAATTTAAATTGTGGTGAGGTTTGTCCTACAGTTTGTAGAGTGAACAAGCATTTGGCATTTAACATTCGGCAAATAAATGTTGTATTCCGTACTGAACCAATACTGGGGCAGATTTGTCCTGTATTTCCATAAATATCCAATAAACATTTCTGTTACGTAACATCAACAACACTAAAGCTAACAGATAAGATTAAGATTGCTTCTCCGGTTTCCTCCCACAGTCCAAAAACATGGATCAAGGTCAACTGAATGCTCCAAATTACTCTATATAGTGTGTATGTGTTTTTGTGTGTGTGTGTGTGTGTGTGTGTGTGTGTGTGTGTGTGTGTGTGTGTGCATGTTTGTGTGAGTAAGTGTGTGCCCAGGGATAGATTAGCGCCCTGTCCTGGGTGTACTTGCCCAGCGCCTGAAATGTTCTCCCCTGGATGGGCATGGGGAACCCCCCCGCGACTCTAGTAGAGGATAAAGCGGAAGATAATGGATGAATGGAATATAACTTGATCTATATTTTTGGACTGTGGGAGAAAACTCGTAGGAAACCCACGCGGACACGGGGAGAACCTCCACCCAAACTGGGATTCGAAACTGGAATCCCCAGTGCTGAGAGGCGAACTTGCTAACCAGTAAATAAATAATATATATTGCGGCACGGTGGCTTAGTGGTTAGCTCGTTTGCCTCTCAGCACTAGGGATTCCCGGTTCGAATCCTAATCTGGGTGGAGTTTCCATGTTCTTCCCGTCTCCGCGTGGGTTTCCTCCAATTTCTCCGGTTTCCTCCCACAGTCCAAAAACATGTATCAAGGTCAATTGAATTCTCCAAATTGCCCCAAATAGAGTGTGTTTGTGTGCGAAAGTGAGTGTGCCCACCGAAACGTTCTCCCCAACGTTAATCCTCTACTAGAAGGATAAAGCGGAAGATAATAAATACACCCGGCTGGGTGGAGTTTACATATTCTCCGCGTGGGTTTCCTCAGGGTTCTCCGGTTTACTACCACAGTCCAAAAACATGGATTCAAGGTATATTGAATGCTCTAAATTGCCACATATAGGTTGTTTAATGAGTGTGTGTCGTTTTCCAGCGATAGATTGGCACCCTGTCCTGGGTGTATCTGCCCAGCGCCCAAAACGTTCTCCCTTGGATGGGTATGGGGAACCACCCTTGCGACCCCAGTATGAATGGATACTATCGCGACCCCAGATAATGAATGAATAGAATAGAATAGAATAAAATCGAATAGAATAGAATGCCTTTATTGTCACTATGCACAGGACAATAAAGGCATTATATTCTAATATTCTGTTATTGAAATAAGATAAATCACAGTGTATATAGTTATCACATGTTCATTTAGTTTTAGGCATATACGCTATAAACCTATATAATTAAATATATAAGACGTCTGATGCAAAATATCCAACTTAATATGCAAAATACTCTATATTATGTAATTATTAACTACTGTGTTTTTAAAGACATATCATCATTACTATGATACTGACCAGAATCCATAATGTTAACTTTTGCAGAAAACAATTTGATGAAGTGGTGAATCAATAAATTCCTTATTAAACATGAGTAAACGTATTATTTGTTTTTAACATTGCAAAGCTGAGATGTTGCAACAGGGGAAGCAAGATACATATGTATCATATATAGAGAGATACATAGATACATGTAATATCACATGCAAAGTTCAAAGTAACTGTGCCTGACAAGATCTAAAGCAAAAATAAACGACTGCAGGCTCATTAGAAATAAATTGATAAGTGAAATAAAACATCGTGGCTTGTAGTTACACTTACCCTTTAATAACAGTTCACAGTCCCTACATTCCGGATGTCGGATCAGGTTTAATCGCTGGATGATCTTCGTTTTCTCTCACCTGCTTGTACGTACGTTTTTTTTTATTTATTTATATATATATATATATATATATATATATATATATATATATATATATATATATATATATATATATATATATATATATATATATTTATATATATATATAAAAAACGTTCCTTTGTAGATTTAATAAGTAAACACTGATGCCGATTTCCCGTTTGAAAGCAAAGCGAGGAAATCACACCCACAGCAGCTGTTCCCCGTTGCTAAGCGACGGGTCGCCAGGCAGCGATTGACGCCACATCAGGATCTCCGAGGCGCGCGTGCACGCAGACATGCACACCTGTTGACTCCACTTTCTACAAACCCTCTTCAAACAAGGAACATTCTGGGGTGTACTTTTATTTCATCCAAAATGAACAGGTTAATCCTCTACTATTGTCGCGCTGGGGGGGGGGCGGTTCCCCATGCAAATCCAGGGGAGAACGTTTTGGGTACAAACACACATACATGTCTCTATATATGGGGCAATTTGGAGCATTCAATTTACCTTGAATCCATGTTTTTGGACCTTGGGAGGAAATCTGAGAACCCGGAGGATACTCTCGAGGACATTCCACCCAGATTGAGATTCGAACCTGGACCCCAGCACCGAGAGGCAAATCATTCAAAATCAAAGATAACACCTGATTTTATAAGAGTAAGTAAAAGCAATATCTATAAATGTATGTAAGGTGAGACTGATGGGATGCCACCCATTTACATTTACACTTCATTAAGCCATTCATTTTTTTAAACGGGACGCGATTTGATTCGTATTTCCATAAATGTCCCATAAACAAGTCCGTTTTGCAACACCAACACTAAATCTAACAATAATGATTAAAAGCTCCCCCTTCTCCGCTTCTTCAAACACGTGTAAAGCTGAATTCTGTGAGCATGGGATTCTGTGACCTTAGAGGGCGCTGTTGTCAATCAAACTCTGGTTATTCATTCATCATTCATTATCTCCCGCTTTATCCTCCACTAGGGTCGCGGTGGGGTTCCCCATGCCCATCCAGGGGAGAACATCTCAGGCGCCGGGCAGATAGACCCAGGACAGGGCGCCAATCCATCGCTGGGCACACACTCACTCACACAGACACACTCTATATGGGGGAATTTTGAGAATTCAATTGACTTGATCCATGTTTTTGGACTGTGGGAGGAAACAGGAGAACCCGGAGAAACCGGAGGAAAGCCACGCAGACACGGGGAGAACATGGAAACTCCACCCAGATGGGGATTCGAACCGGGAATCCCTAGTGCTGAGAGGCGAACGTGCTAACCACTAAGCCACCGTGCCGCCACTCTGGTTATTACTTACAGTAAATCATGTGCTTTATTAGCTCTAACTGCTTTTGTGTCCGTTTCTTTTCTTTTGAGGTGTTGACAGTTTCCTGGAGGTGTCGTCAGCTCTTCATCCATGGTTCTGCTGGAGCACTGCGGCTATGACAATTACTGGATGGAACCTGGATTTCTGTAGACGTTCTCCCCTGGATGGGCATGCCTAGTAGAGGATAAAGCGGAAGATAATGGATGGATGGATGGACATATGTAAATCATTTAAAAGACGTGTTTTGAGTTGTTTCTTGAAGTTGCTACATGTTTCAGCATAAATGGTGGAGTGGGAAGATCACTCCACCATTTAGCAGTGATGAACAATATGGAGTGAGAATTGTTACCACGGTGAGGTTAAAGCACCAGGCGACGTTCATCACCACAGTGCATTAAATGAGTCGGGTGTATCTTTGGAAAGTTTGTACAAATTCAGCAAACATCTGAATATTTTTAAAATCTTTATTGTGAGAATAAAGTTGCAATAGGATATATTTTGCAAGTTGTATTGTTTTAAGAATAAATTCTCCTTAACAGTTCAATGGACACACATACACTTACAAAAGACAGTCCACACTGTACTCATAACGTCATTTCAGATATAAAATCACTGGAATATACATCATACCCATGAAGCTATTCTCATGCATTCCCACAACAGTGTACAGACAGGAGCAGAATGCAGGCTTACACTGCATGCAGTTTGATAGGCCCAGATTTTCAAGGCCGTGTTTTATGTTATTCATCCAGGCACTTCATATGCACATAAAACACAAACATGCTCAATAAATCAGCCTGCGGACAATTTGCAGACATGAATTTGAACCCAAGGAGATGAACACATTTAGGTTAGTTCCAGACATGCAAAATACTTTGGTATAAAAGCAGACAGATGTGTGAGTGTCAGATACAGTAAGTCAACATTGCATATTACAATTTGAATTGATATTCAAAGAAAACACCAGATGCTTTAATATGCATAGTCGAAAATACAACTGTAATGGTTCCTACTGAAGAAGTAAAAGTCTGTTAGAATGTTCATTCATTCACTTATTATCCCCCGCTTGGCGTGGTAGCTCAGTGGTTAGGGTGTAGGGCAATAAATCTGAAGGTTGTGAGTTCAAATCCCAGGTACACTGAAGTTACAAATGTGGGTTTTTCAGCAGGACCCTTAACCCTCATTGCTCCGGAGGTGTTGTACCAACCCTGTCTTCTGACCCCAACCAAGTCTGGACATTTGTAAGTCGCGTTGGATAAAAGTGTATGCTAAATGACCAAATGCAATTTAAATGTGTCTTAATGGTTTGCATGTTCACCTCTCAGCACTGGGGATTCCAGGTTCGAATCCCAATCTGGGTGGAGTTTTCATGTTCTCTCCGTGTCTGCTTGGATTTCCCCCAGGTTCTCCGGTTTCCTCCCACAGTCCGAAAAACATAAATCCAAGGTAAATTGAATGTTCTAAATCACCCAATATGGTGTGTTTGAGTGAGTAAGTGTGCCCAGCAATAGATTGGTGCCCTGTCCTGAGTGTATCTGCCCAGCACCCGAAAAGTTCTCCCCTGGATGTGCATGAGGAACCCCCCACGACCCTAGTAGAGCATTAAGATGACGATAATAAATGAATGAATGAATGCTCTGAATTTCCCATATTGTGTGTGTTTGTGTGTCTGTGTGAGTGTCTGCCCAGCGATAGATTAGATCTGCCCAACTCCCAAAACGTTTTCCCCGGATGGGCATGGGAGAGAGCACTGATGTTCATTCATTCATTCATTATCTTCTGCTTAAACCCTATATTAGGTTTGCAGGGAGGGGAGGTTCTCATGTCCTTTCAGGGAAGAACGTGCTGGGCTGGGCAGATACACCCAGGACAGGGTGCCAATCTATCGCTGAACACACTCTCTCTCTCACACCTACACATATACACAAAGACACACTCTCTATAGGGGGCAATTTAGAGCATTCAATTTACCTTGAATCCTTGTGGACTGTGGGAGGAAACCAGAGAACCCGAAGGAAACCCACACAGATATGGGGAGAACATGTAAGCTCCACCCAGACTTGGATTTCGCACCTGAATCCACAGCGCTACCATGAGATTGTTAAAAATGTAAAATGTAAATAATACAAATGTAATATGGTAAGTGAAGAATGTCTGATCTCACAGTGTACTGTAATGTCTGTGTGGTTACTACACACGACTGTTGTCTCCCCACCTTAGCATCATATCCTAAACGCTTAACAAACAACATATGCAGAGGCAGTGTTTGAGCTCAGATGAGTAAGCTAGAAGACAATTAAGCTAACGTCCATGCAATCAGGGAACTGCAATCACTATTTGAGCAGCCATAATGACAGCAAACCTTCCTGAGTGAGGGAATCAATGCTGTGCACTGATGTCTCTTCCTGGAGATGAGATAAAAAAAAATCAGCAATAAAAGCCTCGCAAACTCCAGTAGCGGGTACTTAAAAGCAAAGGCACAGTTGCTTTATTACATAGGATAGTGTAAGCCACGCTGAAATCAAACAGTATCTCTGCATCCCATTGATAAGTCCTTAATTTGAGCCTAATCGTTTGTCCTGTGTGTGAAAATGACACATGCCGACTGATACCAGTTTGAGTGTGTGATCTTACATTTAGTCATTTAGCAGACGCTTTTATCCAAAGCGACTTACAAATGAGAACATTACAAGTCAGAAGTTATGGAGAAAACCAACTATACTGTAAATTCATCAAACCTGATTGTTATTCGATGCTGCGCCCCCCCCCCCCCCCTTTTATTTTATTATTATTTTTTTTTTACTACAACAGGTATTCGTTAAAGAGATCCGTCTTCAGTTGTTTCTTAAAACTGTTTAGTGATTCTGCCTTACGGACAGAGTTGGGAAGATCGTTCCACCATGTGGTGAACGCCACGGAGTGAGAATTAGCTCCTCGGTGAGGTGGAATCGCCAGGCGGCAATCATCACTGGAGCGAAGTGAACGAGTTGGAGTGTATTTTGAAAAGATAGAGTGAAGGTAGGAGGGGGAAGATCCAGAAATGGTTCTGTATGCCAGAGTCAGTGGGATCTTGATAAACATTGTACACCAATGACCAATGAAATTGTAGAAATATTCTCACTGAGATTGGAAGTTCATGATCCAATGTCTTTAGTACATTCATTTATTCATTCATTCATTATCTTCTGCTTTAACCTCTACCAGGGTCGCAGGGCAGTTCCCTATGCCCATCCAGGGGAGAACGTTTCAGGCGCTGGGCTGATACACCCAGGACAGGGTACCAATCTATCACTGGGCTCTGACTCACACAGACAGACACACACACACTATATGGGGCAGTTCAGAGCATTCAACTTGAGTGCGGCATGGTGGCTTAGTTGTTAGGCTGTTCGTCTCTCAGCGCTGGAGATTCCAGGTTCAAATCCCAATCTGAGTGGAATTTCCATGTTCTCCCTGTGACCGGTTCTCTGGTTTCCTCCCACAGTCCAAAAACATAAATTGAAGGCTCTAAATTACCCTATATAGTGTGTGTTAGTGTGTGTGTCTGAGTGATTGAGTGTGCTCAGTGATAGATTGGCACCCTGTCCTGGGTGTGCTTGCCCAGCGCCCAAAACATTCCGTAACTTAAAACTATGTATTTGGACTGTGGGACACGAGGAAAACATGGAAACTGGGATGCGAACCTGGAATCCCCAACACTGTGAGGTGAACCCACTAAGCCACCATGCTGACCGTCTTTAGTACATGCAATATGAAAATACGTCAACATCGCAGGCAAAATCTACAGAACACAGATTTGCCATTTTTTATGGCTGTATGAAATCATAGTCATGCCACAGTCACAACACTTTTTTGGCATTGCATCACAGCGCAGGTGTGATACAGACACAACAAGGCATAATGTTATGAAAATTATTGCTTATAGTGCTTGAAATGATGCCAACATCAGGCAAATAACTCTTAAAACCCAATTCAAGCTCTCACAACATTAATCATATTAGCATTTTAGAAACTGCATCGGTGAGACACTGCATCATATAGCAC
Organism: Corydoras sp. C115; assembly: GCA_019802505.1. Taxonomy (NCBI): domain Eukaryota; kingdom Metazoa; phylum Chordata; class Actinopteri; order Siluriformes; family Callichthyidae; genus Corydoras; species Corydoras sp. C115. Next base: position 3,523,603 of record JAFMOC010000025.1, read on the forward strand.
ATTATGTACCAACCACAATAAAATACTGATGATGTGGTTAATTGTTTGCATATACAGTGTGAACATTTATGGAAGAAGCAAACATTAATTAATTAATGCTACGTCTACAACTTACTTTGCTATTAACACAAAATAAATTGTGCTTATTTTGTGTTATTAGTAATAAGTAAGTAAAGTGATCTCCATTAATCTATTCATCAATTATTTTCTGCTTAATCCTCTATCAGAGTCACAGGGGGGTTATCCATGCCCATCCAGAAGAGAAAGTTTTGGGTGCTGGGCAGATACACCCAGGACAGGGCACCAATCTATTGTGGTGGACTTTCACTCACACAGACACACAAACCATATAGGGCAATTTGGAGCATTCAATGTACAGAATTGAAACTCCATCCATTTGGGATTCAAACAGGGAATCTTCAGTGCTGAGAGGCGAATATACTAACAATTGAGCCATCATGAAGGACCCCACCCACCCAGCACACTCACTGTATGCGTGTCGTGTCAGCAATAAAGCCTGTTCATTGGGGTCAAATCTTGTCTCCGATCCTCATTTCTTCCACCCCCCTTTACAGTAAAATTTTCAAGCTATTTAAATGCATCATGGTAGTGGAAGGCTACACAACTCTGGCTCCGTCCTGTGAACACAACAAAACACTTCGTAGGTTGGTAAAAATGTAGGAAGCTACTAGGAACCTAATGGTAAAGTTATTTGAATAGTGGTAAGAGAAGCAGCACTACAAGGGAATGGAACACGATCAAAGTAAAAATAAGAATGGGGAGGTTCAGCCCAGAAGTAAAAAAAAGAAATGATAGTCTAAATGTACGAAACTACAGACAGACTACTAAAATGTAGTCTGTTAAAATATTAGTAATGTGTTACAGGTAATAAATCAGTTAGTAATGAGTTACTAAATTAAAATTGTTCAATAATGTTACTAGAGAGACAGCATCATTCTAAATCCAAATTCCTTGTGTGTGTAAAATATTTGGCAAAATATATATCATTCTGATTCTGAAAATGGCAAGAAATAACTAGTTTAACAACAGCTGGTCCTGATGGTCCAATAGACAAACAAAAAAAATATGCAAATTAACAAAACACAAGCAAATAGAGAACACAAAGTAATCCACAGGGGTCCTGAGCAATGTATTAGTATTCTTTAAATGGTCTATTTGCTTGGATTTTCTTCAGTTGCATTAAACTCAGGGCGGCTGTACTGTGTGGGGATATGTTCCTTCTTTAGTTTGAAAACAGGATCAGAACACATTCCTAATGCTCTAACCCCAACTCGTGTAAAGCTGTTTGATTCGTGGCATTTTACTAACCCGCATCCATCCATCCATCTAGGCCTCCAGCAGTGCATGCCACCTGCACACCTGCTGGTTGCCACTCTCCTTCATGTCCTGCCAGTGGAGTGACTCCTCCTCGCCACTGCTGTTTTGACCTAGTGCCAGCCATCCGATCATTTCTTTTCGTTTCATGTTGCGCCGATTGTAAACGGCCACCATGAGGGTGACATCAGAGAGCTGGAAAAGTGCAACTTGGAAAATGAAGGTCTCTTTGAACACGGGATTGGGGTGGCCCCGGCGCACTGAAGTCTTGCAGCGAGAAATCTCCTGACCCATGGAATTCAGCAAAGTCAGTTTCACGTATGTATCTACAAGGAGCAGAAAATATATTTACAAAACATTAGCAGTGGGTTGTCAGTTTATATGTGCGCACACATGTACAGTAGGTACATAATACAGTACATTGGTTAGGCCTTATTCTTATTGAAGAACAAACTATTTTTTAAGATATATTGATATTTGAAAGGCAATTTATACTCAACAGTCATTTTATTAGGTATAACTAATTTTAGGTATAGATATAAATCATTTTATTGTTTCCCCACTTACCATATAGATGGACTTTGTAGTTCTACAACTACATTCTGTAGTCCATCTGTTTCTTTACATATTTTGTTAGTCAGCTTTACTCTGTTAACTGATGACTAAGATCCCTACAGATCAGGTATTATTAGAGTGGTGGATGATGGTACGTGTGGATGTTTTGATTGGTGTTCTGTTTTCTGTCCAGCAGCACTGCTGTGTCTGATCCACTCAAACCAGCACAACACACACTAACACACCACCAACATGTCAGTATCACTGCATCACTGAGAGCCATCCACCACCCTAATATCTCCTAATATCTCCTCTATAGTCTATCTTTATGATCAGCAGAATTAAAAAAAAGACTTTCATGATTTATCTTCTTATGTGTTCAGTAAATATTTTTAAATTGCAGATTAGAAATATTTTTCATATATATTTTTTTGATAATTCTTTTTTTGAAAACAATAAAAAAATGTACATTTAGCCTATTTCATTCATTCTCTGTTCAATTTCAGCCAAATGGTTCATGTTGGTTTGTATGTTTTGATTTAGCACTACTCTTAAAGTTATTTTTGTGGTCACTTTACCCAAATGCATGTACTGCACATGTCCCTAAGGTTAAACAAACTAAACAAAAAAAATCATAAATTTGACTTGTTGATATTTTTTTCCGTGGCTTGCAGTCTGGGGCACTTTGTGAAAATGCTCTGTAATGAAAAGCGTCAATGTAACGAAAAACTTATAAAATCTTATATAAATGAACTTATATAATTTCAATTAAAACTGGATTTGAGCAAAAAGTCTGAATTGTGTGTGTGTGTGTGTGTGTGTGTGTGTGTGTGTGTGTGTGTGTGTGTTTGTTTGCATACCTGGAGGTCGGTTGAGAGCCAGGTTGCGAAAGTGACTGCCTTTGATAATTTCAATGGAGAGGCGACCGGTTGTTGCATTATAGGCCAAACCAATTAACAGCTCAGGAACTCCACCATGAGAGACAGATTGTGTGGAGAAAATGCTTTCATTATTAACATTTGAAGAGAGCTGTGAATCTAAAGCCTATAAAAAAAGAAGTAGAGGGTGGTAAGGAGTGTGAGTTTAAGAGAAAAGGTAAGACAGAGTAATGAAGACTTCTAGTTGCTATGTTACTATATACAAAGGTTTACTTGATGCCACATTATCAGTAATTCCTCCCTAAATCTGCACTTTACAATTAAATTATGATAAAATCATATTCTATTCTGTTTTTCTATACAGTTTTTACAATTTTGGTTCAAATGATCTGCTGTAGTTTTTAAATAGCGTTTTTGCACTTAGAGTTACAGTTCAAGCGTTGAAAATGCTATAAAACTGTATCAACTTACATTTTCATGCTTTTATTAGTGGTTACTGTGGTGGTGCTATTCAGTTTTTAAAAAGAGCTTTACAAAAATCCCAATTCAATGGTTGGTCAAATGCACGGTCAGCCTTGGAGCAATGAGAGAAGGGCTGAGCTCGAGGAGCCACTTGGAACCCACTCAGGATTACAACCCTAAACCATTTGATTATTAGTCCCACACCCTAACCACTGAGTTACCACACCCATACCTAAGTTTTAAACAATTTTTTTATTCTGTGCCTTGCCAGTGACGTGCAATTTCAATACACAGGGTTACATACAGCAGCAATGAGGGTTAAGGGTCTTGTTCAAGGAACATCAGTGGTAACTTCAGTGGACCTGGGATTTTAACACACAACCTTCGGACTTTTAGCCCAACACCCTCTTACTTTGTGAGCTTACTGTCAGAATTTTCTGTTATTCATATTGATTAAATTCTCCTGATTTTAACTGTCTATTTGTGCCTGCAAGTCAACATGCGCAAATTCACAGGTAAAAACAGTGATATACCACTCTATGTATACAGAATCATTTATCTACCATTTTTTATATTATTTTGCTATAACTACGCCCAGCGATGGATTGGCGCCCTGTCCTGGGTGTATCTGCCCAGCGCCCGAGACGTTCTCCCCTGGATGGGCATGGGGAACACCCCCCCCCCTGGTTTTAACTGTCCCCTGATTTTAACTGTCTATTTGTGCCTGCAAGTCAACATGCGCAAATTCACAGGTAAAAACAGTGATATACCACTCTATGTATACAGAATCATTTATCTACCATTTTTTATATTACTTTGCTATAACTACGCCCAGCGATGGATTGGCGCCCTGTCCTGGGTGTATCTGCCCAGCGCCCGAGACGTTCTCCCCTGGATGGGCATGGGGAACCCCCCCCCCCCCCCCGCGACCCTAATATAGGATGAAACGGAAGATAATGAATGAATGAATGAATGAATGCTCTAATTACTATTTTCTTTCGTTTTTTTAATTGTACTACATGATATTTGGAGGGGTATTTGGACCCCACGGTGGCTTAGTGGTTAGCACGTTCGCCTCTCAGCGCCATGGATTCCCGGTTCCAATCCCATTCTGGGTGGAGTTTCCATGTTCTCACCGTGTCTGCGTGGGTTTCCTTCGGGTTCTCCAGTTTCCTCCCACAGTCCAAAAACATGGATCAATTGAATTCTCCAATGGGGAATGTGGAACCCCTCCGCGACCCTTGTATAGGATAAAGTGGAAGATAATGGATGGATGGATAGGTGGGTATTTGGAGGTGTTGCTAATTTCCTAGAGGTGTCTTCATCTATGGCTCTGCTGAAGCACTGTGGCTATGACAATTACTAAATGAAACCTGGATTTCTATTGGACCGGCAGTCCTGCAGGACGCCCTCAATGGACTTATAGAGTTTTCCAATTGTTAAATACAGGTCACCCCACAATCTGTACATGTCTGTCCTACACTGTTGATGCTGCCTGGCCGCTAAAGGTGGATGAGTCTCCCACTGAGTCTCGGTCCTCCGAAAGGTTTCCTTCTTAAAATATCAACATAACAGAGAGTTTTTTTCTTGCGACTGTCACTTCAGCTCTTTTGGAGTTCAAAGGCTTATAAAACTGTAAAGCTGCTTTGTGATAATGTACTATTGTAAAAAACGCTCTATAAATAAATTACTTAAAGTTACTCAAACTTATTTGCTTTTAACACATTACTGTCATTTCTTTCATTCTGTTCATTAAGGTGTACTCCTGCACACCTGCAACCTCTTTAGCAACTGAAAACAATGGATTTCTACCAATTTTATTAAAATATTACTATAACTAGGGCGGCATGGTGGCTTAGTGGTTAGCACGTTCACCTTTCAGCGCTAGGTATTCCCGGTTCGAATCCCAATCTGGGTGGAGTTTTCATGTTCTCCCCGTGTCCACATGGGTTTCCTCCTGGTTCTCCGGTTTCCTCCCATAGTCCAAAAAACATGCATCAATGTCAATTGAATTCTCCAAATTGCCCCATATAGTTTGTGTGTGTGTTTGTGTGAGTGAGTGTGTGCTTGTTCCTCTCGACTCCAACCCATCTCATCCCCTCCTTCTCAATCACACCAGCATTAATAAACCTTATCAATTCTTAACCAAACACTGGTATATTTACAGATTATTTTAAGTGGGCCATGGTAAGACCATAGGAATTCCTTTGTTTGTGTTTGAAGCTCAAAAACCTGCTTCATACTTAAATCATAACTAGTAGAGCTATAAGCCTTTGATACTGTTACACCTTTTTAAGATATTTTGTGTGGTAGTAACCCAGAGGTCAGTATGGATTTAAATGTGCTCATTCCTTTTAGAGAACTCTGCTATCTGCGGTAAATGCACTAAAACCTGCTAGAGCAATATCTTTGTTCTTGTTCTGGTTTTTGCAGCTTTCAACACAAGGAATCACCAGTTTTTACTGTCCACCCTAAAGGAATATGGATTGTATTTAATTTTGAAAATTGTATTTAAATGATTTTGATTCTACCATAATCACAAGCTAAGTTTGACAAAAACAGCTCCTTCTAGTTCATTTCAGCAAAAAAAAAACATTAGAAAAACATTTCCGGAAATGGAAAGAGTATGGCACCACAGTAAACCTGCCAAGACAAGGCCGTCCAAAGACCAACACAAAGTGGTATACAATTGTGAAGTGGAAGGAAAATTATACATGAATCAACATTTTTTTTTACAAATAAAAAACTGAAAAGTGCGACGTGCAAAAGTATTCAGCCCCCCTGAGTCAATACTTTGTGGAGCCACCTTTTGCTGCAATTACAGCTGCAAGTCTTTTAGGGTATGTCTGATGTCTTGATTCATGTATAATTTTCCTTCCACTTCACAATTGTATACCACTTTGTGTTGGTCTTTGGACGGCCTTGTCTTGGCAGGTTTACTGTGGTGCCATACTCTTTCCATTTCCGGATGATGGATTGAACAGTGCTCCGTGAGATGTTCAAAGCTTTGGAAATCTTTTTATAACCTAAGCCTGCTTTAAACTTCTCCAAAACCATATTCCTAACCTGTCTGGTGTGTTCTTTGGACTTCATGATGCTGTTTGCTCCCCAATATTCTCTTAACCAACATATGAGGCCGTCACGAAGCAGCTGTATTTGTACTGAGATTAGATTACACACAGGAGGACCCTTTTGAGTCATTAGCACTCATCAGGCAACTTCTGAATGCAATTGGTTGCACTCAGGGAAAAGGGGGCTGAATACTTTTGCACGTCGCACTTTTCAGTTTTTTATTTGTAAAAAAAATGTTGATTCGTGTATAATTTTCCTTCCACTTCACAATTGTATACCACTTTGTGTTGGTCTTTCACATTAAATTCCAGTGAAATATATTTATCCTTGTGGTTGTAATGTGACAAAATATGGAAAAGTTCAAGGGGTATGAATACTTTTGCAACCCACTGTATATATATATATATATATATATATATATATATATATATATATGGTATGTGGAGAAAATAAACAATGGAGCAATAGTATGCATGTCCAAACTTATAAATGTTACTATATGTTCTGGAATCGATGACTCATTAAAGCATTAACAATAAATACCTTTAGGTTGCTGCACGGCTCCAGTACCAGTGTGACCTCATTTTTTCCAGCTCTTAGTCTGTTCAGATTGTGGATGGTCTCTCCCATCATTTTCTCCCGGTTCATCTTTCCTATTGCATATAAACGGAAGCGTAGCGCAGACATGTTCAGATTGCATGCTTCCAGTCGTGAGAAACGGAATGTTTCTTCAAATTGTGGCACCGATCCCCGCTGCACAGCTGTTTTGTAACGTTGCCGTTTGGCTGGAAGCATCACCACACGGACCTGCCATGCATCCATTCCGCTTCGGGCTTTATCAGGAATATCCCGTGCCAACAAAACAGTAACCAGGAGCTTTAAGGTGTCAGGACGGTAATCAAGTAGAACCACAAGATTACCACACTTGAAAACTGGAGAGTCGGGTAAAGTGCTGAGGGGGTGGCTCTCAGAGGTGACAGTGACCGAGTGTTCACGCTGGTGAGAAATCAAGCAAAATAGAAAATTAGAATAAATTAATTATACAATCTAATGCACAAAAAATTTAACATTTGGCCGAAAGGCACAAGTATGTGATGTTCTTGTCTCATCTTGCTTGAAATTTGTGTATCGAAATTTGTGAAATTTGTGTATCGCCTTTTCTATGTCTAAGTCAGGGAACTGTAAGGGCCATTCCAAGTTTATCAGTATGTTTCTCACCAATATTTTAAAATGTTTTTATGCCATTAAATTATTTCAGCTTTGGCCTTGTATAATAGAAAAACATTAAGCTAAAAAAAGGCTTCTTGTCTTCTTACAGTGAGGAAAATTAATATCTCAGTGGCCTAGTCAGTCTCCACACCTAAAATCTATAGAAAATCTTTAGAGGAAGCTCAAACTCTGTGTTTCTCAGCGACAGCCCAGAAACCTGGCTGATCTGAAGAAGATCTGTGTGGAGGAATAGGCCAAAATCCATGCTGCAGTGTGTGCAAACCTGGTGAAAAACTACAGGAAACATTTGACCTCTGTAATTGCAAACAAAGACCACTGTACCAAATATTAACAGTGATTTTCTGAGGTGTTCAAATAATTATTTGCAGTGGACATGCACCTAATATGAAAATTTCAGACCCCTCCATGATTTCTAAGTGGGAGAACTTGCAAAGTCGCAGAGTTCAAGTATTATTTCACTGTATATCCTTCTTCTGCCTTCCACTCAATTAAAACATCCATCAATATATTATCTTCTGCTTTATGTTGTTCTAGGGTTGTGTGTGTGTGGGGGGGGGGGTTTCCCCGTGTCCATCCAGGGGAGAACGTTTCGGGTGCTGGGCAGATACACCCAGGACAGGATGCCAATCTATCGCTTGGCACACACTCACTCACACACACACTCTATATGGGGCAATTTGGAGAATTCAATTGACCTTGATTTAAGTTTTTGGACTGTGGGAGGAAAGCTGGGAACCTGGAGAAAACCCACGTGGATACGGGGATTCAAATCGGAAATTCCTAATGCTGAGAGGCGAACGAGCTAACCACTAAGACACTGTGCCGCCCTCAATTAAAACAATATGACAAAAAATCTACTTAGTCCAAGGGTGCCAAAAAGTCCATATAAGGATAGGTACTCTCTAAATACCCTTTAAACTGTTAACCACTAATTTATAATAAAAAAAAACACAAAACCAAATTAGCCCATTTTTAGCAAAACTAATTCTTAATTATACCAAAATACTAGGTTTATATTATATATTTAAGTTAATGCTTAAAACCTATTTTTCTAAATAAATTTCAATTCTTTTTTAAAATTACTAAATAAATGAATTTTAATAAAGCTGAAATTTAAGGACTTGTGAATGGTGGTTATAAAATATTTCAAATTTGACAAACATTTATTCATTCATTTATTATATTTCACTTTCTCTCTTGCTTTCGTGGAAGGCAGTCACATTTTTCTCTCCCTCGCTGTCCCTCATTAAAACCTTGCATGGCTTCTCTGTCTTGTCTCGTCTGCAAGGACTCTTTTAGCACTGCTCGTCAAAACAAGAAAATCATGGAATTAATTAAATGGTCTCTCAACGCTATTGACACTAACTTCTCAATAAGAAGCCGGGGTTTGGGGGATCCACCTATCGTGACAGAACGTTTGCAGCTGGATATATGGGGGGATGCATGGGGAAAGTGGCATGTCGTCTGTCTGGCGCCAGTGTCGGTTGAAGACATCAAAGATTTATAACTATTTATGATTAAGAGGTTTCTGCTCATTGGATTAGGTGTTGCTCTGGTATATCGGGAAATTACAGGTGTTTGGTCAGCTGTCCAGCGTCCCTTCAAGCTGCCCAATATGATTGATGTGATGGGCACAAAAACCATCTTGGAGAAGATTTCGCCGCTAAAAACAAGGTTAGAGGTTTTGGAGACCAGCCTGAATCTGAGAGACTGTGACAATGTCTGTGGTCTTAATCCTTTAAAAAACTTAATCCTCTACTAGGGTCATGGAGGAGTTCCCCATGCCTATCGAGTGGAGAACGTTTCAAGCACCAGATACACCCAAGACAGGACGCCAATCTATTATTGATCAAACTCACTCATCTAGACACACACAAAAATATGGGGCGATTTAAAGCATTTAACATCCATGTTTTTGGACTGTGGGAGGAAACCCACGCGGACACAGGGAGAACATGGAAACTCCACCCAGATTGTAATTTGAACCTGGAATCCCCAGCGCTGAGAGACGAAAGTGCTAACCACTAAGCCACCATGTAAGTAAATTGAAAAACAGAACAACTCTATTAAATTTAAAATTCCAAACTAAATAAATCTGATAATACCTCATATAAGCAGTGAAAACATCCACCCAACGCACACACACTGAATCATACCTCAGGGCTCCATGTAGACGAGCTATCAGTGGCCTCATTGTTATCAAAACCTGGATTATCTAATGCCATATCTGTTCCTAGGTTTGACCCTGGAGTGTGGCGCCGAGTGCTAGTGCTTCCTGGGCGACTTCTTCGGGGCTTTGAAAATCTCTCAGATCCACTATGGTCATCATAGACTGCAGCTGCTATCCTTCCTTTCACAGAGGAAATATCAGCGATGTCATCCTCTCCCTGGTAGAGGGATTCAGTCAATGGGTCTCTTGGTTCTGAGAGAGGGTCCTGCAGGGTGTTCATGCTCACTTGGTCCACATCTACAAGAAAAAGCATTAAAAAAAATATAATGAATTAATATATAATGAATGAATTAACATGACTCTTGGGGAGATTGGTCATCATAGTTAACCCTATAACGCCAAGTGAATAAAAAAAAAACATTTGTATCAAATCATATACATGTCTTCTACCCCCTGGTGGATTATCTGTGCCCTGTACGCACTGGAGGACCTTTAATTGAGACATCCAAAATAGGTGCTTTCAACATGTGACTCAACTGGGAACATTAGAGGGTAAAGGGTAAATAAATATATATTTTGTGGATGTTTTTGTAAATTAAAAAAAAAAAAACATGCTGTGAGCAATATATTGCAAAAAAAAAAAAAAAAAAAAAACTCATATTTGCAATGTGTTATTTCAAAATTTTTTGGGGGGAATTTTACATATGGTCAAATAAGCACTCAAGTTTCATATGTACGCACTTTGTCTTAGAATGGGAACTTATTACATGGTGCATGTGTGGAGCAGAACATAAACTATCCAATTAACTACAAAGACATAACACAAGACTGCTGGATGCAACAATGAACAGTCAAAAATATGAGCGCATGATATAACTTAAATAAGAGCAAAAAAGTATGTCCAGCCATTTTTTTAGGGCTTTCAAGACTTTCAAGAGTAAGACTGTATTAAGGCTTAGTGAAAGCAACAGCAAAAATTCACTTTATTTTAAACCAAAAAATTACTTTGTACGGTGCACAACTATCATATCAGTGCCCTCTATTGGCTGCTGGTATTACTGGCACTACAGGATGGTACATCAGTGCAGCTGTATGTTTTGTCATGTGACAAACACTTACGTGTTTAAAAGCCCTTCCTTCCCTAGGTTTTATCATGGTCGTGTCGTGTGTCTGATTTCACCCGGTGTCTTCTGCATTGAAGACTACTTTTGAAACACCTTCTGCTCTGGACACTATCCTTTTCATGCTGCGGTATCGGCAACTCGGAATAAAATGTTCAAGCCTTGAATGTTCCTTGCTATGTCTGCAGTATTTTTCCCTATTTAGATATGTGCGGATGGTATGCGGCAATTAGCCATTTTATCCCTGATGTGGATCCTGTTGGCTTGGGAAGTGTCTGCCAACTCATCAGGCTTCATGCCCCCCAATCGGTATGCAAAGTTATAGCTTTCCCCTCTGGCTCTGATTGTGTCCCATATCTTCCTCCAGCTACAGGATTTCAAGCGCACTTTAATTTTCCCTCCATGGCTTTTTTGAGGGTAGGGGGTAATGTCAGAGAACATGCCCATGGAGTTTTCTGGTGAAACTCTCAGTCTTCATCAATTCCCGGGTTTTGGCACCAGTGTCGCAGAAGAGAATGAGGACAGGATTTCACACCACAGGAACAGCTTTATTGCCGACACGAACACACATGTAGACTAGCCGTCCACCGTCCCACCAGTCCTGTTGCATTTAAATGGAATCTTTATTAGCATATGATGTCACCACTTATAAAGCTGCACACGCCATCAGAGGTGTGCTAATTAAAATACATGATTAGCGTGTTGGCTCCATCTCTCCTCCGTCGCCGTCACAATAACTAAATCTAAAACTAAATAACTAATTCTAAAACTAAACGTTTTAAATTATAATTGGTCTTGTGTGGTTGGGTCTGGCATGTCTATGCCGTGCCTGCAATCCTCTTCAGACAGCAGTGGAAATGCCAGTAATTGGTTTGTTTACTTAATAAAACTTATGTAAATGTTTAAATAAATGAAAAGGAGCAAATAAAAAAAGTCTCATCATAGATCTTTAACCACTTCATTTGTAAGTAACTTTTTATATCACTGTTCATAATCACAATCAAATGTATACATGTCACATATATATGATTGTCATACAGGTTTTTTTTTGTCTGTTAATTACTACAGCAAGCTTCGTCGTTCAATTGTGTACATTTAACTTTTATTTGTTTAGAAATTTTTATCAATCAATAAATAATTACTTATAGCAGTCAGAACTGAAAAATTGACCCAGATTTCTGACTAACAGAACAATATGTTCTTCTTAATCAGAAAGGAGATGCTCTGTTACCAGGACAACCTTAGATCTATGTCACCATGGGAATTAAAACCTAGCAACTGTGACCAATAATACCAAGAAATCGTATTTAGTGTCATTAGATTAGACTTAAAGAGACCTGAAGCAACACAGTGTGTCTAAGAAGCACATGTTTATATCTCATTCAGCCACTAAAGCAGGCAAACAGATGGATGTTTACAAAAATGGCTGTTTACAGAAAGCCAGAACAAAAATATAGTATTTCTATGATATCATGGTTCACACCACCAGAGATTTACTGTTTCCAGTAGAGATTTACATTTATTCATTTAGCAGACGCTTTTATCCAAAGCGACTTAGAAATGAGAAAATTACAAGTCAGAGTTATGCAGAAAACCAACTATACTGTAAATTCATCAAACCTGATTGTTATCAATCAGATCGTTCCACCATTTTGCAGTGGTGAATGCCACAGAGTGAGAATTAGCTCCTCGGTGAGGTGGAATCACCAGGGGGCAATCATCACTCGAGCGAAGTGAACGAGTCGAAGTGTATTTTGAAAAGATAGAGTGAAGGTAGGAGGGAGAAGATCCAGAAATGGTCCTGTAGGCCAGAGTCAGTGACTTGTACTGAATGCGAGCAGCTACAGGAAGCCAATGGAGGGAAATGAGTAATGGAGTGACATGAGTTCGCTTGGGCTGGATAAACACAAGTCAGGCTGCAGAGTTTTGAATTAGTTGAAGAGGTCTGATTATAGTAATGCGCTACTTGCCGGTATCCCAGCTTCCACAATCAAGTCGGGATAGGACTAGGGCTTGAACAAGCAGTTGGGTAGCATGTTCAGTCAAGAAGGGTCTGATCTTCCTTATGTTGTACAGAAGGAATCTGCAGGAACGGGCAGTTTTGATAACAAACAGACCCCTTCCAAAAAATTAGAATATCATTAAAAAGTTGATTAATTTTCATAATTTCATTTGAAAAGTTAAACTTTTATAGATTATAGATTCAGGGCCCACAATTTAAACGATTTAAATTATTTATTTTATAAGTTTATTTTTACATAATTTGGGCTTCCAGCTCATAAAACCCACAAAACAGCAATTCCAAAAATTTTAATACTGTGGAGAAGCCAATTTTAGCAGGGTATGAATGTTTTAAACAGAGTGTGACACACTAATCATCTATAAACAGTAGAGGAACAGAATCCAAACTGCTTGAGGTCCAGTGTGAAATCTTCACAGATAGTTATGATTAGGGTGCAATGTCCGGTGCAAGTGTTGGGAAAATGCTTTCATAAATCTAAGCTCACCGCAACAGCCTAAAAGAAAGTTTAAGAGAACTTCATGATTCCTTCTGCTGAGGTTCTGTATGGAGATGCAGATTTCATCTTCCAGCAGGACCTGCCCATGCCGCCAGAATCACCAAAACCTGGTTTGATGCCCAAGCCATCACAGCTTGATGTTCATGTCATAATTTGGGAGCAATGTCCGGTGCTAGCTACATTTAACCCATCTGAGCAGTGAAACACACACATACACACACACACACACACACACACACTGTTGAAGTGAGCACACGTGAGCTGAGTGGGCAGCCTTGAATACGGCGCACCGGGGGCAATTGGAGTCAGGTGCCTTGCCCAAGGGCACTTCAGCCATGGTACTGGGTGGGAACGGGAATCAAACCGGAGACCTTCAGGTCACAAGACAGCTTCCTTAACCACAAGCCCATGACTGTTTTTGTGGGTTTATGAGCAGGAAGCCCAAATTAGGTAAAAATAAACAAATTAATACTTGAAATAGTTTAAATTGTGGGCCCCAAAACGTTTGGAATGGAATTATGAAAATTAATCAACTTTTCCATGATATAAATTTATTTGGAAAGGGTCGTTATGTACTTACAGACCATAAATAATGATTTTATTTGTTTTATTTGAACAGGTTATTGCAGACTAATAAAAATAATTTAATGGAATGTGTGCTGCAAATTCATGCATTCATTCATTCTTAATTTTCCACTTATTCCTTTATATTCCCCAATTGGTTCCCTATGTCCATCCAGGGAGAACATTTTGGGAAAAATTTCAAGGTAAACTGAATGCTCTTAATTGCCCCTATATTGTGTGTGTATGTGTGAGTGAGTGTGCCCAGTGATTGATTGGCGCCCTGTCCTGGATGTATCTGCCCGGTGCCCAAAACGTTCTCGTTGGATGGGCATGGGGAAACCTACCACTAGCCTAGTAAAGTATTAAGGGAAAGATAATAAATGAATGAATGAATATGACACCCTCGTCTTCCCATTTAAAGGTGTGAGTGCATCGTGGATTAAACTTATATTTATCTTAAAAGTTTTTAAATAAACATCCTGATGTCTTAAACTTTAAGTCAGATGTACAACAGACACAGACTATAAGTGCATGTGCATATCTTACACACCACATATGTACCTGGTGTAACGAATTACAGGTGAGTGTGGCTAGAGGTAAAAAAAATGCCTCTTACCACATCCATCCATCCACCCACTTTATCCTCTACTAGGGTTGCGGGGGGTTCCCCACGCCCATCCAGGGGAGAACATTTCGGGCACTAGGTGGATACACCCAGGAAAGGGCACCAATCCATCGCTGGGCACACACTCACTCACACAGACACACTCTTTATGGGGTAATTTGGAGAATTCAATTGACTTGATCCATGTTTTTGGACTGTGGGAGGAAACCGGAGAACCCGGAGGAAACCCACGCAGACACAGGGAGAACATGGAAACTCCACCCAGATTGGGATTTGAACCGGGAATCCCTAGTGCTGAGAGGCGAACGTGCTAACCACTAAGCCACCGTGCCGCCTCTCTGAATATAGAGAGATAAAAATAATTAAATTACTGGTTCCTTACCTTCGCAGTCAGATGGCTCAGTGCTAAGTTCTTCCTGCTTGGAAACTAGACAGTCAAACTTGGGTTGTTTTCCTTGTGCACTTTGTTTGGTAACCTCTGGGACCCCTGAACGGAAACTCTGCGATCGCGAGACTGAGATCTCAAAGCGCCTCACAATCTCCTCTTCACTTTCCGACGAGCTGGAGATTTGTCCATTGTTCCCGTAACTGTTTACTGCAGAACACACAAGCAATAAAGAAAAAGAAAATTTATAAATTGAACATTTCAGAACATTAAGGAAACTTGGTGGGGCAATTTAGATTACAACAGCCAATACATGAATCAATGCATTTAGACTGTAGAAGAAAACTGAAAAACCTGGAGAAAACTCAACCCAAGATTTAAATATGAATCCCCAGCACTGAGAAGTAGATGTGCTAAGCACACTTTTAGATCATATACTAAAAATAATTACATCCATGCAGAGAGCCTGCCACTTTAATACTGAGTCAGACTCATAAAGCCTAACTGCCATGACTACACAAAGGATAAAACTGAAACAAGTAGCTTTTTGGAGTTTGTACTGACAAACCAAATGGGTTAGGGTGAAAAACATAAGTACCCCTCCACTTCTTGACCAAACTTGTATTATGTTAATTAGGTAGTCTAAGAAGTAATAGAAATATTGATGTTATACAGTACAGCCTTCATGACTTTTTGTTTTTTGCAGTAGTGCAGGTACATACCCAATATACACATAATCTACCAAACAGGGTAATCTCACAAAATTAAGTGTTTATTTTACTCAGCATCAGAGTAAGCCATCTTTTATAGTTTTTTTCCCCAAATATCTTTAAAGCTAACCATTCATGTTTTACTCAAACACATGGCTAGCTAAAACTGTGTGTGGTAGAGCATGATTGAGCAAGTTCTGTAAACTGAAGATGCAGGAAAGCAGTTTGGGTTAATGAAAAACCTGCTGTGTGCAGTGGGGGAGCATGAACACTGGAGTAGGAAAGAGATAACCTTCTTGTCCAGTGTTCCCATGTGTTTAATATGAGTTTAGTGTGCCTACATGTTTAAATAGTAACTGTATGAGACTTTTGTGGCAGTAAAAGTCTTTTTTTTTAACCCGCCTGTCCTCCGTCTTCACTCAGTGACAGCACAGGAGAATGGGATCTACACCTGCAACACCTCTATTTCCTTACAAGCATTTATCAGAAGCAGACCCAGGCTCTGGTGGCATTGCACATTGTCCAGCAGCTGCAGCTGCAGCCTCTGGATGCTGTATAGTCTGTTTCATACAGCAGGTAGTTCAGCAGACTTACTGACAGTGGCTGGCACAGATGGGGCAGGAGAATGAGGCAGAGGCGTGTCTCATGCTGTTTGAAAGATCCATCAAGGCATAAGGCTGATCAGAAGAACATCAACAGGGATCCCCAGCTTTCCACACAGGAGCAGTACCCAGTCCCCTTGCAGGTAATTCTGCAGCGTCTTGGCAGAGCTCCAAAGCAGAACCGGAGGTGTTTGTTTGTTTGTTTCTTTTGAGGTGTTGCCATTTTCCTAGAGGTGTCGTCAGCTCATCATCCATTGCTCTGCCAAAGCACTGTGGCTACAACAATTACTGGATGGAACCTGGATTTCTATTGGACTGGCAGTCCTCCAAGATGCCCTCAATGGACTTATATAGTTTTCTAATTGCTAAATACTGTAACAGGTCACCTGATCTTTATGACAATCTGTACATGGCTGTTCCACACTGTTGATGCTGCACGGCCACTCAAGGAGGATGAGTCCCCCACTGAGCCTTGGTTCTCCCAAAGGTTTCCTTCTTAAAATAACAACATAACAGGGAGTTTTTTCTTGTCATCTTTGCTTCAGATTGCTCTTTGGGGGTTTAAAGGCTTATAGCACTGTAAAGCTGCTTTGTGACAATGTACGATAGTAAAAAGTAAAGAGTGCTCTGTAAATAAATGACTTGAATTTTAACTTGTGATTCCACTAGTGTGCTTTGCTCATTGCAGCCAACTAGTTGGACCTATTGAGAATCTATAGGGTTTTATTTGTTGTTGAGTCTGGTGCCCCTCTTTTCCTCTTGAGAATACCTCATAGTTTCTCAATGGGGTTTAGGTCCGGCAAGTTGGCTGGCCAGTCAAGCTGTGATGACTTGGGAATCAAACCAGGTTTTGGTGCTTCTGGCAGCATGGGCAGGGGCCAAGTCCTACTGGAAGATAAAATCTGCATCTTCATACAAAACCTCAGCAGAAGGAATCATGAAGTGCTCTAAAACATTCTGGTAGCGGTGAGCTTAGATTTAAGAAAGCATTTTCCCAGCTCCTGCACCAGACATTGCACCCAAATCATGACTGACTGGAGATTTCACACTGGACCTCAAGCAGTTTAGATTCTGTTCCTCACCTCTACTGTTTAGTAGATGATTAGTGAGTCACACTCTGTTTAAAACATTCATGCCTTGTAACATTTGTTCTGATTTCTCCACGGTATTCTAATTTTTGGAATTCCTGTTTTCGTAGGTTTTATGAGCTGAAAGCCAAAATTCTGCAAAAATAAACAAATAAATACATGAAAGTGTTTAAATTGTAAATACTTAAAATTGTTTAAATTGTGGACCTTGAATGGAATTATGGAAATGAATCAACTTTTTGAAATGGGTCTGTATATAGGCTAGTAAGAGAGAGGCAGAAAAAAATGACTTTGTGAAAGCTTCCAATCTAAGCATGTTACATTTGTTTGACAGTATAAATCTGACAGACATGTAAACTATGTATGTGTTGCATACTGAATAACATGTAAATAGGTATACTGCTACAGTTACCATGTCATATTGCTGCCGCCTAATGTTTTCCCCATAGTTATTTCTAAAATTAAAAGGAAAAGTATTTGTGTTCCCTTAAAATGCAAAGAAAGTAAGACACAATCAGAGCTGAAAAAAAAAACAAACAAAAAAACAACAACAACAGTCAGTTAGAGACACTGGTTTTGTCATTTAAAATATAGATGGACAGCCTGAGAGTGAGTATGAATTTGAAGTAGATGGTGAGACATAGAAAAGAGGCACTTGTGTTCACAAACAATGCACCTTCAAATTTGTGATGTTTGTAATGCTTCAAAGTCACCAGCCACTTAATTAGATACCTACTCAACTGCTTGTTAACACAAATAGCTATTCAGCTAATCACATGGCAGCATCTTAATGCATTTAGGCATGTAGAGGTGCTCAAGACAACTTGCTACAAAGTTCAAACCGAGCATCAAAATGGGGAAGAAAGGTGATTTAAGTGACCTTGAACATGGTATGGTTGTTGGTGTCAGATAGGCTGCTCTGAGTATTTCAGAAAGTGCTTATCTACTGGAATTTTCATGCACAACCATCTCTAAGTTTTAAAGAAAATATCCAGTGAGGAGCAATTGTGTGGACTGCCTTGTTGACGTAAGAGAGAAGATTGTGTAGACTGGTTCGAGGTATGAGAAAGGTAATTTACATAACCACTCAGTACAACCAAGAAATAAAGAATACCATCTCTGAATGCACAACGTATCGAACCTTGAATAAGATGGGCTACAGCGGCAGAAGACCGCGCCAGCTGCCACTCCTGTCAGCTAAGAACAAGAAACTGAGACTATTACTCACACAGGCCCACCGAAATTGGACAGTAGACGATTGGACAACATTGCCTGGTCTGATATGTCTCGATTTCAGCTACTACAGTCCAATGGTTGAGGTTACCATGGCAAACAGATTAGTCTACTTCTGTGTGGCCCTTTTTACCAAACCAAATTGCAACACTTCCATTAAGAGTGTTCAATGCCCTCACTATATTATGTTTGATGGACAAAAAAACAGAATGCTTCATCATCACAAAAAAATCTGTTAAAGTTCAGGGATATCGATCCGTCAGTTAGGAAACAAGCGACTTGTTAGATTTAGAAGTTATTTCCATTCACTATAAAATAAGAGATCGCTTCAGCATCACAGTTAGTTTAGCAAAATCAATCTGTTAAACTTCAGGGATATCAATCTGCCAGTTCGGAAACATAGGCACCCTGCTTTGGTGCAAATGAAAATAGGTTCCCTACATCAGCAACATTAGGAGAACCCCCAAGAATAGAATGTTAAATGCTTTTAGGTATGCACTTGGATTTTTTTCAGCTTTAGTAAGCTTTTCACTACTCATACAAATATTCCTTCAGCAGTTTTTTTCCGCCTGACTTCCAACAACTCAGATATCACAATGCAGATGTAATTGATTTGTTTATCAACCAGCCACTGGAAAAATTTTAATTTGATCGAGCTTATGTCTATATATCTGCAGAAATCTGACCTAAACTTAAGTCTTACAAATAAGAAATAAATCCAAATAATTCCACTTAATCATCCGCCGATCATCCAGGGGAGAACGTTTCAGGGACTGGGCAGATAGTATACCCAAGAAAAGGCACCAATCTATTGCAGGGCACACACTCACACAGACACACGCACAAACTATATGGGGCAATTTAGAGCAGACAATTCATGTTGAATCCACTGTGGGAGGAAACCAGAGAACCTGGACAAAACCAAAGCAGGCACGGGGCACGGGGAGAACATGGAAACTCCACCCAGATTGGGATTCAAACCTTTATTCCCAGCACTGAGAGGTGAACGTGCTAACCACTAAGCCACCATGCTGCCCCAAATAAAAAAAATAATAAATTAAATTAATAATTCATTGAAAATAAACCAATATTACATATCCGACAGTGGCCAAAATGTGTGAACAATTTGCTTAGTACTTGGTGTGACACCATTTGTCTTGTCTTAACTGCAAGTTATTGTTCCACAAATGTTTCTGTTAACTGTTAATTAGTACCACACACTGGCTTTAAGAAATTTAAGAACATGAATTAAGGAATTTTAACTCTATGTTGTGTTCATGTTATTTCACGTGTCTGCGTGGATTATCTGCAAGTTATCCGGTTTCCTCCCCCAGTCTAAAAACTAAACCCAAGGTTGGTTGCTCTTAATTGCCCCATATAGTGTGTGAATGAGTGTGTGCCAAGCGATGGATTGGTGCCCTGTCCTGGGTGTATCTGTCCATACAGATACACCCATCTGTCTCTTAATCTATTTTCAGGACTAAAAACCTGAAGAAGTGTTAACACAAACTTTTTTTTTGGGTTGGGTTTACCAACTCTTAAGCATCGCTGTATATTGTAGTCTTAAAAGATGTGGACACCTATCCATAAGCAATTCACTCTATACATACAGTATATGAGCTTTACAGATATCATATTTTAAAATCATGGAATTAACCTCTAAACCAAACCATTTTGGAGTATTTGATTTTAAAATACCACTGGAAAAAAAATATAAATTCATCTTAAACCAACAGGTCTGAGAACAGACCACATGAAATCTTTATAATGAACAAATAAAAGTATTTGAATAAGACATTCAAAAGTTACTGGCATATACACGTATTTGAACCCTGTAGTATTACCCTGTACTCCACTTTGCCATACTTAAGAAACCAAACATCAAATCCAGACACAGTTATTCAAGTCTTAACCTACCAGCAAAGGAGAGTTGTGATTCCAATTCGCTCCTTCTGCTTTGCACATCATCCATTTCTTCAGTAATGGGAGTCAAGCGATCTGGAATCGGTTCTATCAGACCTTTGGAGGCCAGCTGAGAATGCAGAGCCTGAAGCTTCTCCTCAGAATTCATAGATGTAACATCGATCTGAGATGTATTTAACTCTCTAACACCAGGTCTGGAGTCAGAATCTGGTTTAGGGATAAAACTCAGAAAGGAGTCCTTTACGTTGCCTGAAAGCTGAGAAAACCAATTGGAGAATGCGGATGGAGTGGAATCAGCCATGTAGTCTGCTCTCTGGTGACTTCCTAAACCCTAAAATCAAATCTTGATCTTTTTCTTTCTTCTTGCGTATTAAGTAATGTGCAGAAGAATTTGTCTCTGTTTTAAGATCCTCAGAAAGTCCAACCACAATGATCTTCGAGAATCCTTTGTAATCCGATGTAACCAAAAGCTTTTAAAGCATCTTACCACCAAGGTTTTTCGAAGTCCCATAAAAAGAAAAACTATATGTATATATGCAAAACCTGTACACTTACATTAACTTTTAAAAACTTTAAAGTTTCTATATAAGGTAAGTGTGCATGCCCACTTGAACTTGATGTTCTAAAATACTGGTTAGTCCTTAATCCGAAGATCGAAAAAGAAATTGTAGTTTGCTAAAGTTAACACTTGTTTAGGAAGATTTACAAAAGTCAAATTGGTCTACAGACGTTGGGCATAATCTGCTGCATATTCAGTGTTTCTGTCTATTTTAGATAATGTCTTTATGGGTCTCACCACCAATGGTCAATGCTGGAATCGAAAGAAAATAAGCCTGGCCAACCTGATATTCCCAAGATATTGTGGTTGAGAAGTTTCTCTTACAAGTACACCAACTGGGATAAAAAAAAAAAACACTTCATGTTTACTAAGGGAGGCACTGAAACTAGAAATACCAGAGCAAGGCACTTCCCCCTGTTTGACGTCACAAAGTTTAATTAGGAAGCATTATGCGAGTGCCCTTATACAAATACAGCAAGTTTCAAATTTCAACAACTCACCTGCTATTCGCACTGAAAATAATACTAGCTTAAACAAACGAAAGAGAGGGATAGGTATAGAATGGGATTTTTTAAATAGAGAATTTATCGATATAAGTATTCAGAGTGATAACGTCATATGTACAGTCATTGGTAAAAAAAAAATAAAAATAAATAGTCATGGCATATAAAATGTCTCAAAACGTATTTTAATTTTTAATTTGATTGTATTTTTTTCTTAGAAAGGCCATCCATCTCCAGTAACAGTCAAAAGAACACACCTCCTTTTTACTCCACTTGTCCATTTTTTCAGTTCCACTCACTGTAAAGATAGACTTTGTAGTTCTACAGTTACAGACTGTAGTCTGTTTGTGGACTACAGTACATACTGTGTACATCCCCTTTACTCTGTTCTAATGGTCAGAACCCCAATTGGTTTTTGGGTTTGGTTGATGCATTATTCCTATCCCAACAGTGTCACTGAGGTGTTTAAATGAAACAACAGCAGCACTGTGGCACTAAAACCCCCTCACCACATCACTATCACTGCCGAACTGACAATAAACAATCCACCACCCAAACAATACCTGTTCTGTGATGCTCCTAACCAATAGAGAACAAATAACTAATAGTGGAATAACCAAAAAAAAAAAACAAAAAAAAAAAAAAAAAACGATGTACTACATTCTGTGATTGTAAAGCTACCCTACTCTCCTAGTAGAGGATTAAGTGGAAAATAATGATTAAATGGATGAATGTAGACAATTCAATTACAATTTTAAGTTTATGCAATTTGTTACAATTATATAAATAAAATGACTGGAACACACCCCTTTATTGCCGTGCCTTCACAATCAGTCCTATTGCCATAGATGTATCAAATCATGACTGACTCCATACATTTTTATGCATGCTTTTAACTTATGTTCCAGGATGACAGTGCCCCAATGCACAAAGTTAGATCATGGTGGCATGGTTTGGTGTATTTATTGTTAAGGAAGTTGACAGGTTCACACACACTAATAATGTTAACCCCATCAAACAACTTTGGAATGAATTAGAATGAAGATTGTTTGTCTCCGAACACGTTTGTATAATGTGTCATATCGTGCATGTTTAGCCTTTACCCACTTACCTAGTCCTTGATGGATCCCCGCATGCTTTTTACGTTTGTAATGTCCCTGCTGCTCAAAACATGGAAGCCCTCCGACTCGAGCGAAACACAACTTTTTGTTGATAAAGAGGAATAGAATAGTGAGCAGCACTACAAAAACACCCACAGCAGACAGGAACCCAATGGCTTCAGGAGGTACTGTAAAGAGAAAAGAAATATGCATATAAGCAGACATTTCCAATAATTATGGAAATCGTAAACATGAAACACCATATTCAAACAATAGTGATTACAATGCATTGTTATATACAATCTAGAGCTTATTGGACAAATTTATAGAAACACAGACAGCTGCCAGTCCTTTACATGGCAAACACATTCACACTTTAATTTATATACAGCGGGTATGGAAAGTATTCAGACCCCTTTAAAATTTTAACTCTTTGTTTCATTGCAGCCATTTGTTAAAATAAAAAAAAATCATTTGATTTCTTATTACTGTACACTCAGCACCCAATCTTGACAAAAAAACACAGAAATGTAGAAATGTTTGCAAATTTATTAAAAAGAAAAACTGTAATATACCATGGTCATAGAGGGTATTCAGACCCTTTGCTGTGACACTCATATGTAACTCACATGCTGTTTATTTCTTTTGATTCTCCTTGAGATGATTCTACTCCTTCATTGGAGTCCAGCTGTGTTTAATTGAACTGATTGGACTTGATTAGGAAAGGCACACTCCTGTCTCCATAAGACCTCACAGCTCACAGTGCATAGAACAAATGAGAATCATGAGGTTGAAGGAACTGCCCAAAGAGCTCAGAGACAGAATTGTGGAAAGACACAGATGTGGCCAAGGTTACAGTACTCAAGGTTCCTAAGAGCACAGTGGCCTTCATAATCCTTAAATGGAAAAAGTTTGGGACGACCAGAACTCCTCTTAGATCTGGCCTTCCAGCCAAACTGAGCAAGTACAGATATATCTTGAAAGAAAACAACTTCCAGAGTGCTCTGGACCTCAGGCTGGGCCAAGTTGCACCTTCCAAAAAATCAATAACCCAGCCAGACTCCTGACCTAAACCCAACTGAGCATCTCTGAAGAGACCTGAAAATTCACCATCCAACCTGACAGAACTGGAGAAGATCTGCAAGTCCCCAAGTCTGCAAGACCCCAAGTCCAGGTGTGAAAAACTTGTTACATCATTCTCAAGAAGACTCATGGCTGTATTTGCTTAAAAGGGAGCTTCTACTCAATACTGAACAAAAGGTCTGAAAATTATGACTGTGATATTTATTATTTTTTTTTTTACATTTAGATTTCTGGGTTTTTTTTTTGTGCAGATGGGGTGCTGCATGTACATTAATGAGAAATCAAATGAACTTTTTGGATTTTAGCAAATGACTGCAACGAAACAAAAAGTGAAAATTTTAAAGGGGTCAAAATACTTTCCTTACCCAGTGTGTCTTGTGGCAGGAACCCCCCTTACCATGGGAACTGAACCCAGGACCTAGTGGCAGCCTCATTGGAATCAGTGAAAGGTATGATGATTTAAACAAATGTATGCTCATGGGTAAAATATTATCTATAGCAGACGGCACCATAGCTGGTGGCTTAGTGGTTAGCATGTTTGCCTCTCAGCACTGCGGATCCAGGTTTGAATCCAAATCTGGGTGGAGTTACCATGTTCTCTCGTGTGGGTTTCCTTCAGGCTCACCAGTGTTCTTCCATAGTCCAAAACAACACAGATTCAAGGTAGATTGGCAGCTCTAAATTGCCATATCTAAATTGATGGAGTGATCTGCCCAGCACCTGAGACATTCCTCACTGGATAGGCATGGGGAAAAACCCTCCCAAATTCCAAGATGGGTAGAGTTTCCATGTTCTATCATGTGGGTTTCCTCCAGGTTCTCTGTTTTCCATTTACAGTCCAAAAAACATGGATCCAAGGTAAATTGATGACTCTTAATTGCCCTATCTAAATAGATGGAGTGATCTGTCCACCACCTGAGACATTCCTCACTGGATAGGCATGGAGAAATCTCTCCCAAATCCTGATCTGGGTGGAGTTTCCATGTTCTCTTGTGTGGGTTTCCTCCAAGCTCTACAGTTACATTCCACAATCCCAAAAAAACAAACCATGGATTCAATGTAAATTTGTGGCTTTAAATTTCCCTATCTGAATTGATGAAGGAATGGAGTTATGTGCCAGTGCCTGAGACATTCCCCCCCTGGATAGGCATGGGGCAAACAGTGCTTCCTCTGTGCGGCTGGGGTGGACAGGGGCAACCTGTCTTTTCATGCTCTATATACGACCAGGTCTGGAGGTGCCTTGTTTTTGCCTTTTTTTTTTTTTTTTTTTTTTTTTTAATTCTGTGTAGTGTGCGCACACTTTCTGTTGTAACCATTTATGTGCTGGCATAGTAGTAAGAGTAGCGTGCCACCTAAAATGGGTTAATCTAGAATGGGTACATGTGTGTGTGCTAATCCGTAGTATTTGTATGTGTAGGTGTGTTAGTCTGTGTGGGAAGAGATAACACGGTTGAGCCAAATGCAATACATTCATTTAGGTTAGCAGCAGCATCAGTTCCACACATTGCTGGAAATAATTTGCTTATGTATTATTCAGGATTGAAATGACTTGTGTTGAGGGCTGTTGTGGTCATTACAGCATCTACTCTACAAAACTCCACTCCATGGCCTATTTTTTGAACAGCTGAGCCCCTTTGCATCGGTAAAAATGTCTTTTTTTTTTTTTTAGTTCTTAGGACAAAAACGTTAGACAAATACAAGCTTTTAATATTGTGGTATCCGGCTCTTTCCTGTTTCAGCACAATTATGTCCTTGAATACAAAAAAAGAGATGTTTGTTACATTTAGATCTCTAACATCCATCTATCCATCATCTTCCACTTTATCCACTACTAGGATCGTGGGGGGTTCTCCATGCCCATCCAGTGGAAAACATTTCAGACGCTGGGCAGATATACCCAGGACAGGGCACCAATCTATCACTGGGCACATACTCACTTGCACACACAAACACACTCTATATGGGGCAATTTGGAGCATTCAACTTAACTTGATCCATGTTTTTGGACTGTGGGAGGAAACCGGAGAACCCGGAGGAAACCCAACCATGCAGACACGTGCAGAACATGGAAACTCCACCTAGATTGGGATTCAAACCGGGAATCCCTAGTGCTTAGAGGCGAACATGTTAACCACTAAGCCACCGTGCCGCCCGTTCTCCAATATCCAATGCTGAATTCTAACATCAATCCACTGGATACAGCTTTGTGATTAAATAAAATGTCTGATTTTCCAAATACATACTGTAGATACACAGATACTTGTAAAACCTCATAGAAAAGTGGAGACAGTTACACCACTGTCCTCTTAATCCTCTACTAGGGTCGCGGGGGGGGGGGGTCAAGTCTCCTTATAATTTATGGGTTATGCAGTAGATGCAAAGCAGGTATTTCACATGATCACAAGCATGTTTACTCACTCAACACTCTTTCAGGGGGCAATCTAGGTCAAGGTCTACTAAATCACATAGTGGCATTGATTCTTTAGTTGTACAAAAATATAATTTGTATTATTTAAAATTATTTTTGTTGTACAATAATATTATTTTTGCACATTTTTTTAAACATTTATGAATGAAGATACGACAAATCTTAGTATTGGTTAAGGCCAGTATTAACCATTTACTGCTTTGACTTAACAAATCTCAGACATGATTAGCATCCTTGGTAATGATGGTTACCAGATGTATAATAAGGAGTTGATTTCACACCAAAAACACCCAATAAAA
This sequence comes from Corydoras sp. C115, assembly GCA_019802505.1. Lineage (NCBI taxonomy): Eukaryota > Metazoa > Chordata > Actinopteri > Siluriformes > Callichthyidae > Corydoras > Corydoras sp. C115. Next base: position 3,550,047 of record JAFMOC010000025.1, read on the forward strand.
TTTACTAAATTAATGTATCAATTACTATATTAGGCAGCATGGTGGTTTAGTGGTTAGGATGTTCGTCTCTCAGCGCTGGGAATCCAGGTTCGAATTCCAATATGGGTAGAATTTCTATGTTTTCTCTGTGCCCACGTGGGTTTTCTCCGGATTCTTCGGTTTCTTCCCACAGTGCAAAAACATGGATTCAAGGTAAATTGAATGCTCTAAATTGCCCCATATAGCGTTTGTCTGTGTGAGTAAGTGTGCCCTGCAATAGATTGGTGCCTTGTCCTGGGTGTATCTGCCCAGCACCTGAAACATTCTCCACTGGATGGGCATCTGACCCTAGTAGAGTATTAGGCAAAAGATAATGAATGAATGAATTTATATAATGCTGTCGAAAAAACTACTGATTTGTTTATTTATTGCAGGAATGTATCCAGATGCCAATACAAAACCAGTCAGTGCTAATAATCATGTGTGTCTGGTAATATGTAGACTGCAAGGTGATCCTCACAATGGAACTCAATCAGTTCTCAAGTGAAAACGTGTTGAGTGGTTATAGTTATGGTTAGGTTATGGTCAAAGTTAGTTGTGGTATTTATGGTTAATGTTTAGGTACCTTTTCCAAATGAATGGAAGTCTATGTTAAGTTCCTACAATACATAAAAATACACTTACTGTATGTGTTTGGCATTAGTTGTGTGTGTGTGATCGAAAATGTGTTTGTTCATTTTAGACAGAGATCCATAAATCCAGTGTTAGATCACTTGAATGTCAATGTCTATTGTACGGTACATGTGTTATTCACCAGCATGATGTAAACCAAAATGCACTTTAATTACACACAACACACGCTCTAAAAAAATCACATCTTTTGTAAAACATAATGAACAGTCTGTTTCCTTGGAAACTGACAAAACTGACATATAGGTCTGATGTATACAAATCCCAAAGTACATTGAAATGTGTCGTGTTGCCATAACAGCGCAGACCTGAATAAATACACATACATGATAATCAATAGTTACTCTGAGCTTATTCTGTAAGGTTAAATTATACACGCTTTACCACTAACATTCAACATCACATTCTAACAACTCAATAACAAAACACACACACACACACACACACATATATATATATATATATATATATATATATATATATATATATATATATATATATATAATTAGGTAGGTCCAGTATTTAAATCTGTTTGGCTAAGCCGTTTGTCCAGCCTTGACTTTATTGACAGGTAGGCACACGCTTCATATTCGTATCCGTCTGTGATATACAAAACATTATTTTTCCTATGTTTTAAATAAACTGTCCCATGCCCATGCCCATTTAGCAGAGAACATTCCAGGCGCTGGGCAGATACACTCAGGACAGGACACCAATGTATCGCTGGGCACACTCACTCACACAGACACAAACACACTCTATATGGGGCAGTTTGTAGCATTCATTTGACCTTGATCCATGTTTTTGGACTGTGGGAGGAAACCCACACGGACACGGGGAGAACATGGAAACTCCACCCAGATTGGCATTCGAACTGGGAATCCTCAGCAGTGAGAAGAAAATGTGCTAACCACTAAGCCACCGTGCCGCCCTAATAAGTATTCATGAAGAAAATATCATTAACGTCAGTCTGTGATTTAGATATTTTCATATCCTTGAAAGACCTGACGGCCTGCAGCCTCTAGACAGGTTCTGCACTTTGTCCTCTCCGTTTCGAATGCGGCTCAGCACTGAGACTATATCAGGATTTCCCGCCTGCTATGCCTTGCTTGGAAACGATTGTGCCAGAGTGCCCTTCCTATCTCTGTTTCATGGGAATTTCTTTCCTGCTGCACTTCCTAGTCTATTTCTCTTTATCGCTTTGTGGTGGTTTCTTCCTTTGTGCCAGCATGCAGGTTCCTAGAATTCATCACCAGTCTGCCTGCCGTCTATGACCACCAAATTTTTTTTCCATCATAAAATTCAGAAGTCATGTCTTGGGAAGGTAGCGACTGTCATTATTGGTTTCTTCACTTCATAGTGTGTTTGGATAGTCTTTTAAAGCATGTGCCTCCATTTGTGTATTAATATTTTATGAGCTTGAAAGTTTAACTTATCAATGATTCCATTTGCCCTTCTTGATTTTTTTGTGTTTCTTTCACAGAACTATGATGAGTGGTCCATTTACATGGAGGGAAATTCCCTTGCGGGGAGGGGGTTTGGTGGGGTGTTCCATGCAGGAGAGAACGTTTCGGGCGCTGGGTCGACACACCCAGAACAGGACATCAGCTCATCACTGGGCATACACTTGTTCATATAGACATGCACACACCCAAACACACTATATGGGGCAATTTAAAGCAGCCAATTCACTTTGAAGCCATGTTTTTGGACTGTGGGAGGAAGCTGGAGAACTGGGAGGAAACCCACAGGGACACGGAAATTCGAAACTAGATCCCCAGTGCAGAGAGGTGAAACAAGCCATATGACACCATGTCATTCGCATTTTGTAATTTATTTAAGTTTAAAAAACGTGGTGGGGAGAAATCTAGGTGAAACCGGATCAGTCAATGGTTAAGATTAAAATAACTGCATGTCAGGAGGTTCTCCTTAACGACATAATAACTTGTATTTTTCTCTTATCTGTGAATTGATTTGGATTAAAGCATCTGCTAAATGACAGAATGTAAATGAGGGTCAGATTTCTAAATGAATTATTCTGTAAATCAATACATTTCTAAGATATAACAAATTAGATGTTGGTTTAGTAAAAGAGAGATAAAATGTCATTGAAACCTTTCTTTTGTAACAGATTATATATGAAATGGAGCAGCTCCATCTGCTGTACAGTCTTTAATATTGCACTTGATGTGTTATTAATGAAAAAGAATCTTTAAACTTTGGATCTACACATACCGTGGTTAGAACGTTTGCTAAGGGCTGGGGATTCCAGGTTCGAATCCCAATCTGGATGGAGTTTCCATGTTCTCCCCATGTCTGTATGAGTTTCCTCCGGGTTCTCCGGTTTGCTTCCACAGCCCAAAACCATGGATTCAAAGTAAATTGAATGCTCTATATTGCCCTATATGGTGTGTTTGTGAGTGTCTGTCTAGATTCCAGGTTCGAATCCCAATCTGGGTGGAGCTTCCATGTTCTCCCCGTTTCCGCATTAAGTGGAAGATAATGAATGAATGAATTTACACTCATCAGCCACTTAATTATGTACCTGTTCAACTGCTTATTAACAAGTAGAGCTAATTAGCCAATCACAAGGCTGCAACTCAATGCATTTAGGCATGGTCAAGGCAACATGCTACAAAGTGCAAACTGAGCATCAGAATGGAAATTAAATGTGATTTAAGTGACTTTGAAACTGGTTGTTTCAGACGGGCTGGAGAAACTACTGGATCTACTGGAATTTTCATGCACAACAATGTCTAGGGTTTATATGATCCAAAAAAGAGAAAGATATTCACTGAGGAGCAGTTGTGTGAATGAAACTACCTTCAGAGGAGAATGAGCAGACAGGTTCAGGATGATAGAAAGGCAACAGTAACTCAAATAACCAGTACAACCAAAGAATGCAGAATACCATCTCTGAAGGCACAACACGTTAAACCTTGAAGGAGATGCTCTACAGCAGCAGAAGACTACTGTACACTGGGTAAAATATTCATTCATTCATTCATTCATTATCTCCCGCTTTATCCTCTATTAGGGTCGCGGCGGGGTTCCCCATGCCCATCCAGGGGAGAAAGTCTCAGGCGCTGGGCAGATACACCCAGGACAGGGTGCCAATCCATCGCTGAGTACACACACACACACACTCAAACACACTCTATATGAGTAATTTAGAGAACTCAATTAACTTGATCCATGTTTTTGGACTGTGGGAGGAAACCGGAAAACCCGGAGGAAACCCACGGGGAGAACATTGAAACTCCACCAAGATGGGGATTCGAACCGGGAATCCCTAGCGCTGAGAGGCGAACGTGCTAACCACTAAGCCACCGTGCCACTGGGTAAAATATCTCTTGTCATAATGATAAAAGTTACAACTCTGAACATGCTGCAAAAAAATGTGAAAAAAATGAAGTAAAAACAATGCTTTTCCACAAAAGTAAAAATAAATCAAAACATAGTTTCCTTTGCTCTTGAAACTTCACCTTTAAATATTCCTGCTCTTCATATAAATGTTCCTATCAAAATCATACATATTTAAAATATGAGCATGATCCAAAAAAAACATATCGGGACATTAATAACAATAATAATAGATCAATGTAAAATGATCTAGCGGGCCGGATAGAATTGTATTATAGGCCTGATATGACACTTTTGGTTTAGCCCATTATCAGGCAAAAGCAAAAACTATGTAGTAGTTAGTAAATAGAATATTTAAGCCTTAATTAAACATGCCTAGTTCTAAGACATAACATACATTTAACAATGTAGCTTACCAGATATGCACTGAATAGTCAAAACAGAAGAGAGACTGCTGCAGTCACTTGCATTCGTGGCTTCCATAATCACAAAATGTCTTCAGATAAACCCAGGGAGAAATCTGACTTCTTGCCTTAGCGTGATGATTTTGCCAAATAGATGCACGCACTAACTAAATTGTCTAGTCAATAGTTTATTAATCTGTTTTCTAACTTAACATTTACATTACATTGTGGATTTCAATCTTTTTGCTTAACTAGAAAGTTTTCCCTGCAGGCTCCTCCCTTCCCAGACATAGATTGCATGATCCCGCCCTGTTCCTCTCACTAAAAAGCATCCTGTTTGCTTCATTAGCAGTTCTACAATTCCTAATTCCTCTCAGCATCAAACACAAGAAAGGCAATTGAGGACATGGCAGTTGGGGGGGGGGGGGGGGGGGGGCTTCCCCATGCTGCTTAATCAGATATCATATGTGCAATATTTGTTTCATCTTATTCCTCTATTGTATGACTGTAAATAAATGATACACTGCACCAGTCTATCACTGGGCACACTCACTCACACTATATGGGGCAGTTTAGAGCATTCAATTTACCCGGACAACCCAGAGAAAACCCACGCAAACACAGGGAGAACATGGAAACTCTACCCAGATTGGGATTCGAACCTGGATCCCCAGCGCTGAGAGGCAAACGCGCTAACCAGTCACCATGCTGCCCACCAAGAGCATTCAAGAAAAATTCCCAGCCACCCCCACTATGGTGACATTACATTTACATTACATTTACATTTGGTCATTTAGTTGACGCTTTCATACAAAGCGACTTACAAGTATCCCAATGTGGTTGGAGTCAGAGTACAGGGTTGATACAGCACCCCCTGGAGCAATGAGGGAAAAGGGTCTTGCTCAAGGACCCACATTGGTAACTTCAGTGGACCTGTAATTTGAACGCACAACCTTCAGATTGATAGTCCAACACCCTAACCACTGAACTTCCACGCCACATTACAGTTGGATGTTGATGTTGGATACCACTGTTGCAAGTTTTATTGAAAACATTAAAAAAACAAAAATACTTAAGTTACACTTAGCAGTTCTACACTTCCTAATTCCTCTCAGCATTAAACACAAGAAAGGCAATTAAGAACATGGCAGTTGGGTGGGGCTTCCCCATGCTGCTTAATCGGATATCATATGTGCAATATTTGTTTCATCTTATTCCTCTATTGTATGACTGTAAATAACTGAAAATTAGAAAATTAGATTTTATCGTGTATATACAGATTTCTAATTCTATCAAAATTTTTCCTATTTTTTTTTTCTTCTAATGACTAAATACCTTTCTCACCTTTCTTCTAATGTATCTGCTGTTGCGAATGTGAATTCCCCCATTGTGGGGCAAATAAAGGTCTATCTTGTTTAAATAAATACTAATTTGAAATTACATATAACATTTTGTTGTTTCACTGCATTTGTAAAAAAACTTTCTGGGAATGGCATTTTAATTTAAACAAAGTGTACTTATTTCTAGAAGTTGATGGGCACGTGGGCAACACCTTTCTTTAGATGGTACATATAATCATACTAGGAATACTCACAAGACCTGAAAGGACTACTGAACAGTTGTATGCAAGACACTTCAGTAGAAATGAATTTCTTTTTAATGGAAGTTCTAGAATGTGAGTACCAACCTAATGGTGCTAATGGATTTGGATTTTTTTTCTTGCCTGAACACCAGAGTGACTCACTCATCGCACGCAGTACAGTTATCCATTAAAAGACAATGAGGGTGTGCCATTGTTGTTCTAGTCAGGTTCCTTAAAGAGACAGGACGATAAAAAACAAAACAGTTAAGCCATGAAAGGCTGGCTTTGAATAAGCATGGCTGCCAACAACCCCAAGTGTAAGCTTGTAAAATAAAACGGTTATTAATAGGTTTCCGCAGTAGCATTTACATTACACTTCATTTAGCAGATGCTTTTATACAAAGTCACTTACAAATGAGAGAACAACACAGGTCAGTAGTTAGAAAAAACAGTTACATTTTAGTATAATCAAACCTGACTAACATCTGATCTGGTTTCTAGATTTTATTTTTGTCATAGCAAGTGAATGTGGTATAGATATGTTTTGTGATGTGTCATTAATGCTAAGTGACTCAGCCATACGGACAGAGTTGGGAAGATTGTTCCACCATTTAGCAGTGATGAACAATACGGAATTAGCAAGTAGCAAGGTTTTAAAACCTGAATTTTTGTGTTATATGGTCAAATATATGTGGCCACTGGGTGAGTGACACTGTGGTACAGCAATCAGCACTTACAACAGGACAAATACATTAATCGGTCGATTGCACAGTGCATGTTGGTTCATGCCATGGTTCACTCCACAAGTTTGAGAAAAAAGTATGTTAACTGCACTTATCAACGCTTTTATTAGAGCACAGCAGGGGCGTCGCTAGACCTGGGCTTTCGGGGCTGTAGCCCCAGATGTTTTGTCAGTAGCCCCGGATCAAATGAGAGCAGCTTTCTCTGCCGCCTCTCCTCCAGCAGTGGGACCGAACGATGGAGTCACCGCCAGCTGTTTGTGCTTCCAAGCTCTGTGTGTGTGTGAGGGAGACAGATTTTTTTGCCAGTAGCCGGAGCAACGTTATCGTAATAACTGTATGTTGGCTGTAAAGAGCAGCTTCTCAGCTTTCATAAACCGTCAGAATTTTTCTGAAGGCGCAAAGTTACTGAACTGTCGCAAAGTTAAAGTATTTTAAAGCAAATTCTTGTTCAAACTGGCTCATCTGCGACTGACTCGCAAAACGACATCATGCTCTTCTGCCGAAGCTCAGGTTCGTTTATTCAAAGTTTTTTAGCCAAAACCATCATTTATTACAACTGAATGTGCTATCAACTGCTGACAGGTATTTCATATGTAATTTAATTTTATCCAATATAACTAATAAATAATCAAACAAAATGAATATAACAACAGTTTAAAAAATGGATAAATACACTCATTCATTCATTCATTCATTCATTATCTCCCGCTTTATCCTCCATTAGGGTCCTCCATGGTGGGGTTCCCCATGCCCATCCAGGGGAGAACATCCCGGGCGCTGGGCAGATAGACCCAGGACAGGGCGCCAATCCATCGCTGGGCACACACTCACTCACACAGACACACTCTATATGGGGCAATTTTGAGAATTCAATTGACTTGATCCATCCAGTTTTTGGACTGTGGGAGGAAACCGGAGAACCCGGAGGAAACCCACGCAGACACAGGGAGAACATGGAAACTCCACCCAGATGGGGATTCGAACCGGGAATCCCTAGCGCTGAGAGGCGAACGTGCTAACCACTAAGCCACCGAGTCACCTAAATACTCATCAATGAGCAATTTTTAAAGAGGGCAGATGGGGAATAAGGGATCTGGGCTAAAGCCCCTGATGTTTCAAAACCCTAAAAACACCCCTGCGGCACAGTATCAGCCGGTTCGAATCCCCATCTGGGTGGAGTTTCCATGTTCTCCCCGTGACCGCGTGGGTTTCCTCTGGGTTCTCCGGCTTCCTCCCACAGTCCAAAAACATGGATAAAGTTAATTGAGTTCTCTAAAAAAATTGCCACATATAGAGTGTGTTTGAGTGTGTGAGTGTGTACCCAGCGATGGATTGGCGCCCTGTCCTGGGTGTGTCTGCCCAGCACCTGAGACGTTCTCCCCTGGATGGGCATGGGGAACCCCACCGCGACCCTAATAGAGGATAAAGCGGGAGATATGAATGAATGAATGTTTTATGCTTCTATTAATGATCATGTTGTGTTAGGGGAAACACACGTTGCAGGGATTCTTGTACATTTGTGTTGTATGCTGTGTGTTTTTGCTTGTTTGGGTGGGTGAGGGTGGGGTTGGCATTTAGAAGAAACATCATGGAGCTTGTTTAATATACTGTAAGAGCAATTTCGATGAAAATGGCAACCCATAGCCGAGTCTTTTCTTTGCTGATTCCACAATACTAACATGATGTGTGTACGCAGATTTCAACATTAAAGCTTAAGATGAATCCTGGTAGATCAAGATGACCTGGCCAGTGGAAAAAGTAGATCTCCGGCCAGAAAAGTGTGGCCACACGCTTTATGTCCAGCTCACAACAAGCAAATCCTGGATTTGATACCCAGTTCGGATGAACCCGGGTCTTTATTGTGTAATGTCTGCATGTCAAGGTTCTACAGAATGTTGCCGCAATTTAAAACTGGACAAAATGAAAGGATATATTTATATACCATACTAACATATTGTCTTAATGGCTTTACAAAAAGAACTGGCTTTACAAGGTTTAAACTTCTTATTTCAGCAGTGTACATCTAAAAAATGGTATTTTAAAATAAGACATTTTGCTAAAAAGAATAAATGTACAAAGAAACATGCAAAGACAGACAGCAGTACAGCACTAGCATTCTGTATATCACAGAGAACATTCCTGCTCTATTAAATCTCATATTATAAAACGGGTAGTTTCAGTCCTTAAATCTGACTAGCTGAGCCGTTTGTCCAGTCATGATGTTATTGACAAAAAAGCCCACCTCTGACCGCTTCACATTCGTATCAAGGCGTGATATACAATACATTATTTTTCCGATGAGCACTAACTCTTTTGTGCTTGTTTTTTATAAAGTGTGTTCTGTAAGTTGTCTACTAGATGGAACTATTTGATTGTTAAAGATGTTTTACATTTGCATACACTTTAAAAAACCAGACTAGATTATGTCGTGGAAGACCAGATTATTAACAATTAAGCTTTCAATAAACTAATTTGTAATTCATCTATTTTTTTTAAATTATTATTACGTGTTCGTAAGAGGTAATTACGTGTTTTGTAAGAAGCAATAAGGCTCGAATCATGATATCGAGAAATAATATTTTTATTTTGTGCTGTGTTTTTAGTTCATGGCTGATTTAGAAAGCCATTTAGAAAGCCAACAATAAATTAAAATAAGTAAATTAACTAATTAAATTACGAACATATTGTATGTATAATCGGGCGGCCAATCTGGAAAGAGCTTCCATGTTCTCCCTGTGTTTCTTCTGGCTTCTCCTGGTTTCCTCCCACAGTCCAAAAACATGGATCAGGTTCAATTGAATTCTCCAAATTGCCCCATATAGTGTGTGTTTGTGTGAGTGAGTGTGCCCAGTGATATATTGGTGCCCGAAACCTTCTTCCCTGGATGGGCATGGGGAACCCCACCGCGCCCCTAGTAGATAAAGTGGAAGATAATGGATGGATGGCTTGATGTATAATTAGTCTGTTTAACTCCTCACTCAGTAAAACAACTTTAATGTGCAATATATTCGTGAAATGTATGATTGTATAATATAATATTGTACATTTGAATATTTCAATCACCTGACCCACAGTGCAATATATTAATTTTTTTAAATGTAATGTATATAAAACATACCTTACACTTATGCCCCTTACTTTAATTTATTCTGTATTTCTGGTACTTTTAGTTTAATTTCACTGCTCTTATTGTTAATTTTATATTCTACTTCTGTATATATAAACACAACAAATGGAGCATCTGTAAAAACTGCAATTTCCCCCGGGGATTAATAAAGTATTCTGATCCTGATTAAGAGCTGATCAAGAAAGCCATTAGTGAAATTTGAAGCTTAAAAGGTTTTATTATCAATAAACACATTTTCTTAAAGTGCAGCAAATTAAATCTGAAATAAAATCTGCTTGTGTGGAGTGTGCAACAATAAATTAAAATAAATCAATAAACTTATTAAATTAGGAACATAATGTAAATTGATATGCATAACTGCTGTGGTAACCTAGAGGGGTTATGTCTGAAAGTTATTTATATCTGGGGTTATTTCCTTTATTTATGACTTGAAATATAGTCAGGTCACCCAAACAGTTAAACCACGATAATAATAGAATTTATGTAATCATCACCCAACACTGCAGTCCTCAAAAATAGAAACATTTTGACATACAGAATGTTTTTTGTAAACTAGAAAGTGTATGTGTGATTAGTTCTGTGAATGTTCATATACAACTTTTGTATTGGCTGATACGTTAATGTTATTTAATTTAAATAACTTAGAATGACGGTGGCTTAGTGGTTAGCACGTTCGCCTCTCAGCACTAGGGATTCCAGGTTGAAATGCCAATCTGGGTGGAGTTTCCATGTTCTCCCCGTGTCCGCGTGGGTTTCCTCCGGGTTCTGTTTCATCCCCCAGTCCAAAAACATGGATCAAGCTAATTGAGTTCTCTAAATTGCCCCATATAGAGTGAGTTTGAGTGTGTGAGTGTGTACCCAGCGATGGATTGGCGCCCTGTCCTGGGTCTATCTGCCCAGCGCCTGAGACTTTCTCCCCTGGATGGGCATGGGGAACCCCAAATTGAGTTCTCCAAATTGCCCCATATAGAGTGTGTATGTGTGTGTGAGCCCAGCGATACATTGGCATACTGTCCTGGGTGTATCTGCCCAGCGCCCGAAACCCCCCCCCCCCCGCGACCCTAGTACAGGATAAAGTGGAAGATGATGGATGGATGGAACTTAGAATCACCATCTTCCAGAATGTGTTAAAGTAAGTTTGGGGAGGGTGTAATAAATTCTTGCATGTATGTGATTTTGGGGGGGGGGGGGGGGATCACGGTGCCTTAGTGGTTAGCCTCTCAGAACATGCCTCTCAGCACTGCGGATCCAGGTTCGAAACCCAATCTGATTGGAGTTTCCATGTTCTCCACATGGCCACGTGGGTTTCCTCTGTGTTCTCTTCCCACAGTCCAAAAACATGGATTCAAGGTAAATTAAATGCTCTAAATTGCCCTATATAGTGTGTGTCTGTGTGAATGATTGTGTATAGTGATAGATTGGCACCCTGCCCTGGGTGTGTCTGCCCAGTGCCTGAAACATTTTCCCCTGGATGGGCATGAATAACCCCTCCCCTTCCCCTTGTGACCCTAGTAGAGGATTAAGCAGAAGTTAATGGATGGGGATAGAGGTTTAGTTCGGGGCGGAACAGTGGCATGGTGGTCAGCACGTTCGCCTCTCAGCACTGGGAATCCAGGTTCGAATCCCAATCTGGGTGGAGTTTCCATGTTCTCCCCGTGTCCGTGTGGGTTTCCTCCGGGTTCTCCGATTTCCTCCCACAGTCCAAAAACATGGATCGAAGTAAATTCAATGCTGTACATGCAATGCTCTAAATTGCCCCATACAGTGTGTGTGTGTGTGAGTGCACCTAGCAATAGATTGGTGTCCTGTCCTGGGTGTGTCTGGACGGGGCATGGGGAATCCCTCCCCCTTCCACCGTGACCCCAATAGAGGATTAAGTGGAAGATAGTGAATGGATGGATGGATGGATGGCAACAGTGACTCAGTGACTCAGTGGTTTGGGCGTTGGGTTATCAATCTGAAGGTTGGGGGTTCAAATCCCAGGTCCACTGAAGTTACCAGTGTGGGTCCTTGAGCAAGACCCTTAACCCTCATTGCTCCAGGGATGTTGTGATGAACCCTGAGCTCACCTTGTAAGTCGCTTTGGATAAAAGCGTCTGATAAATGATCAAATGTAAATGTAAATGTAAAAATGGCAACAGCGCCCTCTATGGTCACAGAATCCGGTGTTACACCTGTGTTTGGCAGCAGGGACTCCGCGAAGCTGGGGAAAGAGTGGTGCTTTAATTCAGTAGGGAACGCCACATTTATTTGCCAAATACGGAACGATTCTGTATTATACGGTGCGGGTGGCAACCCTAATGCACACATTACAACAAGCTGTTTATTCGGCCTAAACTATATCCACGCTGCAGTGTGTAGCGTTACATAAACAGTATCCACTCACTGTCGGTTGACATTGTTGAAAGGCTTCTGTCACGTCCGGCAGTTTGAGGTTCAGCGTCTGAATTCGGGTGATGGGTTTGATCTGAAAGAGCGCATCGCCGCGATGCTTCGACACACAGCCCGCATCCTCACACAGACAACATCCTCACATTCAGCATCCTCACATTCAGCATCCTCAAACAGTCCGCATCCTCACATTCAGCATCCTCACATTCAGCATCCTCAAACAGCCCGCATCCTCACATTCAGCATCCTCACATTCAGCATACTCAAACAGTCCGCATGTTAACATTCAGCATCCTCAAACAGCCCGCATCCTCACATTCAGCATCCTCAAACAGCCCGCATCCTCACATTCAGCATCCTCACATTCAGCATCCTTACATTCAGCATCCTCACATTCAGCATCCTCACACAGCCCGCATCCTCAGCGCAGCGCCTCCATTCATTCTGTGTCGAAGATGCTCGCATGCGCTTCTGATCCATTGCGCATGCGCCAGTTTCTTCGCTCTACCACAGTTTCTTCGCTCTATGGCCAGTGCAGCTCTGCAAACTGTTCATCATTCAAACTCATTCATTCATTCATTCATTATCTTCCGCTTTATCCTCTATTAGGGTCGCGGTGGGGTTCCAGGTTCGAATCCCATCCAGGGGAGAACGTTTCAGGCACTGGGCAGATACACCCAGGACAGGGCGCCAATCTATCACTGGGCACACACTCACTCACACAAACACACTCTTCATTCATTCATTATCTCCCGCTTTATCCTCTATTAGGGTTGCTGTGGGATTCCCCATGCCCATCCAGGGGAGAACGTCTCGGGCGCTGGGCAGACAGACCCAGGACAGGGGTCCTATAATAGTTTTATAAGTAATAATTATGTTTTTGTTTTTTTATGACTACGCAGGATGTGCCTGCTTTGCTATTCTGTCCAAACAAAGCTCCTTTTAGATGATGAGATCTAAGAGACAAGGTTAGTGACTGAACACTATGTACAGTTATGGGGGAAAAAAGCACATCTTATTTTAATATTGTCTAACAGGAGATCTACAGTATAATAGAAGTGTGGGGCAGTCGTAGGCTTGTGGCTAAGGAACCAGCCTTATGACCTGAAGGTCCCCGGTTCGATTCCCGGTCCATCCAATTTCTACGAGTGAAGTACCCTTGAGCAAGGCACCCAACCCCAATTTTGCTGTATACAGGGATACCCACCGCTGGGGCAGGTGTGCTCACTTCACTCAGTGTGTGTATATGTGTGCGTTTCACTGCATTCATGGCTTATCCTCCGCATTGATGACAAATTCCGCTGTGTGTAAACACAACAGACAAAATAGATCACATTTTCACTCAGCAACATATAAAAACCAATATATAAATATAAAAAAAATATATAAAGGCCTGAGCTTAAAGTTGGGGTTTCGAATTAGAAAGTCCTCTGAGGTTAATAACGTGGGGCCTTAAACCTCATTGCTCCAAAGGGGCTGTATCATGTCTGACCCTGTAGTGACACCCATCATCAAGTTGGGATATTTAAAATTCACAAATGCAAAATGACTAAATGTTACCCAGTTAATTTTTTTATCAGTTTCTCATCCACCCAGTTTGTTGATGCTTGAAGGCAATGGAGTGATCTATTTTGCCTGCTAGCAATTTGTCCTGCACAGTGAGCACACGTGTCAAGAGCAATTGGGGTTAGGTGCCTTTCTCAAGGACACTTCAGACATAGTGCTTGGTGGATCAGAAGACAGCTTCCTTAACCAAAATCCCATGACTGCCCCGTCTACAACAGTTTACTATACTATTTCATTAAAATCCAACCAGAAAATCTTAAGGGACTAAAAGGTCTGAACTTTAGTTCATAGAGAATCTTATCCAGTCTCAAAAATGGCCTGAGATTGGTGTAAAGCCTCCAAATCAGAGTTTCTATGGGCTACAAACAAGAAGCCAAAATCCCCTACCATCCATTACCATGGAGCATCATTTTGTGGTTGATTTAAACATAATATAGTAAACATGTAGATGGTTAAACAGCACTATATACCTTCCCTCTTACCTTCACTCTATATTTGCAAAATACACTCCAACTCGTTCACTTCGCTCTAGTGATGAATGTCGCTTGGTGATTCAACCTCACCGTGGTGCTAATCCTCACTCTATAGCATTCACCGCTGCAAAATGTTGGAACCACCTTCCCAACTCTGTCTGTAAGGGAGGGGTCACTTGGCATCTTTAAGAAACAACTGAAAACACATCTCTTCCACAAAAAAAAATAAATAAAATAAATAAATAAATAAGGGGATGGGGTGCAGGATAGAATAATGATCAGGTTTGAAAATACTAAAGTGTAGCTGGGTTCTTCCTTAACTACTGACTTGTGGTGTTCTCATTTCAAAGTCGCTTTGGATAAAAGCATCTGCTAAATGACTAAATGTCAATCTCAATATATTAATTTAGATGTGTTTTTAAAAAAGAATATGAGGACCAGACAATTGTATTTAAGGTCTTGATAAACACACCAAATGAAAATGAGGCTATACTGTTATTCACTGTGACTGTGCACTACTACGGTCTTATATTATTACATTTAAATGCACTAAGGATGTATCATTACATAAGGCTGCCATTTCTGTGAACCATCGACTAGAGTGAGTAATCATAATGCATATGCTCAGATACATCAGCTGTAATAGTAAATCCAGCGAATACACAGTGTGCGTAACCTCTCAAATCTTTTATACATAAACCGTTATGCAACAATACACTCCACATGGATCCATCAACTTCAGAGTAAAAACAGAATAAAATTCTTATGTTGCAAAACATTCGGCTAAACGGCAACACAGATCTAGCAGCAAAAAACATTTTAAATTACTGTCAAACATTTAAAAAAAAAAAAAAAAAAAAAAAAAAAAAAAAAAAAAAAGATAAGATGTGACTGCTCCTCCAGACAAGGCTGATGAGTCCGGTCAGAAGCCTGTCAAATTGTAGAAGTCTGGTCACAATTCCATCTATTTACAATGTCAATGGTTAAAATATCCGTCCAATCAGGTCAAATCTGCTTCAAACCCGTGTATAAAACAAGCCGGCCCAAGACAGGTAGGTCTACCTCAAACAAGCAGAACAACAGTGAGTGTGCAACAAGCTCAATTTAGTCCAACGAGTCAGCGTTTGGCACTATAGTTCTCCTTCCACTTGAATCTTCTTTTCTTTTTAGTACCTAAAAAAATAAAATCTCTGTAATTTACATCATTTTCAACGTTAACAATCCCACACAGGCACACACACACATTCTGTGATGTTAAAAGCTTGTGAATTTCCTGTATACACTTGTTTCCTTTTCACTCAAGCACTGACAGTAGGCAAATGTAAATTAAATGACAGAATATAACAATTGGTGAATACATTTTTAGGAAAATTTTAAGTGAATTCAACAGATGGAAGTCTTGTCTTATTGTGATTAGTCCATCCATCCATCATCTTCCGCTTTATCCTATACCAGGGCTGTGCGGGGGGGGGGAGTTCAATCTGGGTGGAGTTTCCATGTTCTCCCTGTGTCCGCGTGGGTTTTCTCTGGGTTCTCCAGGTTCCTCAGGTTCCTCCCACAGTCCAAAAACATAGATCAAGGTCAATTGAATTGTCAAAAATTGCCCCATATAGAGTGTGTTTGTGTGTGTGAGTGTGTGTGCGTGCCCAGCGATGGATTGGTGCCCTGTCCTGGGTATATCTGCCCAGCGCCTGAAACGTTCTCCCCTGGATGAGCATGGGGAACCCCCCCACAACCCTAGTAGAGGATAAAGTGGAAGATAATGGATGAATGAGTAATATAACTTAGCAGTGTGTAATGATGGGCAGAACAATTACATTCTCTCCCACTAGAGGGAAGAACAGAGCTTTAGATTTTTTTTTTGTACGTCCTTCTGCAATTTCTTCAAGAATATAAGCTTTGTGTTAAACCAAAGGCCCAGGCCCATGTTTCACACTGGGTAAGAAATGAAAGTAAAATGAGATGACCTTTGCGTTATAGTGTAATAATAATAATACGTTTTGTGGTTTTGTTTGGTGATGTGCCTTGTGGTTTTTCCTAAGGTGAAATATGTGCTGTGGTTCATAATAGTGGGGGAAACACTGGTGTATAGTTAAAGATCATATGTAGGTCCACAGTGTTTCCATTCAAAAGCTTGTTTAACCATTTCAACTGTCAGTTGGTCACATCACCTCTGTTATTCACCCATCATGGTCCCCAACAGTGAAAATGGGGGCGAAAGAGGAGAAGGGGGATTTTTTGGGGGGCATTTGTGTTCGTGTTTCCAGTAACTGTTGCTTAGACCTACATATAAGATCTGAGTTGCAAGTATTGCTGCACTTAAAGATCACATTAAATACCAAGGGCCAAAGCATTTTATTTCAAAACCAAAAAATGTTAATATTATGAAAATGTTGATTCATTTTCGTAACTCCATTTAAAAAAGTTCAAATTTCATAGATTAAAAGATTCAGGGCCCACAATTTAAACGATTTCAAGTATTCAAGTATTTTTTGTATTTTTACATAATTTGGGCATCTAGCTTAGAAAACCCATGAAAGCAGGAATTCCAAAAAAAATTAATACTGTGGAGAAATCAGCCAAAATTTTGCAGACCATGAATATTTTAAACAGAGTGAGACACACTAATCATCTACTAAACAGTAGAGGTGAGGAAAAGAATGCAAACTGCTTGAGGTCCAGTGTGAAATCTCTAGTCAATCATGATTTGGGTGCAGGTGTTGGGGAAACTCTGCTTTCTTAAATCTAAGCTCACCGCAACAGTCTACCAGAATGTTATAGAGGAGTTCATGGTTCCTTCTGCTGAGGATCTGTTTGGAGATCATCATCCAGCAAACTATTTCCATATATTTTTTCGAAAAACTAAGCAGTAAGTTCAAATTTTTGGAATTTCTGTTTTTGTAGTTTTTATGAGAAGGAAGCCGAAAATATGTTAAAAAATCTATAGAATCTATAATCTATTTAACTTTAACTTTTTGAATGAAATTTTGGAAATTAATAAACTTTTCCATGATAAACAAACCCTTTCCAAAAAATTTGAATATGATGTATATAACCTTTTTTTTTTATTTTACATGCGCCCACAAACAGTTCCTTTACCTTCAGAGTTCTTGTTTTCCAATTGAGTGAGACACCATAAACGTGTTGCAGAGTGTGGATCCTCCTTCAGATTCCCTTTAGACCAAAACCAAACGTTAGCAGGATTTTTTTTTTTTTAAATAATGCTGTTAAAATAATATTAAATCGGCAACTACCTTGTGTGATGAGTCGTGCTTTGGTGCGCTCTTTGAGGGACACGGGTCTTTTACTTCCAGAACGTTTTTTTGTACACTTTGTGTCTTCAGTGTCCGAGGATATCTCGATTTGTCGGTGACGGCGAGACCTTGAAGCCTAATTAACATTTGCAGAAGAATAAACTTGACAGTTAATATTAAAAAAAAATCTGTGCAGATCTTACAATACTCGAGCAATTATAAGTGTTATATAATTATAAGTGTTATAGTGATTGCCAAATACACAAAAGCTACAGTTACACATCAGTTTTAATGCAAACTTATATAAGTATTTTATCTGAAAACATATTTAAAACCACAGACATTCATAAAAAAATGCCTCTCTGTATGTCAAACACGAACATATTTAGGAAAAATTGTGTAATATTACTTAAATATTTCAGCCAACAAAGTTCATGTGATTTGTTTCTGCTGGTTTTGAATTCTTTAGTCCACCAAAAAAAAATTTTTTTAATAATGTTGTAATTTGTGCAAAAACAAGGCTTGACATTGCCCTACTGAACTAAAAACACAGACTCTGGGAAAACACATATTATATAAAAAACATGTTATATAACATAATACAATGAATAAAGATTACCCATGTCACTTATTACCCCCTGATGCAAGTGTGTGTAAGAAGCTTTAACCATTAGTTCCTTCCTTGTGTTCATCACTCAGTCAGAAAATTTTGTTGTAATCTTTCTCTGGGCTACAGTCATTGCTGTTCTCTAATTATCATCTAGTTTTTTTACAAAATAAAGTATATAAATGCCTAACACACAAATATAGCAATGCATTTAAAAAAAAAATCAAGCCTATTAAAAAAAGAATTCTTATAAAAAAATGTGTATTTGGAAAACAGACCTCCACTGCATGTTCATATGACTTTGATTTAATTGAGGCCAAGAGCTGAGCTCTGCGGGAACTCTGCAAGAAAGAACAAAGTGTAAAGGTCTAGCAGGTTTTTTTTTTTTAAAGAAGTGCAATGATTTAAATAAAACAGCAAATTTCCGAAGTATCTACCCTTACCGGTTTGTTAAAATACATGTTCTCTATGGTGAGCTTATGGCCCATAATAGTTCATTCATTTATTAACTTCTGCTTAATCTTCTAGAAGGGTCCTACAGGGGTTCCTCATGCCCATCCAGGGGAGAATGTTTAGGGCGCTGGGCATACACCCAGGACAGGGCGCCAATCTATCACTGGGCACACTCGCTCACACACACACACACTATGTGGGGCAATTTAGAGCGTTCAATTTACCTTGAATCCATGTTTTTGGACTGTGGGAGCAAACCGGGGAACCTGGAGGAAACCCATGTGGACAAGGGGAGAACATAGAAACTCCACCAAGATTGGGATTCGAACCTGGAATCCCCAGTGCTGAGAGGCGAATATGCTACTACACCCCCTCATAATAGTACATTTTATGAAAACAGCAATCAACAATCAGTTTTCAAAACAGACAGAGTTAACAAATCTAAAAATAGCTTTCAAGAAAACCAGGACTTCATGGTCTAAATTACATGTTGAATTCAGGTATTACTTCTAATAATCACCAAATAACAGTTCACTGTGGACTATACATGTGGGATTCAGTAAATTAAAGGGAAATTCAAAGCATAAATAGCAGTTCACAATGAGGTAATTTGAAAATATTTGAAATATTTGCGATAATTAGAACATTTTTGTAAACTGTTGAAATTAAATTGTTAATGTCATGAAAATCTAAAAACATACCTCATCCTGACTTGAAGTTCCTTCACCTGGATCCCCCTCACTTTGATTCTCAAAGTCCTATAGAGACATGAGGAGGCAAACACAGACATATTGGTTTTCATGCATTGTAGGGACTGTACATGGACACTTCTACACTAACATTAATCATCACCATACCCTATCCATAATTATAACCATACAACATCATTTTTCTTAATCATTATGGGGACCAGCTTACAGTCCCACAATTGTTTTACATCATATCGGATCTTGATCTTTATCCATCCATTCATGATTATCGCAGATTGTTATTAAATAAAAAACTGCCATGTAGTGGCCAATGAGTGCAACTACATGACTGCCATGAGTTTGTAAAAAAAAAAAAAAAAACTTTATTATTTAAAATAATGTATTGTACATCATGCATTGATAAGAATTATGAACTGGTCAGAGGTGTGCATTATTGTCAGTAATGTCAGGACTGGAACTTTGCTTTCTTTGCTTTGTGTTATTCCAATAATATACTTGCATTTCATTTATTGATTTCCACAATTCTTGTAAAGATAACTAAAACAAGTAAATGCACAAGAGCATTGGGACTGTGATTCATACTCACTGCTTGGATTTGTTGCCAGTTGTGGAATGTTAGCACAGAGTTGCGGAGTTTGGGAACCAGGTTGTGACTGATGAGACTCGTATCAGATTGATTTGTCTGTGTTACTGTCACTTTCTTTAGTCCCTCGTAGTGCTCATGTATGTTCTCCAGCTCCTGGAACCCACACATACAAAGAATTAACTAATACTGTACATCCTGCAATAATTAAGTTAAAATTAATAAAGATTTAGGGCTGTATTCAACTACAAATTTTCGTAGTCGAATCTGATTCGTCAGATTTTCCCTATAGTCGACTGATAGTCGAATCAGTTCAAATTTCACCACAAGATGGCGCTATAAGCATAGTTTTTAAAAAAGATTTTATAAATATTTTACTTGTTTTTCTAACAAAAGAAAACCTTTTTTTTGTTTTTCTTTTTTCTTTTTTTTCTAGAAATTATCATGATTTTATTTGACTAAAGGCTATATATATAACGAAAACAAAGACTAATGTAAAAACTAATGCTTAGCAGCAGCCATGGATACCCCCATGTGGTCAAAATGGTACATTCGACTATGAGGTTCATAGTCGACTACGGTTCTCCGAATCGAATCGTCGAATCAGCGAATATTGCAGCTCACCCCTATAAAGATTATGATACATTTTTCACATTTTCATAAAAAAATAATTCTTATAAGTCATCTGTACTCACTAGACACTTAATTAGTTACACCTGGCTTGGTTCCGTCATTCCAACTTTCTCACTGCATGTGAGTTTTTTTACCTAGAGGGGGTTTTCATTTTCTATAGAAGCAGTAGTTATTGTTGTTACCTTGTATTGTAATCTTTTTTTAGTAATTTTACCTTTATACTTCTAGTGTTCTCACATTTGTATTTTTAGTAAATCATACCTTTGTACTTATAATAAACTTTGCTACTTCTTTAAACCAATGTTCCAGCTGATCATTTAGGACAGGAAGGTTAATTGATCTCTTATTAATGGTAGATTTTAAGCATCTATAAGATTGACTTCTAAGGGATATAAATTACTGATCCACATGTCAGTATCGTCTTTGTCCATGTATTAACAGAAGCCTCTGACAGAATCAGGAATTCTGCATGCTTATAAAATACTTGAGTCATATTAAGCTTAACCATAGATATAAATTAATCTATTTAGTGCGGACAGTTTAGTTCAGAAAAATTAGTGCAATTTTAAAACATGTTTTATCCTTTTTTAAACCAAAGCTATGTTTTGAACATTCCACATACATTATACTTGCCTAAATGATTCTGCTGTTGTGTGTGTGTGTGTGTATGTTAATAAGTTTTATATTTACATTTAGGTCATTTAGCAGATGCTTTTATCCAAAGCGAACACAGGGTTGGCCACAGCATCCCTGAAGCAATAAGGCTTTTAGGGTCTTGCTCAAGAACCCACATTGGTAACTTCATTGAACCTGGGATTTGAACCCACAAGCTTCTGAGTGATAACCCAACACCCTAACCACTGGGCTACCATGCCAAATTTTAAGTCATTTTATCATATTCCAGCTTAACCCATTTAATTGCTCCATTGCATTATAACAGAATGCTCTAAATGTTAATTTTCAATCATACTGTTATGACATTCACTGTGTCACTGCATCCCTTAACAACACATCCATTATCAAAAAAATCAATCTCAATAGAGAAAAAAGCTTTCAATTGTGCATACATACATTTATTTCAGAGAAATAAAATATTTTCTACCTCAAGGAGATTGGAACTGATGAGCTCCTGGGGCCGGGACGGCCGATCCACAAACGAATCGCATGGCGGCGGCTGAGCTCTGTCTACAAGCTTCTTTTTTACCTTAAAAAATAGCTGCATAAAAAAAGCAGTAAAAAAAATAAATAATCTGAAATACAGCACCAGCTATACAATTAACCAATCACTTAAAATTTAATAAGAAATTTATGAGAAAGCCTATACATGTCCTACATACATCCTTACAATCAGTAGTAAATGATTTATGGTGATAAATAAACAGATAACACTTTAAGTACCATTACTGTCTTACCTGACGCATTTCATGGTTTTTCTAAATATACTGAATTAAAACAAAAGTAGCATGTATATTATATTTCAACTAGGGCTGCAACAACGAATCGATAAAATCGACTGTGTTACTCGCAATGTCATAACCGCTTACGTCACCTGCAGCTTCAACAACGCTGGAAAAAAAATAGCAGGTTGAACAGAATAAGGTGGAGTCTGCGAAACAAGTAAATCATACAAATGAAACAGCCAACGCTGAAAAAAAGCTCCGGTTTAAATCCAAACTGCGGGAGCTTCACTGCACACAAATAAAGAACGTGGAACATGCAGCTCTGCGAAAATGAATTGAGCTGCACAAAGCACCATGCCGATGATACACCACCTGAAACTAAACACTGATGAGGATGAAGCTAAACAGCAGATAAATCACTACAACATCCCGAGCTTCTTTAGTTTTGAAGTGAATCAACATCACACTATGAGACCAGCAGAGCATCTTCATGCTGTATTTGGTTGTTAACTGAAATTGCTCTTTAATTAAACACATGAGAGAGACAGGAGAGAGCAGAGGTCACTCGCATGGGGAAAGAGATCACGATTTAGAATGAGACTTACAGTGTGTGTGTATAAGCGCTTCTGATACTGTGCTGTAATAAAAGCTTGATAAGTGCAATTAACATCCTTTTTTTCCTCAAACCTGTGGAGTGAACCATGACGATCTACCAACATGAACTGTGCAATCGACCGGTTCCTCACGATCGACGTATTGGGCATGCCTGATCTAGATCAGAGGTGTCAAACTCAAGGCCCAAGGGCCATATCCAGCCAGTAATACAATTATATCCGACCCCTGAGATCATTTTACATTGATCTATTATTATTGTTATTAATGGCCCGGTTATATGTTTTTTTTTAACCATGCTCATACTTTAAGATTTTGAAAGGAATATTTTTTATGGAGAGCAGAAATATATTTAATAAGATATTTAAGATATTAATTTAGAGAAGATATCATAATAAAAGATTGCTAAAGTTTAAGTTTCTTTTTCTAAAATGCCCCAAGAGCAAGAAAGCCTGAAAATTTTGATTTGGTATTTTTACTTTTGTGGAAAAGCATAATTTATATTTCATTTTTTCCATGTTTTTCTCGCAACATGTTCAGAGTTGTAACTTTTATCATTTGACAAGAGATATTTTCATAGAGAACAAAGTATTTCAAGTTGTATAAAGTTTATGTTTATTGTGGAATAATATTCCTGTCTGTTTTTATTCCTTTTCATGTTCCAAAGACATTAACTTTTAGTGTGTTCAAGGAATGTTCGGCCTGTTTGACCCGTGATCTATAGTGTACATACAGCTTTGATTTTTAGCCCGTGGTGCATTTGGGTTTGACACTCCTGCTCTAGATTAATGGCTCAAAACTAAAACCACTAAGCAACCATCCCCACGACATGAATAAAGAATGCTACATGCCACATAATAAGGGAAAAACAAACTCACCATTTTTGGCATGGCAGTAAAACAAAAGGCTCTTTCAGACTGTAGCTTTCTGAGAATATAAACAACGTCGTAGTGTTGAGCTTCCAACGCATCTTGCTGGAAACGCATTAGATCACTCCAGTCTTTTAACGCCAACCAGATCTACGTAATAAGACATGAAACAATCAGTCAATCAAAAAAAAAAAGAAATGCATTTAAATTCACATTGGCAGAAAAACGAATGGCTTGAGGTTTAGTCTCAGATTGTAAATTTGAATGTGAGCATTAACTGCAACCATGATACCTGAAATGATCTCTTTCATATGTTATTAGAGTGTTATTTAAGGGCAGACATGTC
Source organism: Corydoras sp. C115 (assembly GCA_019802505.1). Taxonomy (NCBI): domain Eukaryota; kingdom Metazoa; phylum Chordata; class Actinopteri; order Siluriformes; family Callichthyidae; genus Corydoras; species Corydoras sp. C115. Next base: position 3,573,832 of record JAFMOC010000025.1, read on the forward strand.
CACACACACAAAAAACATTTCATCATTAATTTATGTGTATCAGATGATTTTTAAATAATAAGAATGCTTGTATTAAAGCCTATTTTTGTTATTGTTATTGGGCTAATTGGATGTTAGTACACTCTTGCTCTTTTGTAATGCACAGATGAAAAATGGTATACCAAATAGTGAGCATAAAAGAGAGAACAACATTCAAGGTTAGTTCGATGAAGGCAAAATTTTAAGTAATCTGTCATCATTTGCATTAAAATTAATATTTCTTACTCTGACAATGTCTGTATGTCCTGTTTACTTGCTTCATCTTAAGTGTGTTTCCATTGAAAACTAATTTCACTGTGATCCCAAACATTTTAGTGGTAGTGTATACATATAAATATGTATGTTTTGTGAAAACATTTAGAATGTGCTAATGCATATTGGGCAGAATCAATTACATTGATAACCTTGATTAAGGTTTGATAACTTGATTAAACATACAATTTTATGAGTTAACGTGTGTGTGCTTAATCCTCTGCTCCCAAGATGAGAAATCAGACAGAACTAATCCATTATGGAAGCAATGACGTTGTATAGTAATGCCTATTGCAGTGCTTACATTTCAAAGACCCAGTGATTATTTATATGTTTAAAGCTTCATAAACCCTTCCCACACTGGTATAAACACTTCATGTGCTATTAAATACTTTTAAACCAACAGAAATTTATGAAACAGAAACCAATGCTGCAATTTGAGTTTGACTATAGTCCAGTCAGCAAAAGATAACTTCGAATCAGACTCTCTCTCTTTGCTCAGTGCATTTCTCACGCTTTTTTTTATTCACATGTCTCAAAAAAAACTCTGTCTCAAACTTTTGTTGGGTTAAAACTGGAATTAACTTAAAGTGTCCAAACTCTACTAAAGAGTTACTTCTATTAAATTTGTAGTTAAGCGATTGCAATACAGGGAGGCTTAGAAAAGTGATCCGCTTATATGTATATGTACTATATATGATTATACAGCATATATATATATATATATATATATATATATATATATATATATATATATATATATATGCTTCATATGCTGAAGTGGAGGACCCTGGTTTCAAGCATTTTATAAAAGTGCTAGACAATTTAAAAAGTCTGATGCTCCGGATCATAAATAAGCACCATGTGTTAAAGAATCTAAATGCTGTATGTATATGCTTTAAAAAAGCTGTACTCACCTTCTCTTTGGGAGTAACAAGCTGTGAGTTGTAGAGGCCATAGAGAAGGTAAAGACCTCCGACACGAATCTGGAAAGTGTAAGGAGGATGGAGGAATGGACATGCTGTAGACAGAGCCAATTTTGCAAAAGTTCTTCTTTGTCCTGTCCCTGAAATACCACTGCAAAGATACACATAACAGTTTAATTTTAATAACAGTTAACTTTGTCAACCAGCAAAATTTAAATCCATTCAGCAACAATTGGTCAGACCACAATAAAATTAAGAAATGAATAAATAGTATTCAAATTGTAGGTAAAAATTATGTAGATCATATCCTGTACACTAGGGCTGCACGATATATCATTTCAGCATAGTCATTGTGATGTACGCATGCGCAATAGTCACATCGCAACACTTAACCGTTTACGACATGACACCGACGCGTGGTCTGATCGGTTTTGCAAATTTAAATTAATATCTTTTTTTGGCTTTGTCGTAAATGGTCTTCACATACACCATTTTAGACAAAAAAAATTATTATTTTGAACATATAACCCAATTTACAATGTAAATATTATATCAGTGTTGTTCAAGTCAGATTTATGTGTTTGTTTTAATACTAGTGCTTGTGGTGTCTCACCATTTTTAATCTCTTATTTTGTCGATAAACTCTAAAATGCCACAAATTCAGCACATAGACAACTTCAAGGGTCCATGAAATGCAGCCATTATACATTTTTGGTGCAAAAGTCCATAATATCCTTGAAATATGGGGCAAATGGCAGCTTTTCATGGTAAGCGCTTTGTTTTCATACTCATTTTCACAACAGATTACAGTCTGAAATTAAGGTTTCAGTAGTGTAGATAATGCAAAACATAATTAATGAATAAATGAAAGAATAAGTGTAATCACGGTTAACTGCAAAATAGGTTCATTGTCTCATCCCTAGTTACACAAGATGCACTAAATGTCAAGTACAAACAAAAACCAACAGCTTTTAACATATTTGGTGTTCGATTTAAATATGTTATAATTATTACAACTTCATCTCATTTTTTTAATGCAACCCTAGTGCAGAAGATAATGTATAAATTAATAATAATAATCATTGGCGGCAGGGTCACTAAGTGGATAGCACGTTTGCCCCCCAGCCCTGGGAATCAAGGTTCCTATGTTCTCCCTGCGTCTCCGTGGGTTTCCTCCGTGTTCTCCGGTTTCCTCCCACAGTCCAAAAACATGAATTCAAGGTAAATTGAATGCTCTAAATTGCCCAATATAGAGTGTGTCTGTGTGAGTGAGTGTGTCTGGTGATAGATTGGTGTCCTGTCTTGAATAAATCTGCCCAGTGGTCGAGACGTTCTCCACTGGATGGGCATGGGGAACCCCCTGCGAGCCTAGTAGAGAATAAAGCGGAACATAAGAAATGAATAATTATAATCATCGGGCAGCACGGAGGCTTAGTGGTCAGCACGTTTGAATCTCAGCGCTGGGGATTCCAGGTTCGAATCCCAATCATGATGGAGTTTTCATGTTCTCCATGTGAACGCGTGGGTTTCCTTTGGGTTCTCCGGTTTCTTCCCACAGTCCAAAACATGAATTGCAGGTAAAATAAATGCTCAAAATTGCCCCATATAATGTGTATCTGTGTGAGTAAGTGTGCACAGTGATAGATCGCCGTCCTGTCCTGGGTGTATCTGCCCAGCGCCCGAAACGTTCTCCCCATGAGCATGAGGGGACCCCCCCCCCCCCCCCCCCCCCCCCCCCCCCCCCCCCCCCCCGCGACCCTAGCGAAAGATAATGAATGACTATTTTCACACCTTTAGAAAAGGTGTTCTGACCGTGTCATTGGAACTTAACAATAGAGAATGCCAAGTGAAAGACATAATGTAAAAAATACGGACGCAATACGGGTGGAAAAAACACTCCGGCGACGAATAGCAGACGTTTGTCTGATAAGGAGCAGAAAACGGGTAGAAAACGAAGCGCACACTTACTGAAACACACTGGGAAAATTCATCTCCCTCCATATCGCTAAAAACGCCTCAAACCTGACGGAGGCGACGCTTTGGAAGCGACGCAGGATTTCATCACAGTCTGTTTTCAGCGTGCTGTTATAATGTTCCATGACTTCATAAAAAAGACAACTCTCTTCTTCCTCTTCTTCTTGGAATTGGACAGTATGGCGGTGACAGCGTTTGCCATCTAGTGACATAATAAAGAACCACCGAAACCAATTGTGAGCTATCCATTAGAGCTGTGCGATACCAAGAATTTTGGTTTCGATCTGATACCAAGTAAATACAGGGCCAATATCGCGATTTTCGATACCGATACTTTTTAATATTTAAGCTTCATTGATCCAAAAGACCTAGTATAGAATTTCGCCAAACATTGTAGGTGACAACAAAATAATCTATCCCAATCGACATCTTTGTTTAGAAACAATGGAACAGTAATAAAACAAAGTTTGCTTTAACGTGAGGAAAAAAAAAAAAAAATATATATATATATATATATATATATATATATATATATATATATATATATATAATATATATAATATATATATATATATATATATATATATATATATATATATATATATATATATATTTTTGAGGTAAGAAACGACAATACAAATGTAAAGTAAAAATGCTCCCCTCACTCGACAGTTTTTTTTCTTTTTTTGTTTCTTTTTTTCAAATAGAATTTTGTATCTGGTTTTGGGTGTGCTGTGTGGTTTTTCATGGGCTTAAATAAGTTTGTTGTGTTTCCTGTGTACCTAATAGACTTTTTGCAAACTGAACAGGTCGCCGATGTCGCATTTTCGGCTGTAAAATACAGACAAACAGCGCTTCTCTTTCTTTCAGACATCTTTTTTTATCTCCCACTCCGAGTCTCTCTCTCCGTACTGTGACAACTTGGGTGGGTCAGGCTGAGCCCACGTGGCTGCTGTCTTGAGTATCGTTCTTTTTACGCAAGTATTGTTCAATACCAATACCAGCGTTGGTATCGATATTATCGATATTTGTATCGATCCGCACAGCTCTATTTTCCATCCATTATCTTCCGCTTTATCCTCTACAGTCATGGCCAAAAGTTTTGAGAAAGATACAAATATTACTTTTTACAAAGTCTGCTGCTTCAGATTTTATAATGGTAATTTGCATATACTCCAGAATGTTATAAAGAGTGACCAGCTTAACAGCAATTAATTGCAAAGTCAATATTTGCCTAGAAAATGAACTTTATCCGCAAAACACATTTCAACTTCATTGCAGCCCTGCCTTAAAAGGACCAGCTAACATCGTTTCAGTGATTGCTCCATTAACACAGGTGTGGGTGTTGATGAGGACAGGGCTGGAGATCAATCTGTCATGATTAAATAAGAATGACACCACTGGACACTTTAAAAGGAGGCTGGTGCTTGACATCATTGTTTCTCTTCTGTTAACCATAGTTATCTCTAAAAAAACACATGCAGTCATCATTGCACTGCACAAAAATGGCCTAACAGGGAAGTCAACAATCTATCGCATCATCAAGATCTTCAAGGAGAGAGGTTCCATTGTTGCCAAAAAGGCTCCAAGGCGCCCAAGAAAGACCAGCAAGCGACAGGACCGTCTCTTAAAAGTGTTCCAGCTGCGGGATCGGGCTACAAGCAGTGCAGAGCTTGCTTAGGAATGGCAGCAGGCAGGTGTGAGTGCATCTGCACGCACTGTGAGGCAGAGACTCTTGGAGCAAGGCCTGGTCTCAAGGAGGGCATCAAAGAAGCCACTTCTCTCCATAAAAACATCAGGGACAGACTGATATTCTGCAAAAGGTACAGGGAGTGGACTGCTGAGGACTGGGGTAAAGTCATTTTCTCTGATGAATCCCCTTTCCGATTGTTTGGGACATCTGGAAAACAGCTTATTCGGAGAAGACAAGGTGAGCGCTACCACCAGTCTTGTCTCATGCCAACTGTAAAGCATCCTGAAACCATTCATGTGTGGGGTTGCTTCTCAGCCAAGGGAATTGGCTCTCTCACAGTCTTGCCTAAAAATACAGCCATGAATAAAGAATGGTACCAGAATGTCCTCCGAGAGCTTCTCCCAACCATCCAAGAGCAGTTTGGTGATCAACAATGCCTTTTCCAGCATGATAGAGCACCTTGCCATAAAGCAAAGGTGATAACTACATGGCTCAGGGAACAAAACATAGAGATTTTGGGTCCATGGCCTGGAAACTCCCCAGATCTTAATCCCATTGAGAACTTGTGGTCAATCATCAAGAGACGGGTGGACAAACAAAAAACTACACATTCTGACAAAATGCAAGCATTGATTGTGCAAGAATGGACTGCTATCAGTCAGCATTTGGTCCAGAAGTTGATTGAGAGCATGCCAGGGAGAATTGCAGAGGTCCTGAAGAAGAAGGGTCAACACTGCAAATATTGACTTGCTGTATTAACTCGTTCTAACTGTCAATAAAAGCTTTTGTTACTCATAATATGATTGCAATTATATTTCTGTATGTGATAAAAACATCTGCCAAACACCTATAAAAACCAGAGGGCAGCAGATCATGTGTCATTCTCAAAACTTTTGGCCATGACTGTACTAGGGTCATGGGGGGGGGGGTTCCCCATGCCTATCCAGGGGATAATGTTTCGGGTGCTGGGCAAATACACTCAGGACAGGGTGCCAATTTATCGCTGGGCACACACTCACTCACACAGACACACACACAGACACACTCTATTTGGGGTAATTTGGAGAATTCAACTGACCTTGATCCATGATTTTGGACTGTGGGAGGAAACCAGAGAACCCAGAGGAGAGCATGGAAACTCCACCCAGATTGGGATTCGAACCGGGAATACCTAGCGCTGGGAGGCGAATTTGCTACTACTAAGCCACTGTGCCAGATATATATATATATATATATATATATATATATATATATATATATATATATATATATATATATAATGCTCAAAAAAATAAAGGGGACACATCCTGGATCTGAATGAATGAAATATTCTCATTGAATACTTTGTTCTGTACAGAAGTTGAACAACAAACACACACAAAAATCATCAATGAAAATCAAATTAATTAACCACTGCATCAACATGCAACAACAAAATCACACAAAAATCATCAATGAAAATCAAATTTATTAACCACTGGAGGCCTGGATTTGGAGTCACACAAAAAATTAAAGTGAAAAAACACACTCAGGCTGATCCAACTTTGATGTAATGTCCTTAAAACAAGTCAAAATGAGACTCAGTATTGTGTGTGTGGCCTCTATGTGTCTGTATGACCTCCCTACAACGCCTGGGCATGCTCCTGATGAGGTGGCGGATGGTCTCCTGAGGGATCTCCTCCCAGACCTGGATTAAAGCATCTGCCAACTCCTAGACAGTCTGTGGTGCAACGTTACGTTGGTGGATGGAGTGAGACATGATGTCCAGATGTGCTCAATTGGATTAAGGTCTGGAGAACAGGCGGGCCAGTCCAGAGCTTCAATGCCTTCATCTTGCAGGAACTGCTGACACACTCCAGCCACATGAGGTCTAGCATTGTCCTGCATTAGGAGGAAGCCAGGGCCAACTGCACCAGCAAATGCTCTGAGGGTCTGAGGATCTCATCTCGGTACCTAATGGCAGTCAGGCTACCTCTGGCGAGCACAGGGAGGGCTGTGCGGCTCTCCAAAGAAATGCCACCCCATACCATTACTGACCCACTGCCAAACCGGTCATGCTGAAGGATGTTGCAGACAGCAGATCGTTCTCCACGGCGTCTCCAGACTCTGTCTCGTCTGTCACATGTGCTCAGTGTAAACTGCTTTCATCTGTGAAGAGCACAGGGCACCAGTGTTGAATTTGCCAATCCTGGTGTTCTCTGGCAAATGCCAAGCGTCCTGCATGGTGTTGGGCTGTGAGCACAACCCCCATCTGTGGACATCGGGCCCTCATACCATCCTCATGGAGTCGGTTTCTAACCGTTTGTGCAGACACATGCACATTTGTGGCCTGCTGGAGGTCATTTTGCAGGGCAGTGCTCCTCCTGTTCCTCCTTGCACAAAGGTGGAGGTAGCGGTCCTGCTGCTTGGTTGTTGCCCTCCTACGGCCTCCTCCACATCTCCTGGTGTACTGGCATGTCTCTTGGTAGCGCCTCCAGCCTCTGGACACTACGCTGACAGACACAGCAAACCTTCTTTCCACAGCTCGCATTGATGTGCCATCCTGGATGAGCTGCACTACCTGAGCCACTTGTGTGGGTTGTAGAGTCCAAATGTGCTTTTGCATACCTCAGGCGACTCTGTTTGTGGCGTGCTTGCAGAAACGGCTTCTTTCGCATCACTCTCCCATACAGCTTCTCCTTGTGCAAAGTGTGCTGTATTGCTGACCGATGCAAGATGATGCTGCAGCTTTTTGGATGTGGTCTGTGGATTGTCCTTAACTGTTCTCACCATTCTTCTCCTCTGCCTTTCTGATATTTTTCTTGGCCTGCCACTTCTGGGCTTAACAAGAACTGTCCATGTGGTCTTCCATTTCCTTACTATGTTCCTCACAGTGGAAACTGACAGGTTAAATCTCTGAGACAACTTTTTGTATCCTTCCCCTGAACAACTATGTTGAACAATCTTTGTTTTCAGATCATTTGAGAGTTGTTACACCTGGCTACGGAGCTCAAAGCTCATTGAGGTTGCCAAATCAATTTTGTGCTTCAGTAAGTCAGTAAAAAGTAGTTAGGAGTATTCAAATCAATAAAATGTTAAGGATACCCATACTTTTGCACCTGTCAAATTTTGGTTTAATGCATATTGCACATTTTCTGTTAGTACAATAAACCTCATTTCAATCCTGAAATATTACTGTGTCCATCAGTTATTATATCAAACTGAAATGGCTGTTGCAAAAACCCAAATATTTAGAACTAAAAATGATTAAGATTAACAAGGGTGCCCAAACTTTTGCATATGACTGTAATAAATACAATTACACATGTTTTGTTATACACATGTTTATTTCCTTTTTGTTTATTAGAATAACACAAAAAACAGAGGAAAAAATAGCAAATATGACATAATTTAAGACGTAAAAATGGACCGGACAAAATTATTGGCACCTTTTCAAAATTGAGGGTAAATAACTTTTTTTGCTCATTCAAATTCACCAGTGATAAGTAACAGATGTGGGCAATTAAAAAAAAATCACACCTGAAGGTAGATAAAAAGGAGAGAAGTTGACTCAATCTTTGCGTTGTGTGTCTGTCTGTGCCACACTAAGCATGGAGAACAGAAAGAGGAGAAGAGAACTGTCTGAGGACTTGAGAAACATTTCATTCATTTATTCATTCATTATTTCCAACTTTATAATAATAATAATAATAATACATTTTATTTGATGGCGCCTTTCTAGACACTCAAGGTCACCTTACAAAGAAAAACAATAAAAGAAGACAAACAACAATAATAAAGACAAATAGAACGAATAGAACTTTATCCTCTATTAGGGTCGCAGTGGGGTTCCCCATGCCCATCCAGGGGAGAACATCTCGGGCACTCGGAAATGTTTCTTCAACCATGTTTTTGGACTGTGGGAGGAAACTGGAGAACCCGGAGGAAACCCACGCAGACACGGGGAGAACATGGAAACTCCACCCAGATGGGGATTTGGACCGGGAATCCCTAGCGCTGAGAGTCGAACGTGCTAACCACTAAGCCACCGTGCCCTTGAAAAACATAATTGTGGAAAAAGATTAACAATCTCAAGGTTACAAGTCCATCTCCAGAGATCTTGATATTCCTTTGTCTACAGTGCGCAACCTAATCATGAAGTTTACAACCCATGGCACTGTAGCTATTCTCCCTGGACGTGGACGGAGGCAAAAAAAATTGATAAAAGTTTGTAACGCAGGATAGTCTGGATGGTGGATAAGCAGCCCCAATCAAGTTCCAAAGAAATTCAAGCTGTCCTGCAGGCGCAGGGTGCATCAGTGTCAGCTCAAGCTATCCCTTGCAATTTAAATAAAATGAAACGCTATGGCAGGAGACCCAGGAGGACCCCACCGCTGACACAGACATAAAAAAGTAATTTTAATTTGTAAAATGTATTTATTTTTTATTTAGAACGTAGGTTTTCACAAAACATAATTAATGACAGTTAAAAGTTAAGACATATACATTATATTAATTCATGTTCTTATCACTTGATATGGTGGGTAAATCAAAAAAAAAATTAAGTGCATTCATTTGAAATGTATTTTTCATTAAAAAATGTTAATCAAAAGGGTGGCTTTTGCAGCTCTTTGGAGGTTGGGCTGTTTAACGGATCATCCTCCTCCTCCTCTTCACTGTCATTAGATGAAATTCCAGTCTCAGGGATGGACAGTTTAGGCAGATCTTGTGGAAGCTTCTTATTGTCCCTACGCTTCCCAGTCAGCCAGCCCACTGCTCCACCAATCACGCCACCTGCTGAAGCAACAGCGGTTGTGGTGGCAACCGAGAAGCCAGCAGCACCTTGGTTTAAAAAAAAAAAAAAAAAAAAAAAAAGAGTAGTTTATAGATGCAGTTGATTAAAGCTGCTTGAAATTATAAAGTTGCTGGTTGGTGACTCACCGACTGACTGAAGGACAGCCACTAAACTGCCAGCTACAACTGCTCCCCCATTGGCAATAGCTGCTGATGACATCATACTGGCAGCTACGGATCCCGCTGCGATGCCAGCTGTGGTGAAACCCAATGCACCGAGTGCAAAAGGTGCTATAACCACAGTACCAGCTATAAAACAATCCGGAAATATTATGTCAGTGTTACATGTTACATTTAAAACAATAATACATTAATACAGACCCTTTCAAAAATTTTGAATATCATGAAAAAGTTGATTAATTTCCATAATTCCATTCAAAAAGTTAAACTTTCATACATTATAGATTCAGGGCCCACAATTTAAACGATTTCATGTATTGATTTGTTTATTTGGGCTTCTAGCTCATAAATCCCACAAAAACATCCATCCATCTATTATATTCAGCTTTATCCTATATTAGGGTCGCGGGGGGGTTCCCCATGCCCATCCAGGGGAGAACGTTTCGGGACACACTCTATATGGGGCAATTTGGAGAACTCAATTGACTTGATCCATGTTTTTGGACTGTGGGAGGTAACCAGTGAACCCGGAGGAAACCCACGCGGACACGGGGAGAACATGGAAACTCCACCCAGATGGGGATTCGAACCGGGAATCCCTAGTGCTGAGAGGCGAACGTGCTAACCACTAAGCCACCATGCCACCCCCACAAAAACAAGAATTCAAAAAATAAAAAATTAGAAATCAGCCCAAATGTTGCAGGGGATGAATGTTTTAGTGTGACACACTAATCATTTACTAAACAGTAGCGGTGAGGAACAGAATCCAAACTGCTTGAGGTCCAATGTGAAATCTCCACAGTCAGTTATGATTAGGGTGCAATTTCTGGTGTAGGTGTTGGGGAAACTCTGCTTTCTTAAATCCAAGGTCACCGCAACAGTCTACCAGAATGTTTTAGAGGACTTCATGATTCCTTCTTCTGAGGATCTGTATGGAAATGCAGATTTCATCTTCCAGCAGGACGTGACCCCTGCCCATGCCTCCAGAAGCAACAAAACCTGGTTTGATGCCCATGCATTTACAGTTCTTGACTGGCCAGCCAACTCGCCAGACCTTAACCCCATTGAGAATCTATGAGGTATTCTAAAGATGAAAATAAGGGGCACCTGACCCAACAACAAAGAATACCACCATGACCGTTTGGATAGGTATTGGCAGGATTTGCAATAAAATTAATAAGAATGTGGCCAATTTGTCTTTGTCAGCTCCATGTCAAAGATATGAAGGAGGTGTGACGTCCTTTTTTTGGTAATTCCCATTTTGAGATTTTGTTTCAGAAAAGTCGAGGAAACTAGACTGCTGTGTCATGCTTTACAGATGATTTACAGTCATAAGACTGTTTCATGGGTGAACAAAGTTACACAGCATCGTAAAGGGGTTTGCTGGATTTCTTTAATAATGAGAAAAAAAACAGGAACTTAGAAGAAGAAAAAAAAACCCAGATGGCAACAACAGCAAAAGTGATCAGGCAATTCCTTACGAAGGTTCTTGTTGTGAAATCAAGACAGAGGACGGAAGAGAGTTAGTTTGAAATAAGGAAGTGTTTGAAATAAGGAAGGAATATATATATATATATATATATATATATATATATATATATATATATATATATATATATATATATATATATATATATATATATATAGCGGCGGCACGGTGGCTTAGTGGTTAGCACGTTCGCCTCTCAGCGCTAGGGATTCCCGGTTCGAATCCCCATCTGGGTGGAGTTTCCATGTTCTCCCCGTGTCTGCGTGGGTTTCCTCCGGGTTCTCTGGTTTCCTCCCACAGTCCAAAAACATGGATCAAGTCAATTTGAATTCTCAAAAAATTGCCCCATATAGAGTGTGTTTGTGTGAGTGAGTGTGTGCCCAGCGATGGATTGGCACCCTGTCCTGGGTCTATCTGCCCAGCGCCCGAGACGTTCTCCCCTGGATGGGCATGGGGAACCCCACCGCGACCCTAATAGAGGATAAAGCGGGAGACAATGAATGAATGAATGAATGAATATATATATATTATATATATAAGGTGTTTGTGGAAGAGATTTTCCTAAAGATGTGACTTCACTGGAAGTGAATATATATAAATATATTAGTAATGTAGTAATTTAAAATGTGGTGTGAATGACAAGAGTTGCAGAAGTGATCTACGACAAATATGTATCTTGCTGAGTGAAAAAAAAGAGGGTTTACAGGACAGTGGTGAGACCTGTAACGTTATACCTGCTCCAACAGCGGCCCCAGCGGCAATTCCAACTCCAGTGAGAATCTCTGTAATAATATAAATAAAAGCCTTGTTTACTACATTTTATATATATATATATATATATATATATATATATATATATATATATATATATATATATATATATATATATATATATATATGACTTTATGAAACTTGTTTCAAAAAGTTTAGTAAAGAGAAAATTTACTGACCTATGCAGAAACAGAAAACTGACTGACTGACTATTTTTACAATTAACTAAAACTGTAAGCCTTGAAATAGGAAATTGTACAATTTCAAATTGGTGAAACTTCACCCAGATCAGGATGCGAACCTGGATGTTCCGCGCTGAGAGGAAAACGTGCTAACCACTAAGCCACCGTGTTGCCCTCTTGGCCATTATTAAATCTTATTTATTAATAAGAATTTCTGCATGCATGTCAAACCTTGAGGTGGTTGGGCTACAACAACACTTTGAGATTTTACCAGTCACCAAAGTGCCTGTAGCTGATGCTACAAGTAGGTTATATAACTATATTGTACAATAAACTGGAAAGACCAAGCCAGAACAGGGCCAATAGTTCATGTTTTGTTTGTTCTATGCACTGATATAAAAAAAACTGTTTACAGTCCAGTCAATAAATATTTGGACATTAGAAATTGTGTCTCTGTCCACCACAATAATTGATTTTAAACAAAACTAGTGCAGATTAACGCATGGCTTGCAATAAATAAAATAAAGAAAGAAAAAAAGCGAAGAAAGAAAAGGTTAAATTGACAATAGGGTATATGTTCAGCAACACCACCAGGCCGGAAAACACAGGTAAGATAAATGAAGAGGATGACTAAAGAATTATGAAATGAACCACATTTTTATGAAAACATTTCTGAAAACACCACTGAGAAAGGAAATTAATCTCCAAATTACTCAAAAGTCCACCTTGATGCTATTTATATTTAATAAAGCATGAAATGGCTGACAGAAGAATCGAAAGGATTGCAATGTTAAAAGGGTACTGTACACCAAGACAAAAAAATGCATCCCAAACACACAGAATGATGTAAGGAACGTGTAAGATTGCAAACGTTAACATGTTTACGTTTACCGATACATGACACAATTAACTTCATTGATAATATTTCTTATAACTATTAATTGTAAGCCAAATAAAGAACAATGTTATACACAAATACTGACAGTAGGGTGGTCTATAGCAAATAAAAAGTTGAAATTAAATGCAAGGGCAAAACTGACCTTTATTGGTCTTTACTTGACGTTGACGTAAAATCTGTGAAATGAGTGCCGTTTCTGGCATGAAAAGCTTTGATCAGTTCGACTACCAGTTTTTTCATTCATGTTTAAGCTTAAACTTAAAATGGCATTTAACATTTGTTAATGTATAATACAATGCAAAATACATTCATTCCTTATCTTGTCCTATCCTTCAGTCAGTCATGAAATGTGATTCGTTAAATGCTTTAATAAGATAATGAATGAAAATGAAATGATCTGGAAGTGTCGCAACCGGGGGAAAAACTATAAAAGGGCGGACAGATCATTTGGAAATATTTGATGTGTTTATGAACAAAATATTATTAACATCAGCTTACGACTCACCACTGTAGGACAGGCATAATTATAAGCATTATGCTTCTGTCTGTGCCTTTGTAATCAATACTCAATGTTGACAATGTTGTCGTGTTGATAGTTATTATATTCTGTGATGACTGCGTGACTGAATAAAGTATTTCTTCATCATCATATCCTAATTACATTCAAAGTACTGCATCAAAACACTATTTACTTTACTCCACTATGATATTACCATCACCTTCAGTATTCTGCACCATATCACCATTTCATTCATAGCACTTTATTATGGATCGATGGATAGATACTTTATTGATCCGGAAATTTAGAAGTTCCTAAGAGCATATTGCTATTTCCTTTAACATACTGCCTTATATCGCCATTATCTTCAATATGCTGTATCAGATCACCATTTTATTCATCACACTGTAACATATTACCATTAACTTTGAAAACCATTACCATTTACTTTGCCGTTACCTTTAGTACAATGTAATTTTTATTTTATTTTTTTCATTATGCTGCATCAAGTCACTTCATTAAGCTATACTGATTATGCTGCATCATAATCATCATATGCTTTAATATCATTATCTTAAAAACATTGCATGTCACTACCTTAATTGCACTTCCCACAGTCCAAAAACATGGATCAAGGTAAATGCTCCAACCTGCCCCATATAGAGGGTGTTTCTGTGTGTCTGTATGAGGTACTGTGTGCCCAGCGATAGATTGGCATCCTGTCCTGGGTGTATCTGCCCAGTGCCCAAAACGTCGGATGGGTATGGTGAACCCCCCCCCCCCCTCCGTGACCCAAATAGAGGATTAAGCTAAAGATAATGAATGAATGAAAATGTAGATAATTGATAGTATCCATGGCTTTACTATTGAATGCTGTTGTTTACATGGATTCAAGGTAAATTGAATGCTTTAAATGATCACATATAGGGTGTGTGTGTGTGTGTGAGAGTGAGTGTGCCCAGTGATAGATTGGTGGCCTGTCCTGAGTGTGCAGTATCTGCCCAGTGCCTGAAACCTTCTCCCCTGGATGGGCATGGGCATGGGGAACCACCCCCACATAGAGGATTAAGCGGAACATAATGAATGACAATGTACCATATTGCATCTACCTGTATAATGCTGTTTATAGGCGGCACGGTGGCTTAGTGGTTAGCACGTTCGCCTCTTAGCACTAGGGATTCCCGGTTCGAATCCCCATCTGGGTGGAGTTTCCATGTTCTCCCCGTGTCTGCGTGGGTTTCCTCTGGGTTCTCCGGTTTCCTCCCACAGTCCAAAAACATGGATCAAGTCAATTGAATTCTCAAAATTTCCCCATATAGAGTGTGTCTGTGTGAGTGAGTGTGTGCCCAGCGATAGATTGGCGCCCTGTCCTGGGTCTATCTGCCCAGCGCCCAAGATGTTCTCCCCTGGATGGGCATGGGGAACCCCACCGCGACCCTAATAGAGGATAAAGCGGGAGATAATGAATGAATGAATGCTGTTTATAGCAACATTCAACTTCATCATTAAAAAATAACATAAGATTGCCATTTTTACACATCGTATGTGTAAAGTCAAAGTCAAAGTAGGCTTTATTGTCAATTTCTTCATATGTACACTACATACAAAGTAATCGAAATTACGTTCCTCACTTTCCCGCGGTTACAGACATTTATGACATTTAACATGAAAAACAGTAGTGACAGCATAGATGCGAATTTAGTACACATCTTTTAGACATTTTATACATCTTTACACATATTTTTTGTTTTTATAAACGCTTACAATTGCGCTTTATCCTCTATTAGGGTCACGGTGGGGTTCCCCATGCCCATCCAGGGGAGAACGTATCGGGCGCTGGGCAGATAGACCCAGGACAGGGCGCCAATCCATCGCTGGGCACACACTCACTCACTCAAACACACTCTATATGGGGATATTTTGAGAATTCAATTGACTTGATCCATGTTTTTGGACTGTGGGAGGAAACCGGAGAACCCGGAGAAAATCCACGCAGACACAGGGAGAACATGGAAACTCCACCCAGATGGGGATTCGAACCGGGAATCCCTGGCGCTGAGAGGCGAACGTGCCGCCCAGTTTTCTAATTATTACAGATATTTGGACAACGACCACGATTATTAAAACATTTCATAAGGCAAAAATGAGCGCACATATGTATGACACATTAATATTTTAGATTGTTACACTAGCACAAGATTTCAGACAGTAAAACTAAAACATATTGGGGACTTCAGAATACGCCTGCAGAATATAAACGTAAAGTACCGAGCTTCTGAACAGATGGGTTTCGTGTGTGCTACGTGTCGTTCTTAATTCAGTGTACTTACTCTTCATCTTATAAAATGGCTCACACTTGTTTGTAGCTGCGTGGCTCCTGTCCGCGTCTCAACGCGTTTATCCAGTTCCCCAGCTTGTTCTAAATTCCACCCACTGTGAAATGATTGGTTAATAGAATCCCACGTCTCCATTGGACTGTCGTCATGTCCTTCAAAGTGCTAATGTGACGCACTTTATAAAGTTCTCCACATTGTGTGTAAATATACAATGATGTACACATAATGATGTATTGTGTGTATGTATAATTTTTATAATTTAAGTTTTCTGTTAGGCGGCATGGCTTAGTGGTTAGCACGTTCGCCTCTCAGCGCTAGGGATTCCCGATTCGTATCCCCATCTGTGTGGAGTTTCCATGTTCTCCCCGTGTATGCGTGGGTTTCCTCCGGGTTCTCCGGTTTCCTCCCACAGTCCAAAAACATGGATCAAGTCAATTGAATTCTCAAAAGTGCCCCATATAGAGTGTGTTTGAGTGAGTGAGTGTGTGCCCAGCGATGGATTGGCGCCCTGTCCTGGGTCTATCTGCCCAGCGCCCGAGACGTTCTCCCCTGTATGGGCATGGGGAACCCACCGCGACCCTAATAGAGGATAAAGCGGGAGATAATGAATAAATGAATGAAGTTTTCTGTTAAGTAAACAGACTATAGAAGTACTGCAATTAAAGATAAAATTAAATTGACAGGTTCGAGTTGTTTTGGACATGTGCAGAGAAGAGATAAGATTTAACCAGCAGACATGAGGGAGAGGAAGGCCAAAGAGTGGGTTTATGAATGTGTGGGAGTGACAGAGGAAGACAGGTGAGGACAGGGGGAGTTGTAAAAGAATGTTAGCTGTGGCGACCCCTAACGGGAAGAAGAAGAACAACATCATACTGGTAGTCAGTGATAGTAATTCATTCATTCATTCATTCATTCTTTATCTCTCGCTTTATCCTCTATTAGGGTCGCGGTTGGGTTCCCCATGCCCATCCAGGGGAGAACGTCTCGGGCGCTGGGCAGATACACCCAGGACAGGGCGCCAATCCATCGCTGGGTACACACTCACACACTCAAACACACTCTATAATGGGCAATTTAGAGAACTCAATTAACTTGATCCATGTTTTTGGACTGTGGGAGGAAACCGGAGAACCCGGAGGAAACCCACGCGGACACGGGGAGAACATGGAAACTCCACCCAGATGGGGATTCGAATCCCTAGCGCTGAGAGGCGAACATGCTAACCACTAAGCCACCATGCCGCCTGATAGTAATTCATTCATTCATTATCTTCTGCTTAATCCTCGACTAGGGTCGCAGTGGGTGGCTCGTTTCCGATGCCCATTCTGGGGAGAACAGGGTAGATACACCCAAAACAGGGCGCCAATACATCACACATACACACATACACACACACACACGTCCATTAATTCATTCATTATCTTCCGCTGTATCCTCTACTAGGGTCGCGGGGCGTTCCCTATGCCCATCCAGGGGAGAACGTTTCGGGCACTGGGCAGATACACCCAGGACAGGGCGCCAATCTATTGCTGGGCACACACTCACTCGCACAGACACACACAAACACACTCTATGTGGGGCAATTTTCAATTGAATTCAGTTGACCTTAATCCATGTTTTTGGACTATGGGAGGAAACCAGAGAACCTGGAGGATAACTACAAGGACAAGGGAAGGACATGGTAACTCCACCCAGATTTAGATTCGAACCTGGAATCCCTAGTGCTGAGAGGCAAACGTGCTAACCACTAAGCCACTGGGCCCCCCCCCCACACACACATATGGCACAATTTAGAGCAGCCAATTCACCATAAATCCATGTTTTTTTCTGACTGTGGAAGAGAACCAGAGAAACCAAAGGAAACCCATGTGGACATCGGGAGAACATGAAAACTCAACCCAGATTGAGATTCGAACCTGAATACCCAGCGCTGAGGCAAACATGCTAAACACATCACCATGCTGCCCACTGTAATCAACAGCAATCAATAGCAAAACCATAAAGACTATTAAATATCTATATTTTCATTCATTCATTATCTTCCACTTAATCCTCTATTAGGGTCGGAGTGGTGGGATCCCGATGCCCATTCAGGGGAAAATGTTTCGAGAGCTGGGCAGATACACCCAGAACAGGGCGCCAATCTATCACTGGGCACACTCACTCACACAGACACACAAAAAACACACTCTATATGGGGCAATTCAGAGCATTTCATTTACCTTGAATCCATGTTTTTGGACTGTGGGAGGAACCTGGAGAACCCGGAGGAAACCCACGTGCACATGGAGAGAACATGGAAACTCCACCCAGATTGGTATTCGGGATTCAACAGCGTTAAGAAGCGAAAGTGTTTGAAATAAGAATTTTAAACTCAATTACGAACAATTAAATTGTTTTGCTAACAAAACACTACAACCTGTTGGACATTTTAGGTTCCAGGTTATGTCCAAAAGACTGCTGTCAAGGAATATAAACAGCAAACCAAATAAAATTACAGCTCCACATTGAATTTTGAAATTTCGGAAGAAGTGAAGTGCAACTGTAGTTTTGTCATTACAGTTTAGTTACAAGAGCAAAAAACGACCATACATTTACATTTGTATTAGTTCTAACATCATTAAAAGCACACCTGTATTACTAAACTGTTTCCTAACATCATATGGGTGCATTACTATAAGGCTTTAAAAAAGCATACATATATGAGTATAGATGCTTAAACAATCATTTACTCTATTGCTATTAAAGATCAGGCATCACTCCATAAATAACAGTATGAAGCACAATCCTACAACTCTAAATTTACATGTAAACATTCATTATCTCCCCTTAACAGTAGTAATTCCTCTGCTAGGGTCGTGGGGAGGGGTTCCCCATGCCCATCCAGGGGAGAACATTTTGAGCGCTGGGCAGATACACCCAGGACATGGCACTAATCTATCGCTGGGTGCACTCACTCACACAAACACACACTACATGGGGCAATTCAGAGCATTTAATTTACCTTGAGTCCATGTTTTTGTACTGTGGGAGGAAACCAGATGATCCGGAGGAAACCCACGCAGACACGGAGAGAACATGGAAACTCCACCCAGATTGAAAATCGAACTGGGAATCCATAGCGTTGAGAGGCGAACATGCTAACCGCAAAACCGCCATGCTGCTCACATGTTAAACCTTCATTCATTCAATATCTTCTGCTTAATCCTCTACTAGGGTTGTGTGGGGTTCCCCATGCCTGTCAAAGTGGAGAACGTTTTCGGGGCTGGGCAGATACACCCAGTACAGGGTGTCATCTATCTCTGAGCACACTCACTCATACAGACACACATACACACACGACATGGGGCAATTTAGAGCATTCAATTGACATTGAATCCCTGTTCATGGAATGTGGGAGGAAACCAGAGGATCCGGAGGAACCTCACATGGACACGGGGAGAACATGGAAACTCCACCCAGATTGGGATTCAAACCTGGAATCCCCAGTGCTGAGAGGCGAACGTGGTAAACACTAAGCCACCGCCCACATGCTAAACATGTCAATGACAAACAAGACCTAAAGGCAAATGAAGTTAGAATGAATTATGTTTTTAAATGTTTGTGTGTGTGTGTGTGTGTGTGTGTGTGTGTGTGTGTGTCAAAGATGGAATTACACAAAAAAGGCAAAACAATTGAGGAGAACTGACATTTATTTGTCATTTTACAATAAAATCATTACCATTTGAAATTGTTAGCAAAATTAGAACAAAAAATTATATACAGAGACAAACAAACAAAGAAGCTGATAAAAGCAGTGGTTTTTGTGTACCCCTTCGTCAAAATGCGTATTGAAAGCCAGTCTGATTACACTCATGCTCCCCACTCTCTGACCCTTTGTATGTCACTGAATGTCTTTTTAGGGGTTTAACAATGTAGGAGTGTAGATATATTGAAAGAGAAATTCAGGCTACTGTAAAAAGCTTCACATTGTCCTTTGACCGCCAATGAAGATTCGTTAATTTACTTGCCTGTCACTGACATCCGAGATGATAAACGAGATCACTATAAGATGCTTAGGGTGAATATATCCCAATCACCTCGGGTTATCTGTCTCCACCACAATCCCAAATATGTATGTCTGCTCAAAACCTCAGTGAAGAACTTGTCATTTATTGTTGGCTCATTTTGTGTTAATAGTGGAAAACTTCAATGATGTGAAAAGAGTCTCAAATATATATTTTATATATTCAATCTTTGACAAGAAAAAACTAAAAGGAAGGTTAAGGGGCGCGTTCTCATGGATTACTCCGAGGCTGGTGTGGGCTCCACAGGTGCGGCCTCTGTCTCGGCAGGGGTGGGAGGTTCTTCGGACTTAGCACTCTCCTCTGTGGACGCAGCTTCAACAACAGGGACAGGCTCCTCTGCCTTAGGTTCCTCTTCTGGTTCTGCCACTGGTTCAGCGACCTCGGCGGCCTGTGCAACCTCAGGAACATCTTCAGAAGCTGCCGCCTCGGGAGCTGCCGTTTCTCCGTCTTCTGTGGCAGCTGGGGTTTCTGAGTTTTCCTCTTTAGTTTCCTTTGGGGTGTGGCCATTCTCCTCGGATGCTGCAGCTTCCGGAGGCGGAGCGGCGCTGGTTTTCTTAAATGAAAAGCCCTTAAACTTTAAGGAGCTTTTCAGACTGAACTTCTTCTTTTTCTTGGTCTCCTTGGGTGTCTCGGCATCCTCTGCCTTGGCGCTGGCTTCTCCACCGTCTGCAACCTCAATGGCATCTCCTGTCTCTGCTGTTTCCTTGGGGACTTCAGCAGTTCCATTTTCATCTGCAACCACTACTTCCTCTTCAGGTTTGGTTGACGTGTCTCCGTTGGTTTTGACATGGCCATTCTCCTAAAGATGATAAAAAATTCGGTTAGATGTGTAAGTATTTGGATAGATAGCATTTTATTTAATTCATCTAATTTAATCCATTACAATCATGGTTTAATAATTTCTACTGACAGTACATTAAATCACAATTTAAATTAAGTGTTTATAAAATGTTCAGGCGTGCCATATAAATTTCAACCATGACCACAACTCCAAGTATCACCTGGAATGGTCTAGTTCATACCCTCACTGGATTTAGCAGAGACGATCATACCTTGATAATGTTTTTAATTGGACAGTTAAAGCTGTATCTTTAAAGAAAGAGATCTGTGCAAATCCTTAATCTCATTTAGCAAACATAAGAAAGATTAACTGAACTTTAAAGGCTTTATAATCCAGAATCACTGACCTATTAATCGATGTAAATTACTAGGCTTAGAATTCATTTTTAAAAAATCATAAAATCGTTAGAATTAGAACAATGAAAACCGATTATCCCATATACACAAGCCGATTTACTACACATATAATTTGAGAATTTTATAGCTGGTAAACTTGTCATGTTTTTATTTCAGTATATTCAATATAACAAGTTTTGTATAACATATACTAAAGCAATAAATCATAAGAGGACATGCATTATTGTGAATTAATAAAAGTAGTGCTGGTAGGCACGACGTGAAATGGAGTGCAGTTACATTTCTTTCCTGTGATTTAGTGACAAACAAACTATAATAATAAAATAAGATTTGATTCATAAATCTGTTTATTAAAAGCAAAATCATGGTAGTAATCTATTCCGGTACTAATGGTACTAATCATTTAAAATGAACAATGACTCTGAGCAATATTCCGGTTTCTCTAACAAATACTGCCATCTAGTGGCCAAATTACAGAACCGTTTCTAAAACAATAGGGAAAATAATGTATTGTATAGCACACATTGATACGAGGGTGGCACAGTGGCTTAGTGGTCAGCATGTTTGCCTCTCATAATTGAATTCATAATTCATATTAGATATATAAAAAAGATATGCTAAAACATCTAATACTATCTAAAACGTATAATATATCTCGGCTCTTCTGGACGGTTCCTCTGCGCCCCCTATTGGACCCTGTTTGTCATTAGTGTAGATTTGGTGCAGCTGTGTGTCATTAGTGTAGCTGTGTGTTTTCATTGTGAAATTAATTATCTTTTCCTGGTAAATCCATTTAATCCGGTTCAACATCTATATGTTTAAATACCCAGCCTTTCCCAAAGTCCCTTGTTGGAACATTGTTTTGTGTTATGGCCATGTCTTGTGGCGTGCTATGGCTGTGTTTCACCCAGTGTCTTCTGCATTAAAGACTCCTCTTGAACCATCTACACTCCTTTCTAGCTGTGGCAACGGCTAAGAGTTACAAACAACATTATAAGTGTGTTTCATTTATACAGTGCCTTTATCATTTTCCTGCTTTTTTCCCACATTTTGCCTTAATTCAACTCGTCAACCCTTCAATTGAATATGAAGGGGTGAATGTGGGTAGGATAGGGTTCAAAAAGTCAGTCAATAAATTATTGCAATACTAAGTGACAGTTTGCAAAAGATAATGTAGCAAAATAGATAATGGGGCAATAGAGTTAGGTGCCTTTCTCAAGAGCATTTCAGCCATAGTGCTTAGTGGGACCAGGAATCAAACCGAGGATGTTCAGGTCACAAGGTTGGTTCCTTAACAACAAACCTACAATGACCCCATATAAGGGGCATTTTAAAATAACCAAACATACAGACAAATACAGAAAAGTATAAAAAATAATTACTAATGCAAAAACACACATCTTGTTGCTAAAGTAACCTGAGTTTAAAACAAGTATTAATAATAATAATAATAATAAACTATAAATCTGCCTTTGTGTAATAACAACAAAGTTGGTCAGTGAAAACAAATTGAAAATGATGACTTTTATGGTAAAAAAATAATATTTTTATATTCTAATAAAAATTTCAGCTATTATTTTAGAATAGTATATATAATATATACATTCATTCATTCATTCATTATCTTCCGCCTTATCCTCTATTAGGGTCACAGGGGGGGGTTCCCCATGCCCATCCAGGGGAGAATGTTTCAGGCGCTGGGCAGACACACCCAGGACAGGGCGCCAATCTATCGCTGGGCACACACTCACTCACACAGACAAACACTCTATATGGGGCAATTTGAAGAATTCAGTTGAGCTTGATCCATGTTTTTGGGCTATGGGAGGAAACCCATGCAGACACGGGGAGAACATGGAAACTCCACCCAGATGGGGATTCGAACCGGGAATCCCTGAAATGGTAACTGCACGTTAGCAGAATTGGTAGTATATATCGTCTAAACTCTGAATTCTAACTGTATAGCTACTTTCAACCTAATCTGTTTTTTTCAACCTTGGTAGTTAATGCAGATCTGTTTATGGCAAGTGGCACGGTGGCTTAGTGGTTAGCACGTTCTCAGTGCTGTGAATCCAGTTCTCCCCTTGTCAGTGTGGGTTTCCTCTGGGTTCTCTGGTTTCCCCCCACAGTCCAAAAACATGAATTAAAGGCAAATGCTCTAAATTGCTAAATTGCTCCATTTAGAATGTGTTTGTGTGTCTGTGTGAGTGAGTGTGTGCCCAGCGATAGATCGGTACCCTGTCCTGGGTGTATCTGCCCTGCACCCGAAATGTTCTCCACGAATGGGCATGGGGAACCTACCCTAGTAGAGGATTAAGCGGAAGATAATGGATTGATGGATTTTGTTGGCAGAGAAAATTAATATAACAAATCCAGGATGAAAAGTATAACTGAGAGCATCTAAATTTCAGCATTTGATGTTAAACATGCAATGATAAAAGTGAGTAAAACAATCATTTTAAGGCAACAAAGGTAGACAATTTATTTTTACTGTTAATAAACAGGGTGTATTTTCACCCATGTATGGCTACTTGCATACATGTACCTCCATTTAATTTAAATTCCCAAATAATTGGAAAAACAACAACTTTTCTAAACTAAATGTGCCGTGCAGTGAGTCCAGAGTTCAGATAAATCAAATAATTTAATGCGGGAGATATCAAGGAGACAAAACATACATCCTAGTATACACATACAACAAAATATCAATTAGATAATTACAGACAATGATTACTATCCATATGAGTCTGGGATAACAGGGATAACTACAACTTGTGTGTATGGCATGGGTTGCATCAGTCTGTAACATGGTGGTCTAGTAGTTAGCACGTTCGCCTCTCCGCGCTAGGGATTCCCGGTTAGAATCCCAATCTGGGTGGAGTTTCCATGTTCTCCGCATGTCCACATGGGTTTCCTCCGGGTTCTCCAGTTTCCTCCCCACAGTCCAAAAAACATGGATTCAAGGTAAATTGAATGCTCTGAATTGCCCCATACAGTGTGTATCTGTGTGAGTAAGTATGCCCAGTGATAGATTGGATGAGCATGGATGGGCATGGGGAACCCCCCCGCAACCCTAATATAGGATAAAGTGGAAGATAACGGATGGATAAATTGCAGTTACTTTCACTGACCAGGTTATTAAAAGAAACCGTGTTCTGCTAGAATTCTCTAAAATTGCGTTTAACCTAAATTTCATTATAAATTATAAATAAAATGTGTAGGATCCCCAGCGCTGAGAGGAGAACGTGCTGACCACTAAGCCACTTTGCCGCCCTTAATATACGACATGTCCATGTTTTTGGACTGTGGGATGAAACCGGAGAACCTGGAGGAAACCCACGCAGACATGGGGAGAACATGGAAACTCTGGGAATCCCTAGCGCTGAGAGGCGACTGTGCTAACCACTAAGCCACCGTGCCGCCTTTAATATATGACAGTTACTATTTTATTCATACATTCAGAACCACTAACTGTCATTGTTGCAGTCTATTCCTGTCAGTGTGTTTTAAATGTTTCATCAAGGCATGCTAGCAATATAATTTTTGCCATCCAGATTACCATCACTTTGCGACCATGTTAGAGGATTATACAGAAGTCATTAATTAATTGCATGAATTTTAATAATTGCCAATATGAAACATCTTGGATTGGCAAATTGAAATGCCTGATGGTAATTTACTAACAACAAAAAGCTTGAATTTCAGTTTTTATTTTTAAATCATGTCTGTACAATTAATCAAATTGCAACTGCATTACGGTATGACATGATTTCCTGCCTTCTAATGACTAAAACTTCTGCTGACCTTTAATTCTTTAATCAAATAACATTCATTTGCTATTATTGAAGTGTCACATATGCCTAGGACACCCTGTTTGGTTTAATTAGCTGTGTGTTTCATTTCTCTGTTTAGTCGATTTAACCTTTTGTGTTCATTGGTTTGTTTTCGTGCATGTGATTTTTAGTTCTGGTGTTCCCCTTTCACTGTGCACACCGTCACTTTGAGCCTGCTTGTCCTTTTCCCCTTGTGACTTCCCTTTAATAAATCTGTCCTCCCGCTACCTGTGTGTTGCCTGGCTTCCTCCGGCGAGTTTGAGCGCCTTAGCATTGCAGTAGGTGCGCTGCCTCCCTTAAGGGGTGCAGCAGTGCATAACATTAAGCAACCAAAGTCAGATTTAAGACCATTCCTTGGAATTAAATAAAAACTACACAGTTTATGTTTCATTAAAAGTCTTAGATCAAATGGAGGTTGATTTGACAACAGAAAATGAATCTGGCAACCCTGTGCCTAAAGCAGAAACGGAAAAGGCAGAAATCAAAAGACAGACAGAAGATGTGATTCAGGCATTTTTCACATCTGGTTTTCAGATGTGTCTTTAGTAATCACACGGGGGTGGCTTCAGGTATTTAAATAGTTTTAAACCAGAACCCAGAACCCACGCAAGCCAAGTTTAATCAACTAATCATACTTAGGTACACTTAGTAAGTCTGTTAATAAAGAATAGTCTGCAGTAGAAAGTTAACAGTTATACTAAGTATTTAAAGTTCATTCATCCATTATCTTCCGCTTTATCCTCTATTAGGGTCGCGGTGCCCATCCAGGGGAGAACGTTTCGGGCGCTGGGCAGATACACCCAGGACAGGGTGCCAATCCATCGCTGGGCGCACACTCACTCACACAGACACACTCTATATGGGGCAATTTGGAGAATTCAATTGACTCGATCCATGTTTTCGGACTGTGGGAGGAAACCGGAGAACCTGGAGGAAACCCATGCGGACACGGGACCCCTAGCGCTGAGAGGCGAACGTGCTAACCACTAAGCCACCGTGCCGCCATATTTAAAGTTTAATTAATAAAATGGAATGAAGTTTGTGGTCGGCACGGCAGCTTAGCATCTCAGCGCTGGGGATTAAAAAGTTTCCATGTTCTCCCCATGTCCACGTGGGTTTCCTCCAGGTTCTCCGTTTTCCTCCCACAGTCCAAAAAAATAGATTCAAGGTAGATTGAATGCCCCAAATTGCCCCATATAGTGTGTGTCTGTGTGAGTGAGTGTGTGCCCAGTGATAGATTGCCACCCTGTCTGGGTGTATCTGCTCAGCGACCGAAACGTTCTCCCCTGGATGGCTATGGGGAACCCCCCCCCCAACTAGTAGAGGATTAAGCGGAAGATAATGGATGAATGAAATGAAGTTTGATAAATCTGTAAATGTAGCGCAGTGAGTTTGTAAATATTCATTCATTTATTATCTTCAGATACACCCAGAACAGGGCACCAATCTATCGCTTGGCACACACTCTCCCACACACACACACACACTATATGGGGCAATTTAGAGCATTTAATTTACCTTGAATCCGTTTTTGGCCTGTGGGAGGAAACCGGAGACCCCAGGGGAAACTTATGCTGACACGGGGAGAACATGGAAACACCCACTTGTATTATAAGCTTAAAAATGAAATAAATTAAGTAAATCTGTAATTGTGCATGTTTGCTTTTGATTGATTTCTATCTATTGGAGAGACATTCTGTATACAATTCTTTTATCTGCTTTAACTTGTTGTCTGCTATTTACTGACTATTGATTGCTATTAAACCTGTAATGCACCCAAGCTCTGCTGATCCTAATTATCTGTGTGTACTATCTACCTCGTTTTGGTTCATCACTTATTAATGTGAAGTCCTGAGTCTGTTCCAGTAGCCCCTTACACACTTGCATTTACTTACACTGCTAGATCATATCGCTTAGATATTAGCTGGTGGGGCTGAGTGTGTGTGTGTGTGTGTGTGTGTGTGCGTGCGTCTAATAAACATTCACTGCTTTAATACTGACTTCCTGACCATAATTCTGTCAGCACATCTGGAAAATGTGTAAAAGTGAAACTCTAAACAATAACTAAATTCTTAGGTCTGGGGCCATTTTCGCAATTTCATAAAGAAAAACAAAAAGTAAAAACAAATACTAACCTAAAATGTATGGATTGGACCTGTGGAGTTTTCATTTTTAATGTCATTTATACAACTTTAACTATAATGTCATTTAACTACAACTTAAAATAAAAACACATAAAGGGCAATAATATGTTTGAAATACAGCTATGTTATTTGTATATGGTCATTTAGCAGACTTGGTTGGGGTCAGAACAGGGTTAATACAGCATCCCTAGAGAAATGAGGGTTAAGGGTCTTGATCAAGGACCCACATTGGTAACTTTAATGGGCCTGGGATATGAACACACAATCGTCAGATTGATAGCCAAACATCCTAACCACTGATCTACCACACCTACTTATTTGAGAAAATCATTCATCAGATTACCATCACTTTGCGACCATGATAGAGGATTATGCAAAAGTCATTCATTAGCATTCTCAGCACTAGGGTGTTAGAAAAGTCCGTTCTTCCCCAGAGGAGGGCGGCTAAGCGTGAATTCGGGCGTACGCCGCTCGCGCCTAGTGAGCGCTACCCGGACATCGACCACGCGGGGAATAAAGCATACGTCGGTCCACGGAAACGCTCCCACGAGTGCGACCTGCGCGGAGAAAGTGCGCAGCGCCGCACCGTGGTTGAACGCGGAAGGAGAGTCCAGAAAAACACCGGGATAAAATCCAAAACCGAATTTATTAAAAATGGTGTAGGAACACCAACAGAAAGGGGGAAACAAACGAACAAACTAACATTGGGTAAGATAACCACAAAACAAAGACGTGCACCGAATATAGGGAAAACATAAATGAAATAATAACCCAACTAATCACATGCACAGAAACAAACCAATCACCCAGCTAAGACAATTAAGGACACAAACGAGGGACAGGTGCCCCAGGCACCTGTAACATAGGGATTCCCGGTTCAAATCCCAATCTAGGTGGAGTTTCCATGTTCCATCCGTGTCCCCGTGGGTTTCCCCCGAGTTCTCTGGTTTCCTCCCACAGTCCAAAAACATGGTTCTAGGTAAATTCATTTATTATCTTCCGCATAATCCTCTACTAGTGTTACCTGGATCCCCAGTGCTGAGAAGCAACCGCGCTAACCAGTAAGCCCCAATGTCGTCCTCAAGGTAATCTGCCCCATATAGCGTGGGTTTGTGTGTGAGTGAGTGTGCCCAGCGACAGATTATTGCCCTGTTCTGGGTGTATCTGCCCAGCGCCTGAATGCCATCCCCTGGAAGGGCATGGGGAACCCCATCGTGACCCCAGTAGAGGATTAAGCGGAAGATCATAAATAAAAAATTATCTCTTTATCAGACATGGAATTAAATAGACTGATAGTCTGTAAGTCATATGTAGACTCAGAACTGTTTTAAACATAAGCCAAATTAAATAAATTATACTATTGTAAATTATACTATTGTATATTATTATATAGCATACCTGCATTTCAGGCATAAATAAATTCAGAAATGTGAGATCCTTGCTTATCAACATCTGTCATAAGTTCATATGCACCCAATGATTAAGTTATCATTAACATTTTAAGCAAAGATTTAATGTGTTTCTGTAAGGAATTTTAAAAAATCCGAATTTATACCAGCAGTGATGGTTACTCTTCTATGTGAGACGGAAATGCGTTCCATTACATCTGTATTAGAAAAAACATTTAACTGCAAAGTTCACACGCTGGCCAGTAGGTGTCGCTGTCGATCCACAAAAAAAAACACAAGAGAAGCTGGCGAAGACAAAGGCGGTGAATTCTAACCAGCTTTGCATCGGATCTCAGAGTGCACTACGTATTTACCGTTGTTCTGTGTTATTAAGAGCACGTAACCAGCACAGAGCCATTTAAGTCTTTTTCACAAGCATTATGTTGTGACTTGACAACCCGACATTTTAAGAAAAGGGCCTTTTTTAGGTCCACACAGGGTCCCATCTTCGTGTACAAGAAGCGACATCACTACTTCAGCCCGACTCCACCATTCAATGTGATTTCGAATTTAAATAACCAATAAGAGTTTGCACTTGAGGCGGAACGCCAGCAAACAAATCACCACGATAACAAAATGTCCTTCCTCGTGGTTTGTGTCGTGTGATTATGTAAATCCCACAATGGCTCCTCGACTACGTTTGTTACTGAAGAATGACATCCCCCGAACTGCATCTAATACAAGTGTCTAGTTCGGTTAAAACAGTTCACCACCATAAACACGTTTCGCTGCGGGCTCCAAAGGCAAAGGACACTAAAGTAACACATCACCTAACAAATGAAACACACGGTTTGGTTATAAATTATTCTGTGCGTTAAGTTGCAAACTCCTTTGTGGTCTATTGTTAGCGGCGCAGCGACAGATTGCCCCACAAACCCCCTCATTTGCATCCCCTGCTCTCTTTTGTTCCTTAATCACCCTAAGCAGTGCAGTAAGATGGTCTCAGCGTGAATGAGAACGCCGTTCCTCAATCTTCATCGTATACAATTTATGCGAACAGAATTATCCGATGAATTAGACAATAATAAACAAGAAATACACTCAATAGGTCAATCAAATCCGATATATTTGAAGCGGCATCACTTGGAGCATACTACTTTTTATCAGGTTAAACAGAGAGATTGCTCTGATGTGACTAAAACAGATGAAGGGGACCTTAAATCCAAATCCAGACCAAAACAAAGCAACCCTTTACCAAAGGGTACAGATTCAGCCAGGGATGCCAACAAGTCGCTGCCTTGCGAAAAGACCAAAAGACAAAGCCGTCACAAGGATGCAAGGTTTTAAAGAAACGAATAAAGATCATGTAAAGGGAAATAAAGTGGTTAAAAGCGCTCTTTACCTTGCCGTTGGTTTTACTACTTTGTGGTATTTAAAGGGATATAAGGGGTCATATAAATTGATCATATAAAGGTATATATAAAGGGGTAGAAAGTGGTTAAAAGCACTTTCTTACCTGGCCGTTGATTTTAGCAGCTGGGCTTTGTGGTGTATAAAGGAATATAAGGGATCATATAACGGGGTATATAAAGGGATCCTAGGTATAAAGTGGTTAAAAGCACTCTTTACCTTGCCGTTGGTTTTACCATTTTGTGGTATTTAAAGGGATAAAAGGGGTCATATAAATGGATATAAGGTATATAAGGTATATATATAAAGGGATCATATAAAGGGGTAGAAAGTGGTTAAAAGCACTCTTTACCTGGCCGTTGGTTTTAGCAGCTGGGCTTTGTGGTATATAAAGGATCATATAACGGGGTATATAAATGGATCCTATAAAGGGGTATAAAGTGGTTAAAAGCACTCTTTACCTTGCCGTTGGTTTTACCACTGTGTTGTATTTAAAGGGATAAAAGGGGTCATATAAATGGATCATATAATGGGATATAAGGTATATATAAAGGGATCATATAAAGGGGTAGAAAGTGGTTAAAAGCACTCTTTACCTGGCCGTTGGTTTTAGCAGCTGGGCTTTATAGTATATAAAGGGATATAAGGGATCATATAACGGGGTATATAAAGGGATCCTATAAAGGGGTATAAAGTGGTTAAAAGCACTATTTACCTGGCCGTTGGTTTTAGCGGCTGGGCTTTCAGCCTCAGCTCCACCCTTAGACAATTGGGCTCCCATCTTCTTCACTCCGCAAATTGCGCCAAAAAAGGAAAAAGAATACAAAAGTTTTTGGTACAAAAGTCAAAAAAATGGAAGCCTCGGGTTGGTACAGTCCTTGTTGTTGGGCTGTTGTTTTTTTGTCGTCTTGTTTATACCAAGTGTGAAAAGTAGTATCACATCCGTCGCCTGCACACAGCGCTCTGAGGTCGCTCACAGCACCAGCGTGCGTTTGTGAAGCTCAAATAGCGCGCGAAGCTCCGCCCATGTGGGCGTGGCCACCAGCGCCTACGCTCCCAAACCGGTCTCTATAACAGCAGCCTGTTTATTCTTATCGCCTATTTTTCTGTGGAACTGCTTTATGACAATTCCAAACTGTAAAACAGGAAAACAGTCTGGCACGTTTTTACCCCTCACAAGTATCGAAATTCCAACAGGTCTGTGGAAATATTAGGTTTTCCAAAATTAATAATGGGAATTTCAGCCAACACAGAATCACTGTTATATACCTTGCATATTTTATCCATCCATTATCTTGCGCTTTATCCTATATTAGGGTCGTTGGGGGGTTCCCCATGCCCATCCAGAGGAGAACGTTTCGGGCGCTGGGCAGATACACCCAGGACAGGGCGCCAATCTATTGCTGGGCACACACTCACACAGACACGCACACATACACACTCTATAGAATAGAATAGAATAGAATAGAATTCAACTTTATTGTCATTGCTCATTATAAACAACGAAATGCAGTTTGCATTCATCCAGAAGTGCTTTAGCAGATACATTACAAAGTGGTAAAGTACAGATGTGAATGTACAGATTATAGACAGATTATAAATATGAAATATACAGCTATGAGCATGTACAGACTTTGAGCAGATAAATAAGAAATATACAAGCTATGAACATGTACAGACTGCGAGCAGATGTAAATATGAACTATACAGCTATGAACATGTACAGACTATGAACATATATATATATATATATATATATATATATATATATATATATATATATATATATATATATATATATATAGGGCAATTTGGAGAACTCAGTTGACTTGATCCATGTTTTTTTTTTGGACTGTGCAAGGAAACCGGAGAATCCGGAGGAAACTCACATGGACACGGGAAGAACTTGGAAACTCCACCCAAATGGGGATTTGAACCGGGAATCCCTAGTGCTAACCACTAAGCCACCGTTTGCATAGTTATTCATGTTATTATGGAAGGGATGGCGCGGTGGCTTAGTGGTTAGTGCATTCGCCTCTCAGTGCTAGGGATTCCCGGTTCGAATCCCAATCTGACTGGTGTTTCCATGTTCTCCCCGTGTCTCCATGGTTTTCCTCCGTGTTCTCCGGTTTCCTCCAACAGTCCAAAAACATGGATTAAGTTAAATTGAATTCTCCAAATTGCCCCATATAGAGTGTGTTTTTGTGAGTAAGTGTGGCCAGAAATAAATTGGCACCCTGTCCTGGGTGTATCTGTCCAGCGCCCGAAACGTTCTCCCCTAGATAGGCATGAGGAACACACCCCTGCGACCCTACTAGAGGAAAAAGTTTAAGATAAGGGATCGATGGATGTTATTATAAACATTGGTCTGGTTTATATCATGTTGTAGTAGGGATAAGACAATTAATCATTTTTCCAATTAATTGCGATTAATTAATTAATTCATTAACTTAATCCTCTACTAGGGTCATGCTGAAAGGCGAACGTGCTAACCACAAAGCCACCTTGCCGCCCTTAATTGCAATTAAATGCTTTTCAATTAATTAATCGTAAAAGCACCCTAACATTCTTAGGTCAGGTAGCTGAAACTTTAGACCAATTCGCACAAAACAAAAATAATATTACACTTGTAGCACACTTGTCTGTTTATTGTCCTTATAGGAAAAAAACTAATTTTCTTTCAAATGGATATAAATATATATACTTTAAGGGACACCCATATTTTTACTTTAATATTTTGTGTTAATATTTACCAAGAGCCCAGTGTTGTCTTCGAGAGTAAAATGTTATGTTGTATTCACATTAAATAAATAACAAAACATAAGAAACTGTGTAATATACAGAAGTGTGAATTGCAAAACCAGCAGATTCAAGAGCTCTTTTTTCCCCACGGCAATTAGACTCATGAACAGCTGAGCTGATGACCACCTCACAGAACTCACAAGCAATTTTTACACTAACTCTACACCGGACTATTGCAATATAATGCAACTTTGCACAATGTAAAAAAAAAAAAAATTCTTCCTCAAAAGATTATGTACATAGCTTGTGTGTGTTTTCTATATTTATATTTTTCATTATTATATTTAATTTTCTTACTCATCCAGGGCAGACGGCAAAGTAAGAATTTCATTGCACAGGGAAACATGTTTCTTTACTGTGTATATGAAAATAAAAGCTTTGAATCTTGAATATTCCTGTGATTGCTTGCATTTTTTGGTGAAGTTAATCATTGGATAATAATTGTAATATCGTATAATCATAATTATTCCTTAGATAATAATCATACCATCAAAATCTGTAATCGTCTCATCGCTTTTCAGTAGTTGGAACAGTGACAGTGGTTACTGGGCAGTTAGCCATGAGGTTTGGGGTTTTAGTTCCAGCATAGACAATGTTGGCAACTGGGCATTGTTGGGCATTTAACCAAAGCCTTAGTCCCAAATTGCTTGGCTTGCTCCTGGTTGCCCTGTGTAAAAATGTTTGCTCAATGCAGAGTAGCATTAAAATGCTCTTGATTTGGAGGATAAAGTTGTTTTGGGTTTGATGCTCAGGATGTGTTGCTCCCTGGTTATGGTGTTGGGCTATCAATCTGAATGTTGTGGGTACAAATCCCAAGTCTACTGAAGTTACCATTGTGGGTCCTTGAGCAAGACCCATTGCTCCAGGGATGATGTGGCCAACCCTGTGCTCTGACCCCAACGATATTTGTAAGTCATTTTGGATAAAAGTGTCTGCTATATGACCAAATGGAAATGTAATTGTGTTTATTAATGACACATGTTAGCTAAAAAAATGATACAATTTAAAATCATTTTCAGTGATTAACCTCTGTACATCTCTGAATTGAAATTTTAACAACTCATGAACAACATAATGTTTTAAATGTCAATAGTCAACTATAAGTCGAAGTTTGAGGTTTCAAATCAAATATGTGACATCTCACCATAAATACCAGCTATAAGGATGGAGAGAATAATAGAGCAAAAGCAAGAAAGAGGGACAGAGAGATGGAGAGAGAGAGACAGAGAGGGAGAGAGAGAGAGAGCGCACATGGGAAATTACTGACCCACCTCTATTTTTCATTACTTTTCATATTTATCTTGGCTTTACTTTAAACACACACACACACACACACCCTCACATATTTTAATTCTGTCAAAATAAACCAGAGCCGGAGCCTCTCACAGACCCATAGAATTCTTTCTGCTGTATGTTTAATGGAAAATGACCCATTTCAATCCATCATGAGTATTCTTAAGAATATGGAAATTATACAAAACTATGATACACATTTTTTGATCAATGCATAGTCTTGTTAAATATTTTACTAGTTTTGTTCCAACTAAAATAAATAAGGCTATTCTTTACCATTTCATTAGTTTCATGCAATGTTGCTAGGATATGAATTATACTTGGTGGCACCGTGGCTTAGTTGTTAGCACTTTCTCCCCGTGTCCACATTGGTTTCCTTCGGGTTCTCCAGCTTCCTCCCACAGTCCAAAAACATAGATTCATGGTAAATTGAATGCCCCATATAGTGTGTGTTAGTGTGTGTCTCTGTGTGAGTGAGTGTGTCCAGCGATAGATTGGCGTCCTGTCCTGGGTGTATCTGCACAGCGAGCAAAACGTTCTCCCCTGGATGGGCATGGGGAACCCAACCCAAGACCCTAGTAGAGGATTAAGCGGAAGATAATGAATGAATGCATTACAGTTTTTGTTCCCCGTTGTCAGAAGGCTCTATATTGTTAAAAATGTTTGATATGTTGAAGTGCATAGACTCCCGGAGCACATATTCTAACACTGCATGACATTATAATACTTATCATACTTTTGCAAAAAGATAATCCTGCAAAAAATATACAGCTTTAGAACGTCACTAATAGATTATCTAGCCAACATAAATGGATTGCAGGGTAACCCAATGATCAAAGATTTGACCCAAAATTTTTGTAAACAAAATCCTCTTTCTAAATTATCTAGGGGATTTTTTTATTAAATTAATATATTAATTATACATTAATAGATGTCACACATCTAAGTTTACACAGTTTTATATTACTAAATGTTTTACTGCATTATTGTAAAACATGCTCTTTACTTGAGATTCTAAATAACTTTAAAAAAACATTACAGTTGTTCCATATTCCAAATATTTTAGATTACTGAATCAGGTTAACTGAAATACCCTGAATATATTTGAAACCACAATGTTGTCACAAAAGCAGAAATTCCTGTATTGTTAACGATTTCTAAGTAACAGGGATTTTCCCAGAAAAAGAAGGTGATTTTTTATTGTGTTTCTGTGTAATTTTATTATTTATTTTGTGGCATTTTTAAACTGAGGTTACACTGGAATCTGTATTTCCCTTATCTTAAAAAATCTAGCATTCTGCTATGGATGCATTATTCTAGAAATCCAGAAGAGTTGAGCTGGAACAATCAAGGCTTGTCACTACTTGTAGGATGCTTGTCATTTCTGTGAGAATTTCATGCTGAATACCCAACAGATGACAAAACAAGGACCTGGAAACAGTATTAAAATGACTTATCATTGATGTAAAATTCATCATAACATGCCAACATGGTGACCCACAGGTTGTTCCTCATTTCTTTAAAGGACAAAAAATACCTAAACAAAAGTACACATGTACTGAACATATACTGCTAAAAAAACTGACTGCTAAAATTTGTTTGCCAGCACAGTTTGAAAAACATTTAATAAAAGTGTTCATTTGAAGATATTTACCATCTATAGCTTTTAATGATTATTGTGATGGATTATTGCAACACTACATTATGGAATTAATGAACACTACACAGACAAAAATTGGAACTGATATAAAAGAAAAAAAAACTACATATTCATTCATTATCTTCCACTTTATCCTCTACTAGGGTCGCAGGGGGGGAGTTCCCCATGCCCATCCAGGGGAGAATGTTTCGGGCGCTGGGCAGATACACCCAGGACATAGTGCCACTTTATCACTGACCACATTTACTCACGCAGACACACTGTACATGGGGCAATTTAGAGTATTCATTCCACCTTCTATCCATGTTTTAGGACTGTGGAAGGAAACCAGAGGACCCCGATAAATCCCACGCAGACACGGGGAGAACATGGAAACCCCACCCAGATTGGGATTCGAATCAGGAATCCCCAGCGCTGAGAGACGAACGTGCTAACCACCAAGCCACCATGCCACTCAAAAATTTATTCATTCATTAATCCTCTACTAGGGTTGCGGAGGGCTTCCCCATGCCCATCGAGGGACGTTTAGATCGCTGGGCAGATACACCCAAGACAGGAAGCCAATTTATTGCTGTGCACACTCACACAGACACACACACACTATACGGGGCAATTTAGAGCATTCAATTTACAAGTACCTTGATCCATGTTTTTGAACTGTGGGAGGACATGCAAACTCCACCCAGATTGGGATTCAAACATGGAACCCCAGTGCTGAGAGGCGAACATGCTAACCACTAAGCCACCTTAACACCCCCCTATAACAATATCCACCCATCCATTATCTTCCACTTAATCCTCTACTAAGGTCGCGGGGTGTTCCCCATGCCTATCCAGGGGAGAGCGTTTTGGGCGCTGGGCAGATACACCCAGGACAGGGCGCCAATCTATCACTGGGCACACTCACTCACACACACAAACACAAACACAAACCCCCCAAAAATATGGGGCAATTTGGAGAATTCAATTGACCTTGATCCATGTTTTTGGACTGTGGGAGGAAACCGGAGAACCCGAAGGAAACCCACTCAAACTGGGAATCCCTAGTGCTGAGAGGCGAACGTGCTAACCACTAAGCCACCGTGCCGCCCCTATAACTACATATTAAAAAAAAAAAATTACATGACTCTAGGTTGAACTTTGGTTAATGGAACATGTTAATGTTCTTGCCTTATGACAAGATGGTGCCTTGTTTAAATCCTAGGTGAGTAAACAGGGCCTTAGGATTTCCTCCAACAGTCATACTAGCATACTAATTAAGCAATAAGGTATGAAAGGGTGTGTGTTATTGTGAAATCACAGGAATTGTAGCTCTTTCATTTATTCACAATAATACACTAATCTTGAGTGCCTTATTGCTCTTATTAAACACACTATGATAAAAAAAAACAAAGATTTAATTCATTAATGCATTTATTGAAAGCCTGAAAAATAATATACTGGTCTTCCATGATGTAATATATTCCTGTTTTTGAAGTGAACGCTGATCGCTGAGTAACAGGTTTCTCTAACATTCAAATACTGCCATCTAATGGCCAAATTACAGAACGCAGTTTAATTAAACATCAGGAAAATAATTGCATATCACGCATTGATACAAATGTCAAGCAGACAGATGTGTGAGTTATTTTTTCACAGATTTTCCTCAGACTTAACGACCAGAACTATTTTATAAACGGTAATAACCCCTGTGTCAGTGGCGGGCCATGCATTTTACACCTGGGCCTTCAGTAATGCTCCATGTGAAACTTTTTTTGTCAATAAAAACATCTTATTATGCAAAAATGCAGAATAAAGAGCCATTGCATTGCAGATAGATAATCATTCTGGGGATTTTAAGAAAACAAATTTTTTAATGATCTCTTCCTTCTTAACCTATCACACGCTTCCTTAACCCACCTCCTCTTCTTTCCAAATGTCACACCTGTTTGCCCCCTCTTACCTTCACTCTATATTTCCAAAATACACTTGAACTCATTTACATTGCTCTAGTGATGAATGTCGCCTGGTGATTCAACGTCACCGTGCTGCAAACTCTTACTCTGTATCGTTCACCACTGCTAAATGATGGAACCATCTTCCCAACTTTGTCTTTTAGCATCATTTAGCATCTTCAAGAAACAACTCAAAACACATCTGTTCCACAGACACTTGAATTAAAATACAGTATATATAAACAAAAAAATATTCATTTAAATAATTATAAATAAGTTGCTGACTGGTGTTGTTCTCATTTGTGAGTCGCTTTGCATAGAAGTGTCTGCTATCAATGATTAAATGTAATGCATTGGATTTGTATGTTCTTTTGGACACGTATTTATAAAGCCCAACTCAGTGGAGTCTAATGTTTATTGTGTTTCTAAGAACAGATACACTGTTAATTCTCTGCAGTGGAACTCTGAAGCTCATTCAGGGTTACCCCTTTTTGATTGTTGCTCTTCTTCTTGTTTCTTGTGGTGGTGAACAGTACCTTCTTGGCTGATTTATTGTGCATGTTTTTCCATTTGTAAGTGGCTTTGGATAAAAGCGTAAAAATGTAATGTTACATCTAGCTTGTTACATCTACCTTCTCTCTGAATTTTACACCATCTTCTTTCTTTAGTCTCCTTCTGATTTTTGGTTCAGCCGTTACAGTTTTCCTCCACTTTAGCATCAAGGAAATCACAAACCACCATCAACTGCTATCTAACACTCTACCCGTCACCACTTTACATCCACCTGCATGTTTATTCCTCCTCAAATGTCATCGGGTGCTCCTGTATTATCATTTGCCTTCACCACATTCCTAATGTAGGCTTCTTTCAAGATTACATCCCCCATCCCCATAAATCCAATGCAACTAGCCTTTCTTTGATTTTTTCTTTTCTTCATCTCTTTTACAAATAGTATGTTAGTGTAATGGGGGGGAGGAACCAATGAACAGGCCAGTTGCCTTCCCATTTCATGTTACGAGCGACGCACTACGGCATCTTCCACTCCAACCGCGATCGCTGGAACCTACATTTGCCCCACCCACTCTGCTTCGCAGTGAATGCCGAAAGCCTGGGTAAGGGCCCTCGCAGCTCACAGGTGATGTTCTCGGACCACACGCGTCCTCACTCCTCCCGGGTTTCGGAACCAATTGTAACAGAGGGGAGAGGAAATAAGGACCGGAGACTGGAATTTACCCCAATGAACAGGCTTAATTGCCGACACGACACACGTACATTTAAAAACACAGGGCTTCTACGGTATTATCGTCCCACCAACTCGTGGTCGGTTTCTCTCCCCACAGCTTATGATGTTCCCGGTTTTTTACTGTCCAAAATCATTTGATGACAGCTCCCCTCGCACCACGGCGATCCAGCCAAACTTAGCTTTTCTCCTTTCCATCTAGCAGTATCTCTTCGTTTACTAGTTATTTTCCCTACATTCAGCATTCCAACTGCCTTCCTACCTAGTCTCTGTCTGTTTTTTGTAAAACATCCCCCTCTTCCCCTCCTCCGACTTGGCTCTACAGTGGCTTAATTTCCTCCAGTATTCTGTTGGCCTACACTACTGGCTGACATTGTTGTCCCAGGCCATCTGATAAGGTAGGAAAATTAGTTTTTCGAGCTGCATACTTGATTTGGCACAATATTTACACTGGATGCCCTGCCTGAAACCCCAAAGGACTTAAGGTTAGGAAAAGAAAATCTACTTTTATTAAATATTCATTTAGACATCCTGACATCTAATAGATTTTATATTTATTTTTTTAGATTGTTCACTTTAAAATTCAGGTGATATATCTCTTATCTTTTATTCTACATTATTGATGCATTCTTTCAAAAATATTTGATGTGCTGTCATCAAAACAATACATATAAAACCTAACCTAGAATATTAGTCATTTACAGATTTTGAGAAAATACATTTTACAACTAAAACATTATCTTTAATTTAATATTATTCATGAGGAAGTTCAGGTTTTACGTTCTTCCATAATTGTGAGATGGCAATAAAAAGAGTGGCTGATGTGTATCCTCATAAAATAACTTATCTCATTCATAATGAAGCGATGCTGTCATAATACAAAAATCAGATTACGGTAATTCACTTCTGACAAGCTCGCATAATTATTTCAGAAACTCCACATGGTTTAGAATACAGCCGAACAAAATTTGATAATTGAAGCCCGTTTTAATTAAACTTGTATGGCTTAGTGTTTAGCATGTTTGCCTCTCAGCACTGGGGATCCAGGTTTGAATCACAATCTGTGTGGAGTTTCCATGTTCTCCCCGTGTCCACTAGGTTTCATTCCACAGTCCAAAAACCTGGATTTAAGGTAAATTGAATGCTCTAAATTGCCCTA
The DNA here is from genome assembly GCA_019802505.1 of Corydoras sp. C115. Lineage (NCBI taxonomy): Eukaryota > Metazoa > Chordata > Actinopteri > Siluriformes > Callichthyidae > Corydoras > Corydoras sp. C115. Next base: position 3,613,971 of record JAFMOC010000025.1, read on the forward strand.
CATAGTGTGTGTGTGTGTGTGTGTGTTTGTGTTTGTGTGGGGGCATGGGGAACCCTCCTTGACCCTAGGAGAGGATTAACACTGTAACATTAAAATTATTCTTTGTATAAGGTATATGCCATATTTAAGATTATTTGTTAAAGTTTCAAAGGCTTCCTGACCATTTTGTACTGAAATAATCCTTTTATAAATAAAATTGACCTAAACTGCCTTTAAGGCCACACATTCATAATGGACCTTCACCCCACTTTGCGCCCCCCTTGCTGTGGTATGTAAGGAATGTTTAACCACCAAGAATCTGACATTTCCACTCCATGATCCCCAAGCAGAAGAAGCTGGAACAAGGTACTTCCCAAATGTAGAGAAAAGTGGTGGAAGTCGTGTTAAAGGACTAAATGGTGAAACAGTTCAAATGAGTTACTCAATGATTTGTAAATTATTTTCGTAAATAATATCTACCAGCTTCCTCTCTTTTAAAAAAAATGCACAGGAGGAAATCTAGATGTATTTAGCTTAAACTCAATGCTGAATTTATAAAAAACACAAAAAAACAAAAAATCAACAGACCATGTAAAGATTCACAACAGATTGACATACAAGATTTATCTTAATAAGATTGTCTGGTTTTATATTTCCTACCTACCTATATATATATATATATATATATATATATATATATATATATATATATATATATATATATATATAAAAGCCTTGTGTTTTAGCCACTAACACAATTATCTATGTATCTATGTAATCTATTATCTATGTATATTTATATGTATAGTATATATTCATTGATGTGTTAATATTATAGCAGGATGGCTGTTTTACACAAGGTGTACTTAGTGAAATTTCCTTTGTGAAGCTTGTGTTCATGCAACTGCAGCAGAGAGAGGGGAAGAGAGAGAGAGAGAGAGAGAGAGAGGCGGGGGAATAGAGAGAAATGAGTAAAGCAGATGAGTGTGTCTGGCAGTCTGTAACTGTAGTGTTTGTGGGTCAGTGTGCCAGCAGCAGCTTCTCATCAGCATAGTCACATATTACTCTCCCCAACCCCCCTCCACCACACACACACACACACACACACACACACACACACACACACAACCCGTCCCACATATACAGGCACCCAACAAACAAGAAAAAGGGGGTGAGTGATGCAGTTTAGTCAATAGACTAGAATTATATTTTTCAAGCTTTGTGTGTGTGTGTGTGTGTGTTCTTACAAGGTATATCTAACATTGTGGGAAACATGTTTGTGAGAGTAGAAATGGGAGGAGTGAAATATGAAATCCTATTATGCTTGCCTCTGCAGTATTTCTGACGCCGGTCTTTGTCTCTTATCACAAATGTGATAAACCAAATTATACTTTACAACTTACCTGGGCTTTGAAAAAAGTAATGTTAAAATAATTCAAAGATTTTTAAAATAGCATTTTAGTATTATTTCGTATTTTCGAAATAAATTCTTTCTTAATTTCTATCTTTATCAACATGTTTGGATGGTTCATATTTATTTAATCGCTCTAGTAGTGTGCCTCATAGTTATTTACATATTTTACAAGAAAACATTGAATCAATGCAGCTTTACCAAACACTCACAGAAACCACAAAGTGATATTTAAATGCAAATTAAATGGATATCAGGCAACTTTAATTGTTATAATTACCATATTATTATAATTCATTAATTCATTATCTTACTCAGGTGTTTATGATGGTTTAGTGGTTAGCATGTTCGCCTCTCAGCGCTAGGGATTCCAGCTCCGAATCCCAATATGGGTGGAGTTTCCATGTTCTCCCCGTGTCCGTGTGGGTACCTCCAGGTTCTCTGGTTTCCTCCCACAGTCCAAAAACATGAAATCAAGGTAAATTGAATCCTCTAAATTGCTCCATATTGTGTGTGTTTGTTTGTGTGAGTGAGTGTGTGCCCAGCGATAGATTGGCGTCCTGTCCTGGGTGTATCTACCCAGCACCCGAAAGTTTCTCCCCTGGTTGGGGATGTGGAACACCACCCAACCCTACTAGAGTAGCATAAAATAATGTTATCTTTCTAATTATCTAATTATCTTTCTCTGCTAGGGTCGCGTGGGGGTGTGGGGGGGGTCCCCATCAAGGGAAGAGCATTTCAGGCGGGGTCCCCATGAAGGGAAGAGCATTTCAGGCGCTGAGCAGATACACCTAGGGCAGGGTGCCAATCTATCACTCGGCACTACTCACACAAACACACACACACACACACACACACACACACACACACACACACACACACAACCCAAAACAAACCCATGCGGACATGGGGAAACATAAAAACTCCAACCAGATTAGGTTTCAGATTGGGATTTCATCCTGGATCCCCAGTGCTGAAAGGTGAATGTGCTAACCACTAAGCCACACTGTCACCCATTCATTTAATTTAATTGCTTACATAAACAATATAACCTTTAAGTTGTGCTTATAACTTCTTTGCATTCACTCGTATATTGCTATATTACTATAATCTATAGTCTCTATAATTTGTAAATAATTTCTATAGTCTATAATCCTGATCGGCCATGCAGCCTCAGGGTGAAAAGCAGTGAAACAACCTGTACAGGTTACCAGTTCATCAAAGGTAAAACACACAAACATGTTCACACTTAGGTGTAGTTTAGTATTTTCAGTTCACCTGCTAGCATGTTGTTAAAATATGGCGGGGGGAGGGTATATCTTGTGGAGCAAACACCCACAGACACAGGAATAATATGCAAATACCACCAGTCTCTCCACCTGGAAACAGAATTCATGACCTGTGTTAACCATTGCACTGCTGTAGCACCAGCCACTAATTTAAATGACCAACTTACTAACTTAATGCAGGTAAATTCATAGCTAGATACCCCCAAGGGGTCTGTGACACTATTCTAGGTGCGTCTACCAAAAGTTTTTCTTAACCAACTAATTATGCATATATTAATTTAAATAAATTAATAACCGCATTGTTTAATAATGATAATAATAATGAATTTAATACATTGTCTTCTTATAACCTCAATATGTCCACAGGGTATATAGTTCATATCTTAATCAGCAGAAGAACTAAGTGAGTTATTGTGGGGGGGTTCCTCATGCCTGTTCCAGGGGAGAACGTTACAGGCGTTTAGTTTAGGCAATTTAGTGCAGGGGTCTCAAACTCAAATTACCTGGGGGCCACTAACCAGGCTGTGTTTTCGATGAGGGGCCAGATTAAAGAATTGCAACAAAAAGCAGTGGGAAAATGGAAAATCAACTATTTATATAATAACTATGTACACATATTGTAATTCAAATACATTTTGTACATTGTACATTCAAATACACTCAGTGTTTGCTCAGTGCTTGCTACCAGAAATTTGACAGTGCTTCCTCTGACACAAATGAGCCACATTTGCTTTAAGTGAGTTTGCAGTGGACACTCTGATGATGGACTGGAGATGGGCATCGGTCAGTCTGGATCTGTGCTTGGATTTATTAAATTTTACAGTTGAGAAGAGTTTTTCACGCACATATGTACTTTTTTTCCAAGTTTTTTTCCACACACAAACACCACATTACAAATTAAGATAACATATAAAAATTTACAGAATGTATAAATGTATAATGTATAAATAATTAAACTAAATTGCGGGCCAGATTATTATTATAATATCTTTTTTTTTTTTTTAATGCTTATTTTGTTAACCCGTGAGGGGCCGTATAAGTCTGCATCACGGGCCGGATGTGGCCCGCGGGCTGGCACTTTGAGACCCCTGATTTAGTGTATTCAATTTACCTTGAATTCTCAGAGGAGAGGAGAATCCGGAGGAAACCCATGCAGACATGGAGAGAAAATGGAAATCCACCCAGATTGGGATTCGAACCTGAATCTGAGAGGCGAATGTGCTGACTATTATTGGATAAATTAAAAAGCTTAAATGATATTGATTTTTAAAAAAAGTTTTCTGTCCATACACACACACACACACACACACACACACACACACACACACAATCACACACACACACTCATTCACACAATCACTCATACACAAACACATGCACACACACTCACACCCTCTTTCACAAACACACACTCACTCACACATACATACACACATGCACACACTCACATACATACATACACTCACACACACACACACACACACACACACACACACACTCTCTCTCTCACACACAGACACACGCAAGGATGCATGCACGCACACACACGCAGACACTCACACAAACACACACACACACACACGCTCACTCACTCACCCACACACTCACACACTCACACACAATCACTCACACACACACCATTCTTCAGTTCATTCTGACTCTGTTCTCATTTTCAGTTGTACACAGCTGTGGCTCTGATGCTGCTTGGTGTATTCTCTGTTGCATGTTTATGTGACCCAGTTGTATCAAATCCCCTTTTCACTCCACCCTGTTTATGAAAGACACCTCCCCCTTTTTTGCTTTCACAGACAGAGAGAGAGGGAGACCAAGCTATGCACGGAGCTCTCATCATCTAAAGAGCAAGAAAGGTTCAGAAGGAGCAATCCAGACTTAATAATGAGCCTTTTTGTCCCTTGAAACAAATGCCAAATGTCAAAGGAACGTTCTGCATTAAATGTAGGCAACCAATAATAATAATAATAATAATAATAATAATAATAATAATAATAATAATAATAATAATAATAATAATAATAATAATAATAACACTAAATAATAATGAATAATCATTCATTTTTTCATTATCATTATTATTATCATTTTCATTACTTGATCCTCTACTTGGGTTCCCCATGCTCATCCAGGTGCTGGGCAGGTACACCCAGGACAGGGAGCCAATCTATTGCTGGACACACTCACTCACATGACTCCATATCATTTGCCATGTTTTGGTGAATTTTTTTTTTTTTTTTAAACCTTTGAACCCCCAAATAGCAAGCCAAAGTGATAGTGGCAAGAATAACACTCCCTGTTATGTTGTTATCTTAAGGAAGAAACTTTGGGCGGACCAAGACTCAGTGGGGGACTCATCCTCCTTGAGTGGTACACACAGTGTAGGACAGAGATGTACAGATTGTGTGGTGATCAGGTGACCAGTATTTAACAATTGGAAAACTCTATAAGTGCCCCTGAACGCACCGACCACGGCCTGGTGGGACGGTGGACCCGGCACATGTGCGTGAGAATAATACTGCAAAAGCCTGGTGTTTTTAAATGTACGTGTGATGTGTTGGCAATAAAGACTGTTTGTTGGGATGCAATTCTGTTTCTGGTACTCATTCCTTCGTCCCCCACGTTACAATTGGTGGCAAAATCCGTGAGGAATGAGGACGCAAGGTCCAAGAACTTCACCTCTTTGGAGGTTCCTTCCCCATCTTGTTCGGTTTTTTACGGAAAGCAAAGCTGAGCGGAAAGGCCATGGTTCCAGATGTCGCAGTTCGGAGCAGAAGGCTCTTCACAGCGATAATCATGGAGTGCTGGAACCTGCCACTCTTGTAAGGGCATCGGAGGGGAAGCTGGAGGACAAGATGTTCGTGGGTGAGCCTGATAACGCGTAAGTGGCTACACGCTGGAGAGTGGACTTCAAGAGCTCACAGGCAGATGTCTGGCCACGTGGATCCAGACACTGCTCGTAGGGCAGTGTGGCAGAATTCCCGTGGTGCAGGTGGAGAAGGCTGAGCCTCCACCTATATAAAATGTTCACATGGATTAGGTAGTTCCTCAAATACAATGTGTATCAAAATAAAAAAGTGGCAAGAATAATGAAACACTGTGAGAAAAAAATATCCTACCAGTAGATGGGTTCTGGTCCTGTGGAAATAATGTAATCAGCCAGAGACCACATTGGTGTAGGTAATTTGCCGTTGCAGGAAACAGGAGGCATTTGTTGTGTGACAAAAGGAAACTTAATTTTACCACAACTCTGATACACCAAGACACCAAGATAGAATTGACAGATGTGAACAGACAAGAAGAAAACATTTGTGGGTCATGTATTTCACACCTAGGTCTTCAGTAATGCTCCGTCTAAATTATTCCACCTGTCATTATTTTATGGCTATTAAAACATCTTATTATGCAGTATAAAGAGCATTGCATCGATAGACAACATGTTGTGGCAGGAGCACAGCGGTGCTGGGAAGAGTTTGATTTTCCGAAATTCCAGTCGGCTACATCGTTCGCAATTTTCATAAATATTCAAATGCTGATTGTAAGCCAGGTCATCTTTTTCTTTCCGATAATCAGCATGTAATTTCTGTCTCAATACATATGGTAAAAAAGTAGTTAAAGTACATACATACTGTTGTATGCAAGTCTAAAAAGATATGATCTTTCATTACATTCATTGCCATAAATGTGTGTCTTTTCCTTATTTTCCAATATATATCCAACACATGAAAACATGAACAATCAGATGACAGCAGCAGAAGGGATTTGAGGTGAGAAGCGGGGGTTAAATGCAGGAAAAGTGGTATGACAGACGGAGCTCATCGACAATATCAGTCTAACTGAGTTGTGGGGAAGATGGGTAACCGAAGAAGATAATGTGTGCAACCTTAAAGTGTGTGTGTGTGTGTGTGTGTGTGCATCTGACATGAACAAAATGCTTAAAGTAATATAATTATCACACTTCTGTATTATTGTCTCCACCTGTCAAAAAGTTATTTTGTTATTTTTTAAATGATTAGTATATGGTTTATAGTATTTTGCATATTTCCATACAATGAGCATTTTCTGTTAGCTTTTTCTGTTAGTAAACCTTTTAACTTGTAAAAAATTGAATTTTTATGTATAATGGATTACAAAATACAAATGTAGTCTTAAATAAATGATAAAATAAAACATGATATGTACAAAACAGGGCGGCACGGTGGCTTAGTGGTTAGCAAGTTCGCCTCTCAGAGCTGGGGATCCCAGGTTTGAATCCCACTCTGGGTGGAGTTGTCATGTTCTCCCTGTGTCTGTGTGGGTTTCCTCACACAGTCCAAAGACATGGATTTAAGGTAAACTAAATGCTCTAAATTGCCCTATATAGTGTGTTTATGTGTGTAAGTATGTCTGTGTGAGTGTGCACTGTGATAGATTGGCAACCTGTCCTGGGTGTATCTGCCCAGCACCTGAAATGTTCTTCCCTGGATGGGCATGAGAAACCCCCTTGTGACCATAATAGAGGATTAAGCAAAAGATGATGAATAAATAAATGAATGAATGTACAAAAGAAAGCAAAAAGGTTCAGAGTGCTTCTAATTGTTTAATTATTTTCAATATCCATCCAATCATTCATTATCTTCCACTTGATCTTATACTAGGGTTGTGTGTGGGGGGGTCATTTTGGGCGCTTGGGAGATACACCCAGGACAGGTTGCCAATCTACTGCTGGGCACACACTTACTCAAACACACACAGGCACACACAAACTATAAAGGGGTAATTTGGAGAATTCAATTGACCTTAAATCCATGTTTTAGGACTGTGGGAGGAAACCGAAGAACCTGAGGAAACCCACGTGGACACAGGGAGAGCATGGCAACTCCACCCCTATTGGGATTTGAACCTGAAATCCCCCGCGCCGAGAGGCGATTGTGCTAACCACTAAGTTACCATTAAATTACGCCCACATTTTGTGGCAGTGTCACTGCCATCCTTCACAGTAGGTACATAAAATTTTTATTCTAGGAACTCAGCCTTATCAGAATACTAAAAACCTTTTGTGTCCTGCTTCCATCTTACGTTTTTCCTGACCCTATTTGTAAGCACACGCTGTAAAAAGGTGCTTATGAGCACTCACAGCTGGAAGCGATAGTATCTTACAGCACTTCCTTTTACTGTGCGAGGGTTTAACTTATCTGCTTGCTGCCAGCGGACAGACAAGTGGCAACCGCACGTGCTCTGCTAACCCCGCCTCCACGTGCAGCAGGGGGTACGGTTGTAGAATCAAACGGCAAAGAAGCAGCCAGTGCAGAACACGGAAACCATGTCAAAATAATGTAAATAATGTAATGAAAGTCAAGAAATGCAATTTCAACCTGTTTTTCTGAACGTTTATAATTTTTAATCATGACAGTTAGGTCTTTTTGAGGTTTACTGTCAGGGCCCGGGTTTGAAGTGCTGCAGCGACGTCCCCAGTGTAATGTGACGCAGTAGAAACAGGACATCTACATAAAGCAACTAATTAACTTCAGATTTGAGTAGAATGAATCCAGCAGCTGGAAAACCTTTTAGTATTAATGTAATTCATTAATACAAATGTTCTCTCAGTGTGTCTGTCTGTGTTAGTATGTCTGTCCATGATAAGATATTAAAGGTTTGGAGATGTACACTGGACATCTTCCTGTTGCTTTGGTAAGTTCCTGCTTCCTCGCTTAAATGCAAAATTGAGACACACACACACACACACACACACACACACACACACATACATAGAAAGAGAGGATGAGAAGAGGGAGACTGAGAGCGAGAGAAAGAAGGAGACTACTAATATTATCTTAGTTCCTTCACTGCCGTCCCCACCCCCACATAGTGCTAATGGATTTTTTATGTAGTTAAGTTTCATCGATGTGACAGGGGAAAGCCAGACAGTTTAAATTGGTCTCTCTCTCTCTCTTGGTCTGTGTGTGTGTGTGTGTGTGTGTGTGTCATAATATAATATAACTCTATATATAGATGCTGCAGAAAACCTTGCAGTACTCTTGCTTCAGCGGTGAGGGGGTAGTGAGGAGGTGTATCAGTGGATTATTCTTCACATCTTTGTTTCCAGTGTAATCAAGATTTCAGCACTGTTTTTGGACTGTAGTCATGGCAACCCTCAGGCTCATTACTATTCATTCGGTTGATAGTCTGACAGAGCAGAACAGACAAATGAGGTTAGCATCAGTGATGTGACATGAAGAGAAACCCAAAGATATGAAACAACAGACAAAGAAACAACAAGCAAAGGCTACAGGTTGTCAGACTAAACAAGAAGCAGCTTCACCCGAATGCACACAGCCTAAAGATCAAGACTGGTTGATTCTACAGGTTTTATTTGTTACAATAGTTGCTTAGTAACGCTGGATAAAAAACAACGGTCATGCTGTGTCTTGTTGTCATTATTTTATCTTTTTTTCATCGTTATATGTATTGATGAGGATGACCTGCAATTTTTTCATTACCATATGTCCAAGATTTAAAAGAACGTTCACCTTGCAACAGCCACATAAATAACTTTAGGTGGTTTATTGATATTGATATTCTTAGATCTTTTCATACATATTTTATATCTTTATTTCCAGGAAAGTTGGATTTTTTGTTTTTTATGTTTTATTTTGTTCATTTAATTTTCAGCATTCAGCATTCGGCATTAATTAATTTTTTTGACATAAGTACTTTGTGCCTACACTATCAACTAACAACCAGCGGGTCATTAAATGAACATAATCATGTTGCAAGAATAAGGTCAAGAGTATAAAAAGTAAAATATGTTTCTACAGTTACCTTTTCTGTTTTAAAACTATATTTGACATATGCTTACCTTTTAGACGTTGAGATGACTCAGTAAATCAGGTTTGCATGGATTATTCATTCATGCAATATCTAGTAGAGTCATGGGGGGGGGTCCCCATGTTCATCCTGGGGAGAACGTTTCAGGTGTTGGGCAGATACACCCAGGACAGGGTGCCAATCCATCACTGGGCACACACTCTCACTCAGACACACACAAACACACTCTATATGTGGCAATTTAGAGCCTTCAATATACCTTGAATCCATGTTTTGTTTTGGATTGTGGGAGGAAACCGAGAACACGGAAACTACACTCAGATTGGAATTCGTTCCTTGAATCCCCAGCTACTAAAATACTTGAGCATGAGTTGTAGGTGTGGAATGTTCAATTAAATCAGAATAAAATAGATTATAGACCAAAAATATGGGATTAATTACATAAAAACTGCAAAAAAAAAAAAAATGTAAAAAAAAAAAAGAAAAATATAGAAATAATAAAATTATATAATTAATAATAATTAATAATTTTCTACATTTTTTTTTTACAGATCAACTAACTAAGTAGTTTTTTTGCAAGTCGGCAGAGTATAAATAGAAATAGAATCCATAAATAGATGGGTTTTGTTGCTTGGTATACCAAAGGTATTTGTGTGGCAAAAAAGTGGCCTTTAGCCTGACCATTTCCTGACATTTCAGGCTGGGTGGTAAAGGCATAGGTCCACTGCACAGTGGGGTTTTAGGAAGGAGCAGGAGTGAGTGGATGGGGAACACTGTACATTGATGACTGTTTATAAGTAGGAGTGGTGTGCTCTAGTTGTTTTAATATAAAGAAGCTATTGCTCAGACCAACCCTTCATAGCCACAGGTTTAAAAATGTATGCCCTCTGGACAACAGTTTATGTTCAGGTGTGCCATAAGGACCACAAACATACTCAGGTCCTTCCTGATCTCATATTTATTTGAAAATGCCCTTAAGATCGTTATCTTGTACCAGTGTATGAAAGCAAGAACAGCAAAAAGAGAACCTGACAAAAGGAACAGGACTCATGAGAAGTGCGACAATAAGGATCAGCTTTGGGTATTCTTGAGGCACTGCCCATTCACTCAGTGAATGGGCAGATTTCAGATTATGGTAAGCCTGTTTTTTTGGTGTTGAATGTACCCAAGGTCATGTCACAACCAATAAGTCCTCTGAGAAAGCCATTGTCTGAGAAAGCCAAACAAATGTTACTATACATAACTATATGTGGAATTTCTTTACATGATTTACATGACATGGTTTATTACTATTTTGATCATTAACAGACGCTTTTATCCAAAACGACCTACAAATATCCCAATTTGATGGTTGGAGTTAGATCACAGGGTTGGTACAGCATCCCAGGGATGAGGGTTAAGTGTTTTGCACAAAGACCCACATTAGTAACTTCAGTGGACCTGATATTTGATCCAACAGATTGATAGCCCAAAACTCTGATCAACCACACCCTTACTACTTAATAATAAGTTTTAACCTCATATATTACTGCATATTTACCTAGATCTTTAAATTATAGTGACAAAATCCTGATAAACCCCCCACCATAATTTCTAAAACTATAGTCTTTAAGACATATTTTTCAGTTTTTTAAAATCAAATTCTCTCCCTTACAAACTCTTACCCTCTTACTGTTTTGTTATAAAAAGAATTTGCTTGTGGTTTAAGCCAAACACAGTTGCAGCAATATAACAATATAACAATATAACACAGTTACAGCAATATAATAAATGTGTGTGTGTATGTGTGTGTAAGACAGAGATTCTTTATTCTTCTGCAAAGCCTGTGAATTTTAAACACTATACTATACTTTCCCCATCCTGTCTTTTATATGACCTTCACATGACTAAATTCTTCTCTTTCTTCCTTCCCTGAGGCAAAAAATCTGTTTCCTTGAAGAAAAGATAGGAAGCAGCGCTGCAGAACCAAACCTAAAACGACTCTAGAATTTGTGCTAATACAAGCAGCTAAAGTACAGCTAAAGTACATTTATAATACTCATACTCAAGTATTTAAATGCACATATCATAGGTAAAGAAAAGATTTTCTAGAATTCAATACAAGACTCTTATTTGATGTTTTGCTTTAATGCACACACAATGAGTGCACATTCAGTTGTGTTAACACAAAGCTAATGAAGACTAATATCACCAGTAATCTTAGAAAAACTATTTTCACGACAGGGTCATTTCCACACATTTAAAGTATTATATTTCACAGTGAGACAGATTTTTTAACAATTAAAAAACATATAATTTAAATTTAAACAATTTAAAAAAACAAAAAAAGTATTATTCATTATTTAAAAGTGTTACAAGGCAAGAGCATCTTCATTCTAAAAAGTAAATGTCAGCATGACTTATATTGCTAAATTAAAAACTGAAGTAACCACAGGATTGCTGGCACAATAATAAAGTGTAGATATTTGGCCACAATGCACTGTGTGAGCAAAGGCCAAACACAGTATATCAGAACATCACATCATACTATAATTGGTACTATATGTTGATGCACATTGAACTATGGGTTGACTTAGTTTTTTACACATTGCTTTTCTTATTTTGCATCATTGATTTTCTGAGGTTGTTCATACATGCATTATCTTAATCCTCTACTAGGGGGGGTTCCTCATGCCCATCCACGGGAGAACATTTCGGGCACTGGGTAGATACACCCTCGACAGGATGACAATCTATCTCTGGGCACACTCAACATCTCAACATCCACACACACCATGACTCAAACTTCCATACACACACACACACTATATGGGGCAATTTAGAGCATTCAATTTACCTTGAATCTATGTTTTTTGGACAGTGGGAAGAAAGAACCCAGAGGAAACCCATGCTGACACTTGGAATTCCCAGCACTAAGAGGCAAAACTGATAAGAGGCAAAAATGCTAACCACTGAGCCACTGTGCCCTTTTTGAGGTTGTACTTAGGTAATTTAAAATATTCTATTTCATAGTCATAGACTTCAGAGGGTATGTGTATACCTTGGCACTTACATTCGTTTGCTAGTGTCTTATAATAAGCAATTTTCTTGTTCACTTTTCATTTGAATACAGTGCCATACCAACCTCGAAATAGTTGCTGCATCTACTAAGTAGTAAAATTATCTGCTGAATGACTAAAGGTGAATGAAATTGAATGTAATGTAATGCAATGAAAAAAGGAACCTGACACTCCCTATGTAAATTTGCTACCAGATTTCAGTACTTGACACATGCTGCCCTTAAGTCTCAAACCCGGCTTCTATTAAACTTGTGTAATGATTATATTCCTTAGTACATTCCTTAGTTGGCATAACATTAACCTTTTAACACTTTCTGTCATATAAACCTGCTAAGTAACTAAGGCCCTAATGTTGTCTCCATATATAGAGTCAATGAGACAGACTAATCATACAAGCCAATAAAATGTTAACTTTTCATTCCCTGGACATAATTTAAATCGTGACTCTTTACTTTCCATAGTATAAGGTTTTGTAGGGTTGTAGGAACAATTTATTTAGCATAAATATAATGCTACAAGCATCTATTGCTCAACTCACTCCAGGTGTGGAACATGCCCAGACACAATGAGGACTGGTTACAGGTGTTGCCAGACTTAAATAAAGATTGCACTTAAATGGTTTTGTGTTTAGCACAACACAACAAACACACTTTTCTCAGGTGTATCACTGGTGTTGTGCTACCTAAATAAAACTATTCTCTGTTCTTTCTCCCAAGCCCCTCTCTTTGTGCACACACAGACAACACAGCCAAGCTTCAGGTGAAATCCATTACCTTCCTGTGTCAGAAGTGCAGCAGTACTGGGAGAAAGGCAAAGCTGAAACTTCCTTAAATCATTCAAGAAAAAGCTCCCTGTTATATTGTTATTGTAAGGAAGAAACCTTGGGAGAACCAAGGCTCAGTGGGGGACTCATCCACCTTGACTGGCCGGGCAGCATCAACAGTGTAGGTCAGCCATGTACAGATTGTGTAATGATCAGGTGACCTGTATTTAAAAATTGGAAAACTCAATAAGTCCATTATGGGTGTCCTGCAGGACTGCCATTCCAATAGAAATCCAGGTTCCATCCAGTAATCATCGTAGCCACAGTGGTTTGGCAGAGCCATGGATGAAGAGCTGACGACACCTCCAGGAAATTAGTAACACCTCAAAAGAAATAAATTCATCTCAAAAGAAATAAATCTCATTACACACTAAACTTTGACACTAATTGCTCAGATCAAACTTAATCAGCCATTGACATATTAAATGAATATGAATATGATTTCTGCTTAGTTTTATGTAACTGCAGCAAATAAAATAGTGTAGCTAATAAATTTTTACATACACATATCCTTATCCATTTTCACATATCCTTTTTAAAATTTTGAACTTCCTTCGGTCTGACATTTAATCCCTATTTTTTTATTTTTGACATATTTTATTCAAAATGTTTGTTTTATTGTCTCACTTGCCTTCTTTTCCAATTTCCTTTTTTTTATTTGCTCTTTTCGTTTATTGTGTGTGTGTGTGTAGTTTATTTACAAACATTTGGTTATATTGTTTACAACTTAAATCTCCCTCAAAATTGCTCACACAGCATACACATATTTTTGCAACTAACCTTGTTAAAACCTTTAACAAAGAGTAGTGGTTTCATTTAGTGGACTGATTATCACAAATATTTAGATTCCCACAAAGCCATCAGAGCTGGATAAAAACACTTGTAGTGGTGTGGCTAAGATCCAAACATACTGGTTGCATAACATATGGCTTCAGATGTTTTATGTCATTCTATTTTACTGGGCCAGTTCTGACCCTGGTTACAATAACATTACATAGACTGGTAAACAGTTTAGATTAGTATGTCGTTATGTGAATCTGAATGTTATGTTATGTCTACTGGTTAGTGTCCTATAAAAACAATATAAGATCTGGTGTGTATATGCTGCTCCATGATTGCTGCCTGAACGCAGAATCAGAAAAGTTAAATTTCCCAGACCACTGCGGCTATGATGATTACTGGATGGAACCTGGATTTCTATTGGTCTGGCAGTCCTGCAGGATGCCCTCAATGGACTTTTATAGTTTCCAGTTGTTAAATACGGTCACCTGATCATTACACAATCTGTACATAGCTGTCTTAGACTGTTGATGCTGCCCGGCCGCTCAAGGAGGATGAGTCCCCCACTGAGTCTTAGTCCTTCCAAGGTTTCTTCCTAAAAATAACAATATAACAGGGAGTTTGTTCTTGCCACTGTAAAGCTACTTTGTGACAATGTGCTATTGTAAAAAGCGCTATAAAAACAAATTACTTGAACTTAAATATAAAAATGTTAAGAAATTTGTGTTTTTCCTGTTTTCATTCATTTACATGCTTGAAAAAGAAAAAAAAGTAGTAGTCTTTAGATAAACTAGAAAACGTTCCAATTAAATAAATTATTGTTCAGTACGAATAATTCATTTATTTGATATTTTCATATTTTCAATATAACAGTGAGCAGAAGGGTTGACCTGTACAAGAGACAGGGGTGGTAGGGAAGTAAAGCCAGTTGAATTGGTGGTGGATTTAAAATGTTTTTTATGTATTTTTTCTTAAAATACCATAATTGTTGTTTACAGTTGTTGATTGTTTTTTAATAGCTGCATGGCCATGTGAACGCTGTCATGATGTGAAGGCTTGAAACTGCACTACTCACAGATGCAGCTGAACTAAATTATTTATTTAAGTTTCTAGAGTCGTTTTGACATAATTTTAACCAAAGGCGTGTAAAAGTAGAAAAGAGAAAGATCTTTAGCATTTGGTACAAGAAACAAATAGAAACACAAAGAAAAGTGTATTAGAGTTTGTATTACATGTCAATGGTGCCACAAGCCTTTCCAAAAGCTGAACTTTAATTTATTCATTCTTTATCTTCTGCTTAGTACAACACTAGACTACAACACCATGCCCATTTAGGGGAGAACATTCGGGCGCTTGACAGATACACTCAGGACAGGGTACCAATCTATCACTGGGCACACACTCATTCACACAGATACACACACAATTTAGAGCATTCAATTTACTGTGAATCCATATATTTGGACTGTGGGATGAAACCAGAGAACTTGGAGGAAACCCACACAGACATGGGGAGAACATGGAAACTCCACCCAGATTGGGATTCGAACCTGGAAGCCCCAGTGTTGAGGGGCGATTGTGCTAACCACTAAGCCACCATGTCCCCCTTATTTATTCATTCATTCATTCATTATCTCCCGCTTTATCCTCTATTAGGGTCGCGGTGGGGTTCCCCATGCCCATCCAGGGGAGAACGTCTCGGGCGCTGGGCAGAAAGACCCAGGACAGGGCGCCAATCCATCGCTGGGCACACACTCACTCACACAGACACACTCTATATGAGGCAATTTTTGAGAATTCAATTGACTTGATCCATGTTTTTGGACTGTGGGAGGAAACAGGAGAACCCGGAGGAAACCCACGCAGACACAGGGAGAACATGGAAACTCCACCCAGATGGGGATTCGAACCGGGAATCCCTAGAGAGGCAAACGTGCTAACCACTAAGCCACCGTGCCATCCCCCTTTATTTATTTATTTATTTATAATAAGTGTTTTGGAAGAGATGTGTTTTGAGTTGTTTCTTTAAGATGCTAAGTGACTCTGCCTTACGGCCAGAGTTGGAAAGATCGTTTCACTACTTTGCAGTGGCAAACGCTACGCTAGTGAGAATTAGCACCACTGTGAGGTAGAATCACCAGGTGATATACATTACAAGAGCAAAGTGAATGAGTTGGAGTGTATTTTGGAACTATAGAGTGAAGGTAAGAGAGGGAAGATCCAGAGATTGTCCTGTAGGTCAGAGTCAGTGTCTCGTACTGAATGCAGCAGCTACAGGGAGCCAATGGAGAGAGAGGAGTAATGGAGTGACATGAGTTCACTTGGGCTGGTTAAACACAAGTCGTACTACAGAGTTTTGAATCAGTTGAAGAGGCCTGATTATCCACCTGGGAGACCGGAAAGCAATGCAATTCAATAATCGAGCTGGGATAGTATGTGGGCTTGAACTAACAGCTGCGTATAGCTATGAAGCAATGTGTACATTAATGCATGTGTGTACAGAGACCCCTAACCGCTCAGTCTTATTTGTTAGGAATGTCAAGGAGTGTCAAAGTAAAGAACCCAACACTTATCTGTTGGAATGTTATTTACAGGCTTCTTGTTAGGTTTACGATCATTTTTGGGCTCAATTACATTTAAACCCATTGCACTTATAAGGCTCAAGATCTCAAAAACTTCAGTCAGGAAGGTTATGTAAATATATACAACTTTCGAAAAAATCCAGGGTCTGTTTGAACAGGAAAAAAAGTGACATATTTATACATCTAATATTTCCTTTCACTGTTTACTAAAAATTACATTACACTTGTAGAACTGTTGCATCAAAGCAACAACACACTCTCAAAAATATTTGAACAATTTATTTAGCTATTTAAAAATCTATTCATTCACCCCTACACTTATTTTAAAAAAAAGTATATGCATGGCATGGTGGTTAGCACATTTGTCTCTAAGCACTGGGAATTCCGGGTTTGAATCCCGATCTGGGTGGAGTTTCCATGTTCTCCCCGTGTCCGCATGGGCTTCCACTGGGTCCGGTGTCCTCCCACAGTCCAAAAACATGGATGTAAGGTGAATCGGCTGCTCTAAATTCTCCCTATATTATGTGTGTCCGCAGGACTGATAGAGAGTGAGGGTTGTGTCAGGAAAGTCTAAAATGTAAGTTCATCGCTGTGGCAACCCCTGAATAATAAAGAGTAAAAGCACCGAAAGAAGAAGAAGTAGAAGAATAGAAGAAGAAGATATATTATACATCTTATAATAACCTATATCTGTTATATCTATCTGTCATATCTATCTGTGTATATCTTATTTACACATATATGTAGGACATGTATATTTTCTTATGTATATATGTATATACACATCAGTATTCTCTGTATCACACAGCACTGCACTTTATGTAAATTATATTATATATTGCACTTTTGGTTAGATGCTTGTTTATTTTGAGGTGTTATTAATTTCCTGGAGTTGTCGTCAGCTCTTCATCCATGGCTCTGCCAAACCACTGTGACGATTACTGGATGGAACCTGGATTTTTATTGGTCTGGCAGTCCTTTATGATGCCCTCAATGGACTTATATAGTTTCCAATTGGTAAATACGGGGTCACCTGATCATCACACAATCTGTACATGTCTGTCCTACACTGTTGATGCTGCCCGGCTCAAGAAGGACAAGTCCCCAACTGAGCCTTGGTTCTCCCAATGTTTCTTCCTTATAATAACAACACAACAGGGAGCTTTTTCTTGCCCTGTCACTTCAGCTTGCTCTTTGGGTGTTCAAAGGGTTATTACACTGTAAAGCATATGCTATAACTTGAAAATTACTAACTACATTTCATAAAGTCGAAATGCATCTAATCTAATTTAATGTCGATATTGATCATATTATGCTCATTTATTATATCACAACAGCATTTATCTATCCATATATATTACCCTGATCTTTCTGTGTGCCTCTAATCAGTCAAGTCCCTGCTATTGCATTTAAAATGAAGTCTTAAACATGATCTGTGTGTAAATTTTTTTTAACCAAATATAAACAATTTGTCCTATTCTTTCCTGGCCTACCCTTTAAGGTAACAGGAAGCGCTGCTTTGCCCCTGTGACAAGTCTTAGTCAATGATGGCTCATCACACAGGAAACAGGAAGTGCCCTCACCCACATGCTTTAAACCAGACCTCATAGAGCTTGACTTCTTTTTGTTCTTTGGTTTTATTTGGACCCTATGATAAACAGTATAATTTCAAATAATATTTATATTTTCAAATTTAATTATGGAAGTCACAACATATATGTATATACACTACTACAATACAGTAAAGGTTACACTGACTTGTTTTATAAAGTAATGAATTATTACCATGCATATGAACAGATGCCGCTCAGAGGGGAAAGACCAGAACCAGGGAGACAGGAAGACCAAGAAGCTGTAAGCTGCACCTGTTGCTTATCTGTGTAAAGTGTCTGTGTCTTTGCAGGAAGATTAATGACTGCTAAAAAATGTTGAACTTATAAACTTGTTATACTGGTGCTTAATTTTAGAGCAATGGGGACAAAATGTAGACAAACAATGTGACCAGTGGGCATGTCAAGTTTGATACCCAGTAAGAAGGCATGGCTCCACTTTGCCCCATAAAGTTGTGAAAGCCAGAGTGGCAGCTAAAGTCAAAATGTCACCTCCCACCTAAACACTGGAGCAAGTGCTGTTTCTACCTGCCCATCTGATTTGAGATAGGGGGACAAAAGACAGATAGAAAATTGTCCAGGAGAAGTTCTCTAGCAGACATAGCCATCTTTTAAAGATTGTGGCTTCAATTACAATGGGATGTGCAGGTGGCTAAACACTAAGGAGTGAGATAACACAGGGCTGTTAAGAAAAAAAAAAACATTCATAAAACCCAAAGATCAGCAGTCCTGCAAACTTTCTTTCTGCCTGGCTTTGATGTGGTTATTTTGCTGTTCGGTTTTGTGAGGAGGAGAGCAACAGTTCTCTTGGCAGCAATCTTCCATAGTGAGTTGGTATTTTCCTGGTAAAATTACACCACTCCAATGTGCGACACGGTCCATTCAGTAAGCCGCCAGCTGCATGGACTAAAGCGAACCAATTCTGTGGTGCTGCTGATGCACTGAGAATAATGAAATGTGTAGTCATGGTGTCACACCTCCAGCTCCCCGCTGTCTTTATGTTCCCCTTCATGCTCTCCCTCACCTGAGTTTTAATTCTGCACCCTGTCCCAGTCATTTGGTTAATTAGCTTAATTGGTTTGATTATCTCCATAGTGTTTCCCCATCATTCTTACACGCATCTGTGGGACACAGTCACCACCCTCAATTCTTCACAGTGAGCCATCTGTTGGGACATATTGGCCTCCTGTCACCCTGTCCGCCAGGGATCTCCTTACCTGAAGAGCCCGGGCTTCGGATTTTGTTGTTTTTACATTTGGAACTGGCAATGTACTTTAAGTTTGTGAGGCTACATTAAAAGGTGACTCACTGCATTTCAATGTCGTCGCTCCTTTCAAGTGCGCCGTGACACATGGGGGGTCAGTTTTCCACTTTGGTTTGGTTGTTTGCAGTGTCACCTTGAAACAGAATGTGACAAGAACCAAAAAGGAGTGAGCAGTAGAGTAAAGTTTGTGAAAAACATTTGGCTGCACTCAATAAAGTGAAAGCACCACAATAAGAGCAGCGGACAGGACCACGATGGTATTTTTTTGGTAGAATACTGTGTTTACAGTGTTCGGATCCTCTAATCTGTTTTTTGTTTTGCAGCTCGGCCTTGTGACTTCAACTCAAACTCATACAATGAATAAAATGTTATTTTCACGTCAGAATATTAACCTGTTGTTGGCACGTGTAGAATCTGATGGCAGAGCTGCGATTAAACGCTAAATTATAAATAAGAGCCAGGGAAGTAGATGAGGTATTGTATTTTTGTTTTTTCAAAACAGAACTGCATTCCTTGAACTACATTCAATCCAGTTCAACCTATACAACTGAACTATACAGTCTGTGTGTTTGTTGCATGAAGTAAACCTCCCCACGCTTGCATTATGGTCAAGAAGCAAATTATGACACCAATAAATATTATCCTTTTAAAGAATCCAAACATTGTAATTGTAAATACTTTATTAAAGTTTCCATATATTTCATGCTGTATAATTATATATAATAAGATTTTAAACATGTCTAAAGTAAATCATGCAATTTCTTATTCTTGGCATTAGTTGAAAACCTCATCTGGATTGTTTGTTTGAAGTTGTTTTGAATCTTAATTAAAGTCTACAAAAGGAAAAGAAAACGCTGGGCAGATACACCCAGGACAGGGTGTCTGTCAGGGTTGGGAGCGCTAGGCCACTCCCCCCTGTTTTCGAAGTATGGTTTTGTCTGTTCGGGGTTCCAGTAGGTAGGGCCCACCCCCGAGGCTTGGGATTGGGTCCTACCTAATCACATGTGGCCTGCTGACTACACTTAAAGAGCGCATGCTCCCTGAGTGAGCAGGCCAGCATTACACGCGTCAATACGTATGTTACTTTTGGTTGCTATGTGCTACGGTTGTTTGAATTTATGTTTTGGTTTATTTGGGTTTGGGTTTTTCGGGTGCTGGGCAGATACACGCAGGACAGGGTGCCAATCTATAGCTGGGCACACAAACTATATGGGGCAATTTAGAGCATTCAATTTTTATATGCAATATTTTGTTTGTAAATTATTCATTCATTTATTCATTATCTTCCGCTTTATCTTCTACTAGGGTCGCGGGGTGAACGTTTCGGGCGCTGGGCAGATACACCCAGGACAGGGTGCCAATCTATTACAGAGCACACTCACTCACACACACACACACAAATACACTCTATATGGGGCAATTTGGAGAATTCAATTTACCTTAAATCCATGTTTTTGAACTGTGGGAGGAAATCGGAGAACCTGGAGGAAACCCAACATGGAAAACATGGAAACTCCACCCAGATTGGGATTTGAACCTGGATCCCCAGCCCTGAGAGGAGAACTTGCTAACCACTAAGCCGCCTTGCTGCCCTGTTAGTAAACCAATAAGAAAAAATAAGAAAAAAATAGTGGTCTGTTGGTAATAAAAATAAATTTACCTAGCTTTATAAATGGAATTATATTTGTTAGTCACAACATTAAAAATAATATTTTTTCTGTTATTTTTTCAGTTAAGGTTCATAAGACCTTTGATAATAATGCAGTATTGTCATGCATCTCTCTCTCGTTCTCTCTCTCTCCTTTTGTCTTCTCTCTTTCACTACCCCCTTCACCTCTGGTTGTGTGTGTTTGTGTGAGAGCGAGTCTAAGGAATTTGTTGGAATTTGTCCAGGAGTGTGTGTGTGAGCCAGCACATAGCTCTGGAATCTATTAAAATCAGATAAATCAGCAAAAGCACCAAATACTAAAGGAATGAGTAAGAGTCTGTGAGTGAGACACTCAGACTTACTGTACACTGTTTTCAGTCTGTGTCACTTTTCTCCTCCTTTCAAGCTAGTAATTAGTCCATGCAGTATGAGTGTAGACTCTTAATAAGACGTTACATGAACATTTTACTAATGCAGGGACCTGACTGCATTATGAATCAGAACAATATATTCTAAGAAGTAATAAAAACGAAACATATTGAGAGTTTAAGCAATACAATGTACAAAGTGTATCTAAACCATAATATCTATTCATCTATTATCTTTCGCTTTATCCTCTACTAGGGGAGGTTCCCCATGCCCATCCAGGGGAGATCGTTTCGGGTGCTGGGCAAGTACACCCAGGATAAGGAACCAATATTTGTCTGGGCACACACTCACTCACACAGACACACACATACAAATGCACACTATATAGGGAAATTTAGAGCCTTCAATTTACCTTGAATCCATGTGTGGATTGTGGAAATAGACAATAGATAGGTTTTGTATCAATTCATTTGCGGAACAGCTCTAAAGATGTATATTTATTTGTGAAACAAGTACGAAAAAACAAAAAACTGAAAACTGTAACACTTTCTATGAATCCGGTATTCATAATGCATTATAAGTGCATGAAAAAGCTTTATAACGTATTCATAATGCTTTACAACATTTGTCATAAGTCTTTGTTAATGTACATAACAAAGACTTAAGTCTTTGTTAATGTACATAATGTACAATATGACATAAGGTTTTATAACACAACGTGACATAACGTATTGTAATATGAATTTATTTAAACGTTTAATTTTTTGGATGTTTCGACTGATTCTTGCTTAAAACAAGATGATTACACTACTTAATGTCTGTAATTTATAAGCTGTTATAAGTCATTATGTACTATGTATGCAGTCTCTTTCAAAGGCAATCAATGACAATTTACTTTATGCCTGTAAAGAGAGCTTATAAGCTTTTATAAACAGTTATAAGAACGTATAAAGTCGTTTTTAGGAAAAGCAGTTATAGCATCAAAGAAATTTTCCAAAAAAAGCATTGGTTATAAGGCTTTATGTCGCTGGTCACTATAATAAATTGATGAACAGTTAAAATGTATCATTTGTAATGCATTATGTCAATTTGTGTTATAAAGCCTTATGGCATGTTCTTATAACACTTTATGAGTGTGGTTATGTACATCTATGAAGATTAACAAAGGCTTATGACAAGTATTATTAAACATTATGAATACTTTATAAAGCTTTTTAAATGTGTTAAATACCGGATTTAGATAGCGTCTTACCGAAGCATCTACTGACAACACTTTACTTTATGCCGGTAAAGAGAGCTTATAACCTTTTATAAACAGTTATGAGCACTTATAAAGTCATTTTCATGAAAATCATTCATTAAACACAAATGTTATAAGGCTTTATGTCACTAGTCTCTATAACAAATTGATGAACAGTTAAAATATATAATGTATAATGCATTATGCCACTTTGTGTTAGAAAGCCTTATGGCATGTTCTTATAAGACTTTATATGTGTGCTTATGTACATCTATGAACATTAACAAAGGCTTATTGCAAGCCTTTGTTAATGTATGTTGTAAGTACTTTGTGTAGTTAACATCTTCCGGCAAATAAAGCTGTCTGTATTAGCCTTTCACATCTAGCCACTAGTTGTGGCAATGTTAGCTAACTCCTCAGAGAAAAACTTTTCTGCTCCTCCAAGTTGGATGCTTTCCACTGATGAACAGCAATCTGTGTATGACCACATATCCTCTAGGCCATTCCAACCGATTTAGTTCCCCTTAAACCACTCAAATGTTGCTTCAACAGTACGTTTAGGGTCGTGATCCTAGTGGAAGGAGACAGTCTCAAATTACAGGCAGACATGAAAATGGCTTGCTCATGAATATTCCTGTATTAAACACCATCCATTTTACCATTCATTTTGATCAGATTCTCAAGACCTGCTGCTGAGAAATATCCACAGCATAATGCTGCCGCCACTGTGTTTCACTCTGGGGTTGTTCTTGGGTCATTGGGTTTGTGCCAGATATAGTGTCTTCCTTCTAACCAAAACAATCCATTTTACTATCATCTGACTGGGGCAGGATTGCCATGACGTGAAGGGAGAAGGCAGAGCGTCGTTGATGGACTTTGATTACGGTAAATGAATGAACCTGACACAGCTCCCCCTAATGAGCTGCGTGGGCATGTTCTCCAGCAGGGGTGTACGCCTGGCTTTCGGCTCTTGCGGGGCAAGTTGAGGTTCCAGTGACTGCAGTTAGAGCGGAAGATGCCGGGGTGTGTTGCCCATCGGGGGAAGGCATGAGGAGAACATGGAAACCACCCAGATTGGGATTTGAACCTAGCACTTAGAGGCAAATGTGCTAACCACTTAGTGGTTATATACATTTACATTTACATTAGGTCATTTTGCAGACGCTTTTATCCAAAGCGACTTACAAGGTGAGCACAGGGTTAATCACAACATCCCTGGTTAAGGGTCTTGCTCAAGGACCCACACTGGTAACTTCAGTGGACCTGGGATTTGAACCGCCAACCTTCAGATTGATATCCCAATGCCCTAACCACTGAGCTACCACACCCACAGTTATATACTGTACACCATTCCATTATCTTCCACTTTATCCTCTATTAGGGTCGTGGGGGGGGGGGGTTCCCCATGCCCATCCAGGGGAGAACGTCTCGGCGCTGGGCAGATACACCCAGGACAGGGCGCCAATCTAGCTCTGAGCACACACTTACACACAGACACCACAGTTCTCCCCTGGATGGGCATGGGGAACCCCCCCGCGACCCTAATATAGGATAAAGCGGAAGATAATCGATGGATGGATGTTACAGTACATACGTATTACCTATAGAATACTTGGTCAACTAATAGTTTTTTTTGTTAGTAAATCATTCATTCATTCATTCATTCATTATCTTCTCCTTAATCCTCTACTAGGATCATGGGGGGGGTTCCCAATGCCCATCCAAGGGGGGATGTTACAGGCGCTGGGCAGATACACCCAGGCAGGGCGCCAATCTATCGTTGGGCACACTTACTCACACAAACACACTCTACTGTATATGGGGAAATTCAGAGCATACAATTTACCTTGAATACATGTTTTTGGACTGTGGGAGGAAATCGGAAAACCCAGAGGAAACCCAAGCAGACACGGGGAGAACATGGAAACGCCACCCAGATTGAAACCAGAATTCCCAGTGCTGAGAGGCGAACGTGCTAACCACTAAGGCACCGTGCCGCCCCGTTAGTTAAACAATAAGAATAAAAAATAATTAACTAGTGGTTTGTCTGTAATAAATGTACCTAAGTTTATAAATAGAATTATATTTGTTGTATG
Organism: Corydoras sp. C115; assembly: GCA_019802505.1. Classification (NCBI taxonomy): domain Eukaryota; kingdom Metazoa; phylum Chordata; class Actinopteri; order Siluriformes; family Callichthyidae; genus Corydoras; species Corydoras sp. C115. The sequence goes on from JAFMOC010000025.1 coordinate 3,638,940, forward strand.
AATGCACCTGACACGGCTCACCTAATGAGCTGGGTGGGCATGTTCTCCACGTCTGGACCCAGGCTTTCGGCTCCAGCAACCTAATCTAAGCAAGTTAAGGTTCCAGCAACCGCAGTGGATCATGCAAGGTTTGGGCATTCGATTGGCCACCCGTCCCTGTAAAACCCTAACCGCTATGAAAACAACAAGAGGAATGCATGCAGAAATTTAAAAAAGGGTTAGCACCCACATAAACCAAATACCATACCTTAGTGTGTGTGCTGCTCTTATAACCACACAAATTGGGTCAACGTACCTCAAAGGGCAAGCGGCCATGTAAGTGGTACACTAGTTCAAATACTGTATTGGCAACTACAGGAAGAAACTGAACCGCTGAGCACTGCCCACAAAAAAAGCTACAATCGCACTCTGTGGCATAAGTTTCAACTCACCATGTGGTTGCTCCCAAATATTCACCCTTACTCTCACGCACTTACTTAGCTGGTGGTAGAGTGTACTTGCACTTTCAGCAAAGGAAGCTCTGTTGCCCAGTAATGAGCTTCCACATGGCACTTGTGCCAACCTGTCTGGCGCAGCAGTTAAGAAAGGTGTACCAACAGATGTTCCAGCAATAATTAGAGGTTTCTGCTGTGATCATATTACAGAATTATCAATTTTCGTCAGGTGCAGTCTGCACTCGTATTATCTGTCCCTATTGATGCCCCTATTCTGGAACAACCAATAATGTTTTACAAGCTACATGTTCAAAAATTATAAAAGAAATCCCACAACTTTGTAACAAGCTAAAGCCTTTAATGACAAACTTAAGAATAACACCTGTAAAATAAAATATAAAAGATAATTTATATTCAGCAAAGCTCTTAAAATGTAACATGTTGTAACCAGTGAGTAACTATTTCCGCCTTTGTATTGGTCTTATTTGGATAAAAGATCGAACATATGGTAAAATAGATTACAACAGATGATTCATTGCCTCTTTTGCCCTTGCAGCTATGTTTAGGTTTACGTTTAGGTCATTTAAAAGACACTTTCAGCCAAAGTTACTTACAAGTATCCCGACTTAATGTTGTAGGGTCAGAACACAGGGTTGATCTAGCATCCTAGGAACAATGAGGGCTAAAGGCCTTGTTCAAGGACCCCCATTGGTAACATTAGTGGAGCTGGAATTTGAACCCACAGCCGTTGAACCCTTCATAAAGACCATACATGGCTTGCCTGGTGGACACGCAAAAATGTACACAAATCTCTAAGTAATAACCCTCTATTTTGAAGACTTTGTTGGGATATAAGCAAAAGTAGAGACTCTCAGCACTTGGAATCCAGGACAAGTCCCCCACTGAGCCTTGATCCTCCCAAGGTTTCTTTAAACAACATAACAGGACGTTTTTTCTTGCCACTGTCTCTTCGGCTTGCTCTTTGGGGGTTCAAAGGCTTATAATACTGTAAAGCTGCTCTGTAACAATGTACTATATTACAAAGCACTCTATAAATAAATTACTTATATACTTACTAATTAACTGAAACAAAAATTAAAAAGGTAAGGAGTGAAACACTTCTTACAAAGTGAATGTGGAATAAAACCACCACAATTTGGAGAATTCAATTGACCTTGATCCATGTTTGACAGTGGGAGGAAACCCACACAGGACATGGGGAGAACATGGAAACTCCAACCAGATTGGGATTTGAACCATAAATCCCCAGTGCTGAGAGGGGAATGTGTTAACCACTAAGCCACCAGAATAAAACCGAATTAGTGCAATTATGTCCTGCTTGAAACCAAAGCAACACCACTAAAGCACACGTTTTTCCTTACAAAGCAGTCCACGAAATAAGTAAAAAAAAAAAAAAAAAATCCCATTTATGGCTTAATCACTTAACTTACTTCTATTAATGTGGCCTTGCTGTTTTCTGTCCCTTTAATGAGTTGAAAACAGGACAAAGATGCAGATGAACAAAAAAGGTTTTTTATTAAGTAGCAAAATCAAAGGTCAGAGAACGAAAAAGAGTCTGAGAAGAGCGGACTCGGAACCACGCTAAGAATGTAACTGAAAAGTTCATCAAACTTAAAGGGGTGGATTAGAATCTACCAATCCCTAAACCAGAGGGCTACTGCTGCACCACTGGGGAATGAACACAGGTTGAGCCAACTAGGCTCAACAACTTAAGCACAGGACACAAATGCAGTTTCCCCACACAAGAGGTGGACCTGCTCCCCACTCTGCACCTAAAAACTTAGAGGAAGAGGGGAAGGGGGAAAGACAGCAATTAGACCAAGGGAAAAAACACAATTTGTTATTTTTTAGTCACCTGGTCTCAAACCTGGGTCAGAGCTGAGCACTTAGCAGGATTACCAATGAAGGGAGCACCATAAAGGCTAAGATGCAGGCTCAGGTCCCATACAACACACTGCTGGTTGGTAGGACTGCTGGTTAGTCTACAGAGGTCCCAACAACTCTTAGGGTAAAATACTTTTCCTGCTTAATAGAGAGTTGAAATACCTCCCGTCTCCTGACGGTACCATGGCTGACCCCTCTAAACGGGCCCAGTCGTACCCACTAACCCAACAATTGCACATGTGACCCATACAGTGGCAAAATCAAGGCTGCCGCACTTACCAGCCACAGAGCAGCTCCTTAAATAGGGAAGCTGCAGCTGGTGCACGTTAGCCCTGATTAGGAGCTCCAGGATAAAAGACGCACAAAAAGCTCTGTAACTTCAATGGCACTTGGTACCAGAGCTTCATGTGTGGGATGATCCAGAGACCCTAACAGTCCTGCCAAAACTATTTGCTTTGACATAGTTAGTCTGGCGAGTGAGATACTATACGATAATACTTTATTGTGAGTTTTACAACTTTTGACATAAAAACATCAACAGGCTAAGAATCAAGCTCATAAGAAATTTATTTAATTGAATCATAAAATAACATGTTATTTATAGAACATAGACACCTAAGAAAGCTGTAAGGTTTCTGCTTTTGATTTTTGTTGCTTTTTTTCTGTAACTACATCGGTATTTTTGCTGTGACCAAACAGTGTAAACTTCCTCTAAAGAAAGTACCTCTTTACCCCCAAGTACCCCCAAAAGGGTGCACGGCATCACCCACTTATGCCCTATTTAATGATGACTCAGCTGTTCACTTTGATTTCACACAGACCGTGTCATCCTACATGTTAGACTGAGTAAAAACTTGTCTTTGTACATGTGTATAGAGATGAAAGCAATGGCGGGAAAGGTGACATCATTTGCCAAATGACACATTTTCCGTGGGGTCACATGGGAAATGACATGCATACTTCACGCCTGCACGAAGCGAACCTGTCTCAGCTTGCGACAGTCTTACACAACTGCTGAGCAATAAGCAAAGTTCAGGGAGGAAAGTTCACTTTATCTGCTGACAGATGCAGGAAACAGTTGTTACTGAAAAGGAAGTAAGAGCACGTACAGGATGGGACAGGATCGTGAGCACGCCTTTACAAGCACTCACTCACTACAATTCGGATCTGCACACTGGCTTAACGATGAATCAGAGCCATGTGATGAACACTTTATGATTAGCAGACAACATGTTGTGAAGATTACTCCAGATTGTCTTTTCCAAAAATTATGGTAGATAATAATCTAAATAAATCAAAATTTTAATAGAAGCCTCTTTTGTATATATAATAACCACTCTTGTACTTCAGTTTTAGTGTGTATTTGAAACTCCTTTTATGTGCAATATCCTAATTATGATTCAAATGTGCAATATATCACTACCACCTATCCCAAAGTGCAACATGTCTAATTCTTTAATTGAATATATAACTCACATACACATGCTGCTTTACTTTTTACTTCATTCTGCATTATTTGGTATTTTTAGTTAAATTTTGTGTACCACGTTTATTAGTAATCTTTACTCTTCTTCTGTATATACTAACACACATCTGTGAAGCATCTGTGAAAACGTCAATTTCCCTCTGGGAATTATTAAAGTATTCTGATTCTGATTCTGAAAATCAGAGACCACTCCAATTCCAATTCATTGTAAAAGGGTTCGGTTTAGGTTTCTTCTTTGCAAGTCCCATTTGTGGTTTAAACTTGTAAAGCCACATCTTTATATTCCTAACCTTGGGTTTATGAATCATGTTACCACTGGAGTTGTTTCAGTTTTACAGCCACAAAACAATTACGGAAAATCTTTAAAATGGAGCTTAATGATAAACTTGGATTACTTTACAGTGAAACAAATTCAAACCCTGAGAAATAGATGTGTTCAAATTCTTCGACCCATTTCAGCAATCAGAATTTTACCATTTTAGGTGAATGATGGTGACATATGGAATAAATTTGAAGAACAATAGATAAAATAAGCATGGCGGCTTAGTGGTTAGCACGTTCTCCACTCAGCAATGGGGCTTCCAGGTTCGAATCTGGGAGGAGTTTCCATGTTCTCCCTGTATCTGTGTGGGTTTCCTCCAGGTTCTCTGGTTTCTGCCATAGTCCAAAAAAAAAAAAAGCACGGATTCAAGGTAAATTGGATTCTCTAAATTGCCCCATATAGTATGTGTTAGTGAGTTAGTGTGTATTTCTGTGTGAGAGAGTGTGTCCAGCGATAGATTGGTGCCCTGTCCTGGGTGTATCTGCCCAGCGCCCGAAACGTTCTCCCCTGGATAGGCATGGGGAAACACCCCCCCCCCCCCCCCGCAACCCAGGTTCGAATCCCAATCTGGGTTGAGTTTTCATGTTCTCCCCCTGTCTGTGTGGGTTTCCTCGCACAGTCCAAAAAAAAAAAACATGGATTCAAGGTAAATGAAATGCTCTAAATTACCCCATATAAAGTGTGTTGGCATGTGAGTGCCCACTGATAGATTGGCCCCTGGTCCTGGGTGTATCTGCCCAGTGCCATTTTGTTATTTTCTCAATTATTATTTCAAAACAGATATACATTTTATAAGTAATGCCAAAAAATCTGTAGCTAAAATAATGTAATTATTATTATTATCATTATTATTTATGTATTTTTTAAATCCTCCATAAGCTGTTGATCCAACAGTCCTATAATAAAGATAATAAAAAGCCCTTCATGGCTGACATGAAGGCTGTTAAAACTTTCAAATCAAATTTTCCATCTGGGATCACTGCAACTGTGTAAAAACCTGCTAAATATATTCTATATATATATTCTATATATACTAAATGTAAATATATTCGCTCTGTAATTTCTACTCGATGGCGAAAGTAACTGATTTATTTATAATAAAAGGGATGTTCACAGGGACACGGAGCCCACTTCTGACTTTCAACCTATGGCCCCGGCTTGACAGGGATGTGTTTCCTGCTTCCTGTTTGAAGCAGGAAATATTGGCTGCTGCAGAAAACAAGCCAGGCATCAGGGAAGTGATCTCACAGCACCTGCGAGTAGAGTGTTAAAGCACATACGAAAACACAGCTCCATTTCCCATGCAGCTGTAAGCAGTCGGAAGTGATCCAGACTGATGTAGTCTTTCTCCCATAAGATTTCATTTTTTTAAAGCTAAGGAATTTAGACACTGTTCTGTTTTGCTCAAACAAAAAACTGATATTAAAGTACCTTTATACATGTAAAAGCACAAATAACATCATATTACACATAGGGACTGGTTGAAACATAAATTCATGTAGTTTACAATTATAACAATTATTAATTTCCTAAATATTTCAGATAACTCTTTTACATTTTATGGTACAGAAACCAAAAAATGAATACAGCTCAGCTTGGTACTGGGAATTGCAGTTTCGAATCCCAATCTGGGTGGAGTTTGCATGTCTCCCTGTGCTTGTGTGGGTTACCTACGGCTTCTTCGGTTTCCTCCCACAGGCCAAAAACATGGATCAAGGTAAATTGAATGCTCTAAATATATATGCCCAACATATATATATATATATATATATATATATATATATTTTTTTTTTTTTTTTTTTTTTTTTTTTTTTTTCTTTTTTTTCTTTTTTTTATATATTTTATCTCCACACCCAACTTTCCAATTTCATACCTTATATTTAGATGTATTTTTTTTCTTAATGGGAGAATGAAAAAGAATTGCCAGGCCAGTTTATGTTAACAGAGTAATATGGAAGCACCCAATAGAGTGCTCTCACTGTGAGTGGACTAGTCACTGTTAGTAGAGAGTGTGGTATGTAAATGCTGAGTGTCTGGGAAGAGACTAGACACTCTTTTGTTTTTGCCTGTTTCATTCAGTGGCTCTAATGGAATCTTGTGCTGCACTGTTTGCTACTCAATTATAATTTTACACATCTTTTTCTGTTTTCCTTTAAGACGACACCAGCTCCTTTACCTCAGGGGAGTTCCCTATGCCTGTACCTAAAATATTTTTAAAACTATATATACTTATATACTTATATTACACCAATTTGGAAATCTTATTTCTTTTCAGGCTTGTGTGTTACTTGTGTAGCCATTATCAGTAATTCATGCCTTATGTTCCTTTAATGGCTGCTCTCCAAAATGAAAGATTATGGTTTTGATTATGCACAGAAACTGTATTTATTATCTAGGTCACTCATGCAGATGGCAGATTGATCAGCAAAGGGCTAGAAAGCGGAAGGAATTCCATTAAAAATCTGGACATATAAACACAGGCTTAAATCTAGTTTAAGAGCTATATTTTATTAGCATTTTTATTAACTATTTAAACTTAATACTCAATAAAAGCAAAAGGATTTGGTTTTGCACACTTATGTATTTTGGTCTGACTTGGCAAGTTGAAAGTTGAAGATAATCAGACCTGTGCTAGATGGTTAACCACGCATGGTCTGTGGTTCAGATATGCTTTAATAAGTTTGATGTTGAGGAACTCCAGTGGCCTTAGCAGAATCGTAACATATTTTCCACTAAGGAGCTGTGGAGTTATGATGCAGTATGTCTCGTCTAAAATATTGCCCTACTCTTAATATGCTTTTAGGTTAAATTACCAAGAACAAGGAAAAGGGGGCTTGATTTTACAATTTCTGTACATCTGGAATAGGGCATCAAGTTCATATCAGAGTAATAGAAAGGGTGACCTAATATGATCTTCAAATATACAAATTTATATAAGAAACAATATACAATGACAGTGGAATTTTTTTTGCTTATAATTCTTTACCTAGCATTTTTACATAAATTGATAAATAAATATATTTATATTTATATTAAAGTATATTAAGAATACAGGATTAAGTATATACGACTGGAAAATAATTTCGTTTTTGCAAAAAATTTACTCAAATTCCATCATTCCTAAATTTTAACAGTTTAAGTGTGTGTGTGTGTGTGTGTGTGTGTGTGTGTGTGTGAGAGAGAGAGAGAGAGAGAGAGAGAGAGAGAGAGAGAGAAAACAAATAAAAAAAGCTCTGTAACTAGAAATAATTTAATATTGTTTTTTTTCATCAGGAACATAAAAGCATAAAACATTCAAGTAACACTCTAAATAAAGTATTCAATTATACAACACATTTATCAAGCTTTATTCAGTATTCATAATGTCACTTTGTTATAACATTTTGTTAATGTTCATAGATGTACATAAGCGCACTCATAAAGTGTTAGAAGAACATGGCATAAGGCTTTATAACACAAAGTGACATAATGCATTATAAATGATACATTGTAACTGTTCATTAAATTATTACAAAAACCAGCAAAATAAAGCCTTATAGCATTTGTGTTTAATGAATGCTTTTCCTGAAAATGACTTTTCAATCCTCATAACTGTTTATCAAAGCTTATAAGCTCTCTTTATGGGCATAAAGTAAAGTGTTGTCATTAATTACCTCTTTGAAAGTCATATAAAATGACTTATAATAGCTTATAAATGCTCTTTACAGACTTTTTAAGTAAAGTGTCATCATCTTGTTTTAAGTAAGAATCTCTTATGTCATATTATTGTAACAATTTATGACTATGATAATGAATATTTATGTACATTAAATAATTAAGGCTTATGACAAATGTTATAAAGCATTATGAATATTTCATAAAGCTTTTTTCATGCACTTATAATGCATTATGAATACCGGATTCATAGAAAGTGTTACCAACATTCCTTTATCAGCATACCTCACCATTTCATACCTTTATTGCATACCTTTTATTGGTACCATTCTTTACATATTTTAAAATCTGACCATGTTGAAGCAAAGATTTATTTATTCTTACTTTTCAATTGAGATTGAGTATCACTGGGCACAGCGTGCTGGTAAAAATATGTGGGCATTGCAAAACCAACCAAGTAAGACAGAACCAAAAGAGACAAACAAGTTTAAAGGGTTTTCTTTATTACATCAAACAAATTTAACAAAAGCTATTTTAATATCTTGTGTACATCTTTCATACTGTGCATAGCTCCAGATGATAAATCAGACGTACACATGACCCCTACAAACAGAAACATACAGGAGAAGGCACACTGCTCTTACTGTACGTTCAAGTTGTTTATTTATAGAGTGCTTTTTACAATAGTATATTGTCACGAAGTAGCTTTACAACCCCCAAAGAGCAAGCTGAAGTGACAGTGGCAAAAAACCCTCCCTGTTAGGACAGACATGTACAGATTGTGTGGTGATCAGGTGACCCATATTTAACAATTGGAAAACTATATAAGTCCATTGAGGGCATCCTGCAGGACTGCCAGTCCAATAGAAATCCAGGTTCAATTCAGTAATCGTCGTAGCTGCAATATTTCAGCAGAGCCATGGATGAAGAGCTGACGACACCTACAGGAAATTGGCAACACCTCAAAAGAAACAGACAAGAAAAGCAGTTAGAGCTAATAACACACAGTATTTAAGTAATAACCAGAGTTTGATTGATACAGTGCAGCATGTGACTCCAGCATAACTGACTAGAGCAGCAAAACTGCAGATACTGCACTCTACCTAGTTGAGAGGGCTCCCTGGAAAATCATCATTTCAGTACCACATCCTCTACCCAACATCACGAAGTCTGATGTGTACTGTTCAAAAACATGGATTTAGTGTAAATTGAATGCTGTAAATTGCCCCATATAGTGTGTGTTTGTGTGTATCTGTGTATCTGTGTGAGTGACTGTGTGCTCAGCGATAAATTGGCTCTCTGTCCTGGGTGTCCAGACACACACACACACACACACACATACAAAAGCAGTGAAAATTCTTCTACACCTTTATCTACACCTACATTCTTCTACACCTTTATTTACAGGGAATTAATTAAACGCAAAATTAAATTAAATTAAATATAAATGTGTAAATTAAAAATGTACTTTTAAAGTGATAGTGATTCAGAATCACAGTGTTTTTCAACTCACAAAGTGTGCGTCCTCTTACAAAAAATAAATAAAAGAAACAAAAGACAGAAAGGTGCTTACCAATTGAGCCGACACTGGGGGAGCCCTTATCTTACTCAGCCATTAGAAGTGTGACTCCTGTACATGTGGAGCGAGCAAGGGCCACCCCCATCCTCTGTCACAGTCAGTGGCTTTGCCGGCGGCTTACAGTTTGTGGCCTGCTCTTCATTAGCAGGTCCATAAAGACTTACAGCACCCAGCTCTGGGCCTTCCCCGTCATTCGCTTTGATAAAATTCCCAATGGAGACCATGGCAGTGTAGCTCACACATGCCTTCGTTGGCCGCATGTTTTCCTCGCATGCGTTGTCACCAGGGTTTTGGCACCAAATGTAACATGGCAGTACAATGAGCACCATAGACAGCATATATGATGGACAGAAAAAGGCTTTATTACCAGATTGCGAATTATTATTGTAGCGGTGTTGGGAGGCGGGGAGGAGAAGCATTTGCTGCGGGAGAGAGATTCCATGGACCCGACAGGAGCGACACCATGCCATTACAACTGTATGTTAACTGTATTTTAAATACTCTTTAATAAAGCTGTTCTTGTCAGGAAAAATCCTGTCTGCGGTCCTCATTCATGCCCACCCCTCGTTATAATTATATTTAACTTTTGGCTGATGTCTCTATCACCAACACCATATTCCTGTTGCTGCTGCAAACCCCATTCCTGCTGCATGGGTTGCCCCAGCATATAAAGGCAGCACATTGAGAATTAACAGAACCTCCCCCCGGTCTATTACTTACCTCTTATTAATCGTCATCGTTTCTCCATTTCTCCCAGTGTTGCTGTGCTACTGCCACATCTACCTTTAGCTTTTTCTCCACAGAATTTCCACCTGTTGTACTGCCATTCATGCGGCCTGTAACAGCCTATATGAGCAGTTTATATTTTGATTGGTTTAAAGTTTGTGAAATTGTAGAAAATTGTATTTCATATTTTCTGTTCTTTAAAGAACATTGACAATGTTAACTACCATGGTTAACATGTTACAAAGGTTCCAAAGTTTGCATTAAGGGTTTATTTAGAAGCTGAAGAGCAGCAAGTCGCAACGTGAAACTATAGCTCTCTTTAATATTTATGCAGCCAATGAGGTTTGTGTTCTGTTGGTATACCAATTATGTTTACGTAAAGTTTATTACCTTTTCTAGTATTAAGGTGAATTGATATGTAATTACGGCTCTAAATCAAGATGTAAATTCATGTGGTTAAACCAGCAAAGGGTCATTCTTAAGATTAAGAGTTTACAATGTAGAAATTGCTCATTGTATATTTGTTTGTGATTCATGTTACAGTTCTTACGGTTGGGTGTAAGGTTATGTATAAAGTTAAAGTGCAAACTCAAGAATAAACCTAATCAGTATTGGCAAGAATATTTGTGCTGTCGACTTTAATTCGGAGAGAGCTACAGTAAGAAATCACTGCTTCAGGAAACAGCATAGTAAGACTTCACTGCTTCAGGAAACAGCATAGCAAGAACAGCACAAGAAGCAAGTGGTTTATAGTAGCCAAGAAGTTAGAAGATGTCAAATAGTGATAATGAGTGTGCTGATGTGAGTAGTGAGCAGAGCCATGGAGTCAAGATTAAAGCGTCAAGGATGAGCCGCAGTCCCATGCTAACATGCATTCACAAGCGACTAATTGTCCAAAAGGTCATTACTCAATTCCTCTACAAGAGCCACAAAGAGTCCAAAGAATTGAACGTCCTTTCAGTGAGTGCTACAAGAAGTGGAAGGAAGTCACAAAGACAGTAAACCAAACACTAGGTGGACAGTGTTCAGCCAATTTGTTGAATGAAAATGTTAATAATAAGGTGAATAATGCCTCAAAAAGCTTGAATGCTGTTTATGACGAGATAAGACGAATCACTGTTCCTGATCAAGATACACGTCGTAGAATCGACATCTGTCAAACAGTGACACAGAAGATAGTTCATCAAGCAATGTCTATTCAAGATACAATGAACACTCAAGGACATGGTCTTAAAGAGACAAGGTCAGCCAAGAGAAGTATTTGCCCTCACAGCAGTAAGATCTCAACTTATTCCCATCGAAATTCTGCTATCAAAAAAAGTGCAGCTGCTGATGTTGCTGCCAATGAAGCTACCTTGCAAGTACTGCTAGGGCAAGAATATCATATAGAAGAACTGCAGAGGCTGGTAGCTGAAGCTGTCCAGCTAAAGGCTAAACAATAAGCTGAACCTGCCCAGCTAAAGGCTAAACAGGAAGCTGAAGCTGCCCAGCTAAAGGCTGAACAGGAAGCTGAAGCTGCCCAGCTAAAGGCTAGACAGGAAGCTGAAAATGTAGAAACACAAAGAGTGCTAGAAGCCAAGCGCAGAGAATTAGTACGTCTGGAGATGATTAAAGAACTGAAGGCTGCTGAGGCACGGCAGCAAGTATATGAACAAGGTGAATGTTCATGTCGCACAACTAAAAGGAGTCAATGCTCAGATGATGAAATAGATAAGCTGCTTCATCAATCTGTTCCTGTGAAGGGTGGAAAGGAAATCAAGCAGGAACCACCACGTTATTCTTTCCCACCACAAGCTGTTATAAATCCAGATGAAGACAACACGACAGCTCTTGTTAGAGTACGTACAGAATCGATAAATGCTAGTTGCATTCCCTTACCAGAACCAACAATATTCAGTGGTGATCCACATCGGTATAATGACTGGAAGGTGTCCTTTCAGACTCTTATTGACAGGACAAACATACCAGATGAAAATATGTGGGTGAAACTGCGAAGAAGGCCATTTCCTAGAGGAACGATATGGCAGTCCAGTCATCCTTGCCAAAGCTTTCAGAGATAAGATCGAAGCATGGCCCAAAATAAGTTCCAAAGATAGTCTAGAACTTCAAGAACTTGTTGACTTCCTTCCTAGTTGTGAAGCTGCAATGTCTCAAATTAAAGGTCTCGAAGTGCTTAATGACTGCAACGTGAACCTGAAGATACTTGCTAAACTTCCAGATTGGTTGATTTTAAGATGGAAACGTAAAGTTGTAGAAATAGAAGAAGAAAGTCAAACGTTTCCAAGCTTCAGCCAGTTTGTCCAGTTTCTAATACGTGATGCTTGTAATCCAACAACATCTCTCCATGCACTAAATCCACGTGAAGGAGAGAAACTTAAGGTTATAAGCAACAGAAGTCCAAGAGCAAAGCCTTTAATAACAAGCTCAGATGAGAATGCCAACATTACAAACAACTGTGTCTTCTGTGAGAAGGTAGGACACAGTTTACCAGATTGTCGTAAGTTTATGAAGAAGAAAATTAAAGAAAGAGTCAAGTTTGTCCAGGAGAAAAGGTTGTGCTTTGGTTGTTTGAAGTGGGGTCATCGCTCCAAGAATTGCGGAGTAAGGAATATCTGCAAGATATGTGAGAAAGTTCATCCAACTTGCCTTCATGATAATCGTACTAAGAAAGAACACAAGCAAGGAAGAATGCAAGCAAGGGCTGATGGAGCAAGATACCAGGACAAGCCAAAGGATGAAAAGCCAGACCAGCCGCAATATCAACCACCAAGCACATCTTGTGAAGCAATATCGCATAGAGTCATCCAGAGTAGCATAGACACCCATACATCCACATCAATTCCGGTGTGGGTCTCTGCCATGGCTAAGCCAAATCGTGAAGTTCTTGTGTGTGCACTTCTTGTTACACAGAGTGACATGACATTTATACTTGAAGAGACTGCAAAGGCACTCAACATAAGGAGTGAACCAGTTCAGCTGAGTATTACCACTTTATCCTCAACAAATACCGTTGTGTCCTGCAAGAAGCTGACCGGTTTACAAGTAAGAGGGTTCTATTCAGATAAGATAATCCCACTTCCCATGACTTAGTCCAGAGAGTCTATACCTGCAAACAAAAATCATATTCCTACACCGGAGATGGCAAAGTTGTGGACTCATCTTGAACATATTGCAGATGAGATTGCTCCTCGGCAAGACTGTGAAATCAGCTTGTTAATTGGTTACAACTGTTCCCAAGCCTTTCTACCAAAACAAGTGGTGTCTGGTGAAGAAAATCAACCATTTGCACAGCAAACAGATCTGGGATGGAATGTGGTAGGCTGTGATAATTCATGTCTCAACTTTGGAGATGTTATGAGAGTAAGCCACCAAGTGATAGTGAAAAAAGTGATGCCAGATCTTTAGTCCTCTTCAGATCTTACAAGTGAAGTGTATTACATTTTTAGAACACAGATTAAGGAAGTCATCTCACCTGTAGATTTTATCAAGGCTCTGGAATCTGATTTTGTTGAAAGAGCTTCTGAAGCTAATCGTATTTCTCAAGAAGATCTCAGATTCTTAGCGAAACTGAAAGAGGGCATCATACTTAAGACTGATGGTCATTATGAAATGCCACTGCCATTCAAGAAGGACAGGCCCAAGCTACCTAATAATAAGGTGTGTGCCATCCACCGTCTTAAGTGTCTTGATAGAAAGCTAAAGAGAAATGAGTAGTACAGGAACGACTACAAGACCTTCATGAATGAGATTATAATTCGTGGAGAGGCAGAAAAGGTCTCAAAGGAAGACATCCATGAAACTCCAGTGTGATATATCCCGCATCATGGAGTATATCATCCAAAGAAGCTGGGAAAAATATGCGTCGTCTTTTCTTGCTCTGTCAAGTTCCAAGAAACATCTTTGAATGATCATCTTTTAACTGGTCCAGAGTTCTGTTTCCAAAGAGGTCAGATTGCAATCATGTGTGACATAGAGCGCATGTTTCAACAGTTCCATATGAATACAGAAGACCAAGACTATCTTCGATTCCTTTAGTGGGAGAATGGAAATCTTGAAGTTCAACCTTCCACCTATCGAATGAAGGTCCATTTTATCCGGTGCAGCTTCATTACCTGGATGTGACAACTATGGACTCCAGTATATTGCAGCCGAAGGACAAGGACGCATCAGTGATGACACCATCAAGTTTATACAGCGGAATTTTTACGTTGATGATGGCCTGTCAAGTGACATCTACAAGTCAAGCAATTCAGCTGGTGAAAGAAGCCAGTGAGCTTTGTAGCACAGGCAACCTACGATTTCACAAGTTTTTTTCTAATAGTAAGGAAGTCCTCGCCAGCATTCCCAAGAAGGAAAATGCTGAAGCTACTACAACCAAGGATATTGTATTTGTAGAATACAGAATTTGCAAATAGAAAGAGCTCTTGGGGTGCAGTGGTGCGTTGCTTCTGACGAGTTTCAGTTTAGAGTGGTTATCAAGGAGAAACCACTTAACCATAGAGGATTGTCTGGAAGGCAGATCCTGCTGCAAATATGCTGGGAAATTACTTTACTTGATGATCTGCATCACTGACCTCAGTGGGAACGTTGGCTCCAAGAATTCTTGCCCAATCTCTTCTGGAGTCAGTGGAAGAAAGAGTATCTCCTTCAGACAGAAGTGGATCAAGGACCGCGGAGACGTAAAGGTCAATGATATATTTCTACAAGAAGATGCTACATTGTGTAAACAGTGGAAGTTAGTAAGGGTCATTGAAGTGTATCCAGGAAGAGATGGTAGAGTGAGAATGCTTGATCTGGAGAAGCCTATCCATAAGACGGTGACATTACTAGAAGCTGAGTGAAGACCATCTTTACATTTTCCGTTTCGAGGAAGAGTTCATGACCAAGCTAGTAGCTAGTAGCTTGGTATAATTTCATTTCATGATTTAAAATCATAGATTTTGGTGGGAGGGTAACTGCCTATATGAACAGTTTATATTTTAATTGGTTTAAAGTTTGTAAAATTGTACAAAATTGTATTTCATGTTTTCTTTTCTTTATGAACATTGACAACGTTAATTACCATGGTTACCACGTTACAAAGGTACCAAAGTTAGCATTAAGGGTTTATTGAGAATCTGAAGAGCAGCAAGTTGCAATGTGAAACTATAGCTCTCTTTGATACTTATGCAGCCAATTGTATATTTGTTTGTGATTTATGTTACAGTTCTTACAGTTGGGTGTAAGGTTATGTACAAAGTTAAAGTGCAAACTCAAGAATAAACCTAATCGGTATTGGCAAGAATATTTGTGCTGTCGTCTTTAAATTGGAGGGAACTACACTGCTTTAAAACTGCTGCTGTTCCTGGTTTTGGCAGGTTCTTTTTTTTAATATGCTTGTTTGCATTTAACTTTACCTGTATAAACAGGTGTAAGTTCTTTTAATGTCATATATACCTACACCTGGCACGATGGCTTAGTGGTTAGCATGTTTGCCTCTCAGCATCCTAGCATCCTCAGTGCTGAGGATTTCAGGAATTTCAGAATCCCAATCTGGGTGGAGTTTCCATGTCCTACCTGTGTCCGCATGGGTTTGCTATGGGTTCTCCAGTTTTCTCCCACAGTTCAAAAATATGGATTTAGTGTAATTGAATGCTCTAAATTGCCCCATATAGTGTGTGTTTACGTGTATGTGTGTATCTGTGTGAGTTAGTGTGTGCTCAGCGATAGATTGCCTCTGTCCAGGGTGTCCAGTGCCCAAAACGTTCTACCCTGGATGGGAATGGGGAACCCATGACACACACACACACACACACACACACACACACACACACACACAAAAGCAGTGAAAATTTAACAGGACAAAAATAATTAAAAGAATATTAAAGGACAACAAGAGAACAGTGATGTAAAGTGGGAAATTTGAAAAAAATTTAATAATGACCTGAAGCCTGGCGTTGGGAGTTTAATAGAACATTTTTATACATGAGAAAAACCACACAACCATCACAATATCATAAATCAGTCTTATGAACAAGTTTGTAAGTTAGGTTTAGACTCATTTTGTAGCTGAATGTTTGAAAAAAAAAAACTGAACTGTGAAAGAAGAATATTTAACTGATACAAAGTCACCAGACTGAGTGCTGCGCATAAACACGAAGAGTTGAAGCGCCTAAACGCACTGAGTGGAACATACATGGGGAACACAGAAAAGAGGGGGTATATAAACAAAAAGCACCAAACACATGACCAGACCGTGACAAACCAGGACACACAATTAATTAACACAATAGGGGAACCAAACAAGGGCTCATAGGTTAATTAACTGAACTGAAAAGAAAGACAGGGCAACACGGTGCCTTAGTGGTTAGCATGTTCTCTCAGTGCTAGGGATTCCTGGTTCGAATCCCCATCTGGCTGGAGTTTTAATGTTCTCCCGTGTCCAGCTTGGGTTTCCTCTGGGTTCTCCGGTTTCCTCCAACTGTCCAAAAACATGGATCAAGGGCAATAATTTCATTATCTTCCTCTTAATCCTCTAATAGGGGAGGGGGGTTCCGTTCCATGCCCATCCAGGGTAGAACATTTTGGGTGCTGGGCTGATACACCCAGGACAGGGCGCCAATCTATCTCACTCACTTCACACAGACACACACACAAACAAACACTGTATGGGGCAATTTGGCATTCAATTTACCTAAAATCCATGTTTTTGGACTGTGGGAGGAAACCAGAGAATCCGAGGGAAACCCACGGGGACAAAACTAAGCTACCATTCCGCCAATTGGAATTCTCCAAATTGCCCCATTTAGAGTTTTGTGTGTGTGTGTGTGTGTGTGTGTGTGTGTGTGTGTGTGTGTGTGTGTGTGTGTGTGTGTGTGTGTGAGTGAGTGGTCTCTCACTGCACCCCACACCCCCGTGACCCTAGTAGAGGATAAAGTGGAAGATATTGAATGAATGGATGGAAAAGAAATACATGTGAGGATTGGCCTAGCACTCCTAACATTAACATGCAATTTTATTTTTATTATATTTAAAAAGTTGTATTGTTATTTGCAGACAGACTGTCTGTGTGTGTCTGTGTGTGTATATGTGTGTGTGGTGCATTTGCAGATTTGCAGATATGTACACATAACAATTGTTGGTACAGATGCTGATCTAAGGAGGTGATAGGACATTCAAATATTCAAATTGCATTTTAACAATGCTGTTTAAAGGGGGGTGACAACATGATTTTGATAGTATACTCATATATAGTTTATTTTGCTTTAATGCATTCTGGATGATATCAAATTCAGTTGCTTCTGCAATTTTTGTTCTGCTTCCAATAAATATTAGATTATTATCTTCCACTTATCTTGTACTGTGTACTCCACATCTGTTCTATGTTTCGCTTGATTCATTTGCTGTTTGTTGGAGGTTAAGCAGTAGAGCAGTTATGCATATTGTTAGCATTGTTTCTACCCTTGATTCTTTTTTTGCTCGGTTTCAGCTCACGAGGTCCTGGCTTTCTGTATGGAGTTTGTAATGTTCCTGCATATGCAATGTTAATGCATATTTGAAGGATTTTTCTGCGATGCATAAACATGAAATTTCTATAACATTTCTATAAATTTCTATAACATTTGCCATAAGCCTTTGTTAATGTACATAATGTTCATAATCATAGTCATAAATTATTATTTTATGACATAAGTTATTACAATATGACATAATGCATTATAATATAAACTTATTTATGATTACACTTTACTTAAAGCCTGTAAAGAGCATTTATAAGCTGTTATAAGTTATTATGTACAACTATAATGCATTATGTCACTTTGTGTCATAAAGCCTTATGGCATGTTCTTATATCACTTTATGAGTGTGGTTATGTTACTCGATAGACATTAACAAAGGCTTATGACAAGAATTATAAAGCATTAGGAATTCTTTATAAAGGTTTAAAAATGTGTTAATAATGTATTATAAATACCGGATTTAGGTAACAACTTACTGAAATAACTAATGACAACTCTACTTTATGCCTGTATAGAGAGCTTATAAGCTTTTATAAACAGTTATGATCACTTGTAAAGTCATTTTCTTAAAAAAAAGTCCATAAACACAAATGTTATAAGGCTTTATGTCGCTGATCTCTATAACAAATTGATGAACAGTTAAAATATATTATTTATAATGCATAAAGCCTTAACACTTTATGTGTGGTTATGTACATCTATGAACATTAACAAAGGCTTATGATAAGCGTTATGAAACATTAGGAATACTTTATAAAACTATGTGCCAATGTTGGTCTCTCTGTGGTCAGCTGTATGTCTGCCCTGTGAGTTACTGGTGACCTGCCTTGTCTTCCCGCCTTTCACTCTGTGAACACCAAATAAGGCTACAGTACCTTATGAAGATAAGGAAGGTCGAAAACAAATGAATTTCTACTCCCATGCTAATGAATAATAAAAAAAAGCCTCACTTGGGTTTCATCTCACTTACTGCATCTGGGTTTTCTCTGTATGCAATTATAATTCCTTGCTGACAAATGTGAAAACATGCACTCTGTTACCGTTGACAGGGCATTTTTTTATACAGTATTCAGGTCTGTTTTACTTTATTAAGCCTGCTGTGCTTTTCCACTTTCTTAAAAACTAACATTGTACAGTTCTAGACTGCCACATGGATGGGATTTGGCTGAAAGAATCACAATTCTAATTAAAACCAGCTTTAACTAGGAAAACCCAAAACATCTGCATTTACACAAATCTTAGGATTATTAAACTGTGGAGAGAGAAGTTCCTAAATACATAATTATAATAAATATAATAAATGAAAATGAAGTAGGGAGTATAATTTGGATAACCCTCCTTGTCATCTAACCTTTTTAGTTTTAGTACTTGATAATATTACAGTATAAGGCATTTTAAATAAATACATGCTCTCAATTCCAGCATGTGTATGGCATTGTGATTCTGATCCAAAATCTAGATTAGTTTATCCATCAATCCATTTTCTTACGCTTTATCCTCTACTAGGGTCACGGGGGCGTTCCCTATGCCCATCCAAGGGTGAACGTTTCAGGCACTGGGAAGATACACCCAGGACAGGGCACCAATCTATTGTTGTGCACACTCACTCACACAGCAATTTGGAGAATTCCAATTGACCTTGATCCATGTTTATGGACTGTGGAAGGAAACCGGAGAACCCGGAGGAAACCCATGTGGGAACAGGGAGAACATGGAAAGTCCACCCAGATTAGGAATCGAACCGGGAATCCCTAGCGCTGAGAGGCAAACGTGATATCCAAGAAGCCAGCGTGCCGGAGAACCCAGAGGAAACCCACTATGGCCTATGGCTTAGTTTATCATTAATTCATTATCTTCTGCTTTGTCCTATATTAGGGTCGCAGGGGGGTTCCCCATGCCCATCCAGGGGAGAATGTTTCGGGTGCTGGGCAGACACACCCAGGACAGGGCGCCAACCTATCGCTGGGCACACACTCACACAGACACGCACACATTATATGGGGCAATTTGGAGAACTCAATTGACTTGATCCATGTTTTTGGACTGTGGGAGGAAACCGGAGAACCCGGAGGAAACCCACGCGGACACGGGGAGAACATGGAAACTCCACCCAGATGCGGATTCGAACTGGGAATCCCTAGTGCTGAGAGGCGAACGTGCTAACCACTAAGCTAATGTTAGTGGGCCTGTGTTATCAAACTTGCACTGGCTACCAGTTAAGTTTCGTATCGAGTACAAAATTTTATTAATAACATATAAAATTTTACATAACCAGGCTCCACAGTATCTGAGTGAGCTGATTCAATTGTACCAGCCGACACGTGAGCTCCGATCTCAAGGTGCTGGCTTACTCTTAGCTCCTAGAATAAATAAAATTACTGCTGGTGGAAGAGCGTTCTCCCACAAGGCTCCTCAACTTTGGAATAGCCTTCCAGTTACTGTTCGTGATTCTGAATCACTATTAATCTTTAAAAATAAATTAAAAATACATTTATTTAATCTTGCGTTTAACTAATCCCCTGTAGATAAAGATGTAGATCTCAGACTTGGCTGTGTTGGGGGGTAATCTCTGATCAGTGTATGCTGGCATTTCACCTCTTCACCCACCTCATCATTAATGGGGGGGGGTGTGGCGCTGGAATGATGCTGTTCCGGGGCGCCATCTCAACTATGTAGAGTCTGCAGTATCTGCCTCTTTTAGTTATGCTGCTCTAGTCAGTGATGCCGGAGTCACATGCTGCACTGTGTCAATTAATTACTTATTAATTAAATGCCGTGCTTTATTATTAACTCTAACTCTCTTCCTTTGTCTGTTTCTTTTGAGGTGTCCCCCGGCTTCCTGGAGATCCATGGCTCTGCTTACGAATACTGTATGGATCCTGACAAGGCGGTCCTGCAGGACGCCCCCTAATGGACTCACATATAGTTTTCTAGTTGTTAGTTTTTCCATTTGTTTAGTATCTGGACATGGCTGTTCTATACTGTTGTTGCTGCCCGGCCGCTCAAGGAGGATGAGTCCCCCACTGAGTCTTGGTCCTCCCAAGGTTTCTTCCTTAAATAACAACATAAAAGGGAGTTTTTTCTTGCCACTGTCGCTTCGGCTTGCTCTTTGGGGGTTTAAAGGCTTTTCATTCTGTAAAGCTGCTTTGTGACAATGTACTGTTGTAAAAAGCGCTATATAAATAAATTACTTGACTTGACTTGACTTAAGCCACCGTGTCACCTGGCTTAGTTTATTTTACTGAAAATTTTGTACAGCGCAAAAAAAACAACTTATTTTTGATGCTCAAGGAGCCAAGAGACTGGCATATGTTGTCAACTTAACACAAAAAACTGTTTTACAAGAATTTTAAAGTCACCCAGTGCCATAAATAATACTGTAATATGTGAAATCAAATTGTTTAAGGCATAAAAACAACAGCTTTCTGAGGACTGACAAAAGTGAAGGGGTTCGAAGTGTCAATGAGCATTTCTAAGCAGCTTTACCAGCACATGAGTGATTTTTGTACAGGGTGTAATTCATTCTTATAATTTAGATTTTCAACTTGAGTACATGCTTTTTTAAGGAAACTTCTATAGGAATGCAAGCACAGCACATTGAGGACCTCAACTGCTTTGCTCTATAACCAAACATGAACATTTTTGCTGTTAGGCAAGAAAGCTGAGCCCGTGTACGAATCACATTTCAGAGCTGAACTTCTTTTTGGAAAAAATAATTATATATATTGAAGGCCCAAAGCAATTTTATACAGAAAACTGGGCTGGAATATCTTCAGAACAAAGTAGAATACATTCATTATTTATTCATTCTTTCATTATCTTCTGCTTCATCCTCTACTAGGATCGCTGGAATGGTTCGGTTCCCGGTCCCACCAAGTACCATGGTTGAAGTACCCTTGAGCAAGGCAACTGACACATTTTGGTCTCTATGGACTGTTAAGCCCTGTGAGAATATATTTCCACTGTCCGTGACTGTGACAGTTGCCATGCCTACTGTGATTGATCATTTTTAAAATTTCAAAAGTTTCATCCTTCCTCAAAATGTGTTCAACATTAGAGAGTGAAAAACCTTAAATTAATTCAGCAACACCTTGACTAATAATATATAAAAGTCTGCAAATTAATTCTGCAGTGTTTTTTTGTAAGTTATGTTAGGATGTCAGTGTTAGAACTTAAGATATTATATGTTAGTAACAACTCCAATTTTGGAGAAAAAACTTTTTCCTGCTCCACTGCTCATGTTGCCATACCTTAGACACTATCTCTAAAGACCCGGTCAGGTATAATCTGATTATAAAGTGTACGTGAGTGTATGCATGTTAAATCATCATTGTGGAGACTTGACAAATACATTTACTAACACTAAATGATAAAGGAAGATATGCAGTATTTAGAGTAATCTTAGAGTTCAATGCTCTGAATACCATGTGTGTAAGAGGAGAATTGTGAAAATACCAGACTCAGTTGTTTATGTGTGTTACGGCATGACACACACATTCCTTCAGATTATTGTTGTGACTTTGGTTGATAGAGCACACGAGCTTATCTGTGCTATCAAACATACACTCACACACAGATGCATACTCTCATGCACGTGCACACGCACACACATACACACACACTCAAAACTCACACTCAAAATATTATAAAATATAAAGAATACAATAGACAATAGACATAAATTCACACACACACACACACACACACACACACACACACACACACACACACACACACACACATCGTGTAGGTTTCCTCCCATGTCGTGTAGGTTTCCTCTAGGTTCTCCGATATCCTTGCACAGTCTAAAAACTTGGATCAAAGTAAATCGATTGCTGAATGTTTGTGTGTGTGTCTGTGTGTAAGTGTGTGCCCCTGGATGGGCATGGGAAACCCCCCGTGACCCTAGTAGAGGATTAAGTGGAAGATAATGGATAGATGGATATACAAATAAACATATATATACATGACAGATTATATGTACAAATTATTATCTTAGAACTTATTATATGTATTATAATAATAATAATAATAATAATAATAAAGTAATAATTATAATGTGTGTGTGTGTGTGTGTGTGTGTGTGTGTGTGTGTGTGTGTGTGTGTAAGAGAGAGTGTTATGGTTACCCACTGTCCCTCATCTGGTGACAGCTGTGTGTGTAGATGGCTGCTGGTGTGCAGCTCTCTCTGTGCACCCCAGTAGGAGAGGCAGTTTGTCGGGGTCTGGGGGGAGGTGACACACACACACACACATGCACACACACACACACACATACTTGATTGACGCGTGTTTTACACTAGCTAACTAACAAAAAACAACTAAATCAGACTAGAATGATAAACATCTTAGGGCCTAGATACATTTTGGTGTGAATGAACAAAACTAAAATCAAAGTGTAGCGTTTGTTTTCAATTGTGTAATTTAGCTTTTAGGTAATTCTATTATTTATTTTCTCTGACCCAGACTGATAGGGTGGGAGAGGTTAGGTTTGCTTCCCTGTTTGGTTTTTAGCATTGTTTGATTTGGAAAGCTGTCCTTTCGACACCCTAAGATAAGGTTTATGTTACACATGCCTTCATTTATTCTCAGGGACAGAGAGGAAAAAAAAAATAGAGTTAAAGGCAGAACAAACATAGCTTATATTTCCATACTTCCCATCTCAGCAAGAGATGTGAATTCATTCTTAGTGTGATAAATAAATAAATTCAATTTGGTGGTTTTGTTTTATTCCTACTGAACCCTTAAAGGGTCATGAAAGAAAAAATGTATATATATATAACTAGGGGCTCTGTATATTCCTGTCATTTTGGAATACCTTGAATATTAATTTAGCTACATATATTTTTACAAGGGCGGCACGGTGGCTTAGTGGTTAGTACGTTTGTCTCTCAGCACTAGGGATTCCCGGTTCAAATCCCAATCTGGGTGGAGTTTCCATGTTCTCCCCGTGTCTGCGTGGGTTTCCTCTGGGTTCTCTGGTTTCCTCCCACAGTCCAAAAACATGGATCAAGTCAATTGAGTTCTCCAATTTGCCCCATATAGAGTCTGTTTGTGTGTGTGTCTGTGTGAGTGAGTGTGTGCCCAGTGATAGATTGGCGCCCTGTCCTGGGTGTATCTGCCCAGTGCCCAAGGATAATGCAGAAGATAATGGATGGATGGATATTTTTACAAACCCCTTAAAAATAGCATAACAAATAAAATATGTTAAAGACACCCATACTGTCCACAAATCAAAAAAATGTGCTGCTACTAGCACACTATCTTCAAAAAATGTAAATAAATATAATTGAATGTTTCACATTAAACAGTTCAAGTAAACATATTTAACCATTTTATAATTATAATTATCGGTGACTTTGTGATTAGCATGTTCACCTCTCAGCACTGGGGATTCCAGGTTCCAATCCCAATCTGGATGGCGTTTCCTTGTTCTCCATGTGTCTGCGTGGGTTTCTTCCGGGTTCTCTGGTTTCCTCCTACAGTCCAAAAAATTGTATTCAAGGTAAAGCGAATGCTCTAAATTGCCCTATATAGAGTGTGTTTGTGTGTGTCTGTGTGTGCGTGAGTGATTGTGCCCAGAGATGGATTGGCACCCTATCCTGGGTGTATCTGCCCAGCGTCAGAAACGTTTTCTCCAGGGTGAGCAATATGAACCCTCCTCCCTCCTCCTCCCGTGACCCTAGTATAGGATTAAGTGGAAGATAATGAATAAATTAATCAATTTGAAAAAGTAATTATCTAATTATTTAATTAGTGGGTTTAAACAATACACATTTGTGGGTAATTATTACTCAGACAATATCACTCACATGACGCAATAAATGCCTCGTCGTTATTTGACACAAATCATGCAGATATAGATAATTTTAGTATAAAACTGGTTGTTTTTCTCAAACATTTCTCTATTAGTTGTGCATGAGAAGAGAAAAGAATTCGCATGCGGTTTTTATAATGTCAGTGATATTAATCTGCTAAGTTGGGGTAAGGTTATAAAAAGGCTTTGACTACACCTCTGAGTTCTGTTTAAGGAGTGGAAAGTTTATGGCAGCTAGGAGGATATCCAGAAAGCTACCGAGAGGCCAGGTCAATGGCAAGTCTCAAGAACCTACAAGACTTATGACTGAGATCAATCAGTATATCACAATGCTGACACAAAGCTGTTCTTTACAGCATTGCCGCAAGAAAAGAACTTTCTTAAAAAACCTACAGAGCTTTTTTAATCCTTAAATAAAGACTTAAAATATTATAATGAAAAAAAAATTTAAATATCACCCTTGCTGTAAAAAATAATGCTGACATCATCGTCTTTTTCACTGGAGAATGGGCATTTCTGCAGGACTGAAAGAAATAAAGTATGCAAAGTATATACAAATTCTGGAAAACACACATATACCAGAACAAGCAAAGTAGCAGTGTCTTAAAAGGAAGATTTAGTAGATCTGTGATATAGGGCGGCACGGTGGCTTAACACATCTGCCTCTCAGTGCTGGATATCCAGATTCGAATTATGATTTTGGTGGAGTTTACATGTACTCCATGTGTTCGCATAGGTTTTCTCCTCTCACAGTCCAAAAACATGGATTCAAGGTGAATTGGCTGCTCCAAATTGCCTCTATACAGTGTGTGTGTGTGTGTGTGTGTGAGTAAATGTTGACTCAAGGACTCATCCTCTATTGGATGGCCTTCTAGTGTTTACTAGTGAAAATAAGGAAAAAGGATACTTTACATAAGTTTATTTAAATATATATTAGGTAAATTATAGGCTGGGCGGCACGGAGGCTTAGTGGTTAGTACGTTCGCCTCTCAGCGCTCGGGATTCCCGGTTCGAATTCCAATCTGGGTGGAGTTTCCATGTTCTCTCCGTGTCCCTGTGGATTTCCTCCGGGTGCTCCGGTTTCCTCCCACAGTCCAAAAACATGGATCAAGGTCAATTGAAATCTCTAAATTGCCCCATATAGAGTGTATTTGTGTGAGTGTGAGTGTACAGTGATTGATTGAGTGGCGCCCTGTTCTGGATGTATCTGCCCAGCGCCCGAAACATTCTCCCCTTGATGAGCATGGGGAACCCCCTAGTAGAGGATAAAGCGGAAGATAATGATTGATGATTATTTACAGGATTTCAGTAAATGGCATCTTAACATTTGATGTTTTACAAAAACTGATAAAACTAAAATGGTATAATGATATGTGAATGACTGTGGGGATGTGGTAGTTCAGTGATCAGAAGGTTGGCCTATCAAAGTTTGAGGGTACTAATCCCATATTCACTGAAGTTACCAATGTGTGTATGTGTGTGTGAGTGTGTCCAGTGATAGATTGGCACCCTGTCCTAAGGGTATTTGCCCAGCGTCCAAAATGTTCTCTCCTGGATGTGCATGGGGAACCACCTCTGTGACCCTAATAGAGGAATAAGTGGAAGATAATGAATGAATTAATTAAATGTTCATGATTTATGATTCAAAATTTCATGATTCATGATGTGTAAGGGATGCAGCCAGTACAAAACAACAATGAAACATGAAAGTTCAAGTATCATCACATACAGTCTTTTGTTAAAAAAACAAACTTTTGTTTTATATTTTATACTTTTATATGTAGAATATCTTTTCTGTATGGACTGATACATGATAAACTAATAAACAATGAGATTGTAAACTTCAGCTGCTTTATCCGTAATATAACACACAGTTAAGGGAAATGGAGAAAAGCTCTCTGAGACTGCCAGACATGCCAGAAGGCTACAGACTACGTCAGACTGTAACTGGAGGAGAGGACAGATCCTAGGTCACTAGGGTATTGGCAGATACAGCATTACCTGTGCCATATTGCCAAATGATCTCATCTATTATAGCCATAATACAGTAGGCGATCAGGCGATGGTTATTTGGCTAAGCTCCAACCGATAATGTTTGCCAGTAAGGCAATGTGTTTTTTGAAATTAATCAACAAATTTATCCCATGCTCCATCCCAAGTGAATCAATGTTAAAAGGCTCCAATGATGTCACGCCATCAGAAAAGTGGATGGATTGGTCAGGGAATTGATTGTGTTTGGGCAAGAGTGTATTTGCAGCAGAAAGGCTTTGTTTCCAATGGGAATAATTCAGGTTTTTTATAGCCATGTAAGCTTAGCAAATACCAAAAAAATGTTTTAAAAAAATGTAAATAAAACAGAATAATAGGGTTGAATTTATTAGAAAAAACCGATGGTCAGTAATTTGTTTACATTATTAAACATGTGTAGGACATTTTAAAAAGCAAATTGATTCTTATAACCACATACATTCTTTTAAAGCATTATATACTCGAGGCAGAATCGCCGTGGCGCGAGCGAGAAGGCGGAGCCGTCGTTGATGGACTTTGATTATTATTAATTAATACACCTGACTATAATTAATATAGAAAGTGACACACACATACCTACACACCCACATTATGTAATATTTTTAACATGGTATCCTCAATAAGATCAGAAACTCCCTCTGCCTGCCTTCTGTAATGACCCTTTTCTCTGATCCCGAGCTTTTAGCCTTTGAACACGGGTAATGACAAGAAAGTCAAAATACAAAGAATAAATACCAAATAGAAACAGAAAGAAATTATGATAGGGGTAAAGGTGAACATGAATAAATAATTTAAATAACATAAACATAAAATAATTGTAAAGAATGAACCGCTATGTATGTACAGTACCCACATTAGATATATGCACAGGTGTGCAGATTCAGATTGTCTAGAGATTTGTCTGTGATTGGTGGTCAATGAAGATGTATCCGTTACTTCACTGATTAGAGACTTGTGAAAAGTCAAAAGATAGGGTTAGGGTTTGGGTTATGTGACAGCGTGCAGTTCATCTGGACAACACATTTTTAGTTTTTTTTTATTTGTATTTAAGTAGATATATTTTCCTACTTTCTCTATTAATTATAGTACATAAATTCATCTAATCTAATCTCATTATCTTTTGCTTGTTTCTTTACTAGGGTGAAGGGATAGGGTGCGGGGTGGGGGGGTTCCCATGTTCATTTAAGAGTGGGGTGGGGGTTTCCCCATGCTCATTCACGGGAGAACGTTTCTGGCGCTGGTCTCACTATCTCTCTCACACACACACACACACACACACACACACACTACAGCAGTTATTTAGATTCGAGTGCAATTTTAACACAGTCAATTCACATTGAAGCCATGTTTTTGGACTGTGAGAGGAAATTGGAGAACATGGAGAGACACGGGAAGAACTTGGAAACTCCACTCAGATCAAGATTGGAACCTGGATCCCCAAGCGCTGAGAGGCAGACATGCTAACCACTTCACCCTCATGCCACCCTCTAACTAAATTAAATATCTAATATTAAAATAATAAAATTAATTTAAATTAAGTTTATTCTTGTGCACTTTTTCCCTCTGCTACATATTTGAGCACTTTAAACAACATTTGTGTGTGTTGCTCAGGTGGTGTATTGTTTATGCTATTTTATATATTATAGTTCATTTTTATTAAAAGTGTATTCAGTGTTTTAACTTGTTGAACACCAACGCCAGCCGCTGAGGCAAAGCAGAAGCCGTGCGCTGAAAATACAAGAGATGGTTCAATTATTTTAATGTCCTGTTAAAATAAAGTAGACAATCTTAGTTGTACCTATGTCCAATCATCTTGGCAAAGCACAGCCGTGCTCTGCCGCGATCCCTGTCATGCCCATCCAGTGGAGAAAGTTTCAGGCGCTGGGCAGATATACCAAGGATAGGACGATTAGGGCAATTCAGAGCATTCAATTTACCTTGAATCTATGTTTTTTGGACTGTGGGAGGAACCTGGAGAACCCAGAGGAAACTTTTGTGGACATGGGGAGAATATGGAAACTCCACCCAGATTGAGATGCGAACCTGGATCCTCAGCGCTGAGAAGCGAACGTGCTAACACAGACACACACACAAACACACTCAATATCTGGCAATTTGGAGAATTCAATTGACCTTAAATCCATATTTTTGGACTGTGGGAGGAAACTGGAGAGCACAGAGGAAACCAACATGGACACGGGGAGAACATGGAAACTCCACCCAGATTGCGATTCGAACCTGGATCCACAGCACTGAGAGGTGAAAGTGCTAACCACTATCAAGTTACAGTTTATACTCAATCCATCCCTGCTTGAGTAAACTTATCAGATGATTTAAACCTTAAATATCAGCAATAGTCCCAAGGTTATATTTGGTATTTGGCACTGGCTACGTCTACAATTAATAATAACACACCTGTTTTTACATTCTTATTCATATACACCATTGACAAGCTATAGCCAAACTAACATTAACACCAACATTGGCAGATTACCTTATTTATTGTTGTAAAATCCCTGGTGAATGATATTTGAGTAATGACACATGGGGATAGCAAAAATGTTAAAATTAATCATAGTTTCTGTTTGTGTCACCAATTCTTCTATTCACAACAGTGCCATTACTGGCAAAACTCTGAGGGCATGCCCCAATGTCGACATACAACATTTCGAAATCAACCATCAAAAAGCTGTGACTGATAACATCTCATTATTAAAAAAAGGGGTTGGGGAAGACAAAAAGGTTTTGAATTCATTCACATTCTAAATTATGTCAACACAAACTATATATATATATATATATATATATATATATATATATATATATATATATATATATATATATATATATATATATATCTCTAGAAGGTGTGGAGTAGGGGTGTGAATCTGTAAAAAGTAGAGGTGTGAATCTGTAAAACTGGGGAAAACCCCTTTGACTACATGAAACTCTAAGAGATGAAACATTGACACGAAGTGGAGTTTTTGTGACAGCTGCAGTTCAGTTGATGAAAAGACTTACTGTTCTTGCCCAACTTCAGCAAATGTGTTTGCATTCTTTCTGTGTCCTGTATGGTTTTTCGCTTAAAGCTTTGGTTTACTCTTTCTAAATGCAAGTGAATTAGAAAAGGTTAAAAAACATGGTGTTGATGGGATCATTCTTGTGCTCATTGTGGTTTGTTACTGGTCCTCAGCTAATTTGTCTTAGTTAAATATTTTAATGTCCTGATCATAGTTCATATCATAGTTGTCAATCATCTTGGCAAAACGCAGCTCTACATTACTGCGATCTCCATGGCTAGAGAAAAACTCTTTACCACAGATATCATGTTACATTCATTCATTCATTATCTTTTGCCTAATTTTCTACTAGGGTCATGGTTCCCCATGCCTTTCCAGGGGTGAACATTTCGGGCGCCAATCTATCACTATCTATCACTGGGCACACACACACACACACACACACACACACACACACACACACCCTAACACACATATGGGGCAAGTTAGAGCATTGAATTTACGTTGTTCTTGGACTATGGGAGGAAACCGGAGAACCTGGAGGAAACCCCCACAGACACGGGGAGAACATGGAAACTCCACCCAGATTAGGATTCAAACCTGGATTCCCAGTACTGAGAGGTGAATGTGCTAACCACAAAGCCACTGTGCCGCCCCCTGGTAGGAGTATGTATAAGGGTAATAGAATTGGTCCTAGTACTGACACTTTTACACAGGTACAGCGATCTCCATCCATTATCTTCCGCTTTATCCTATATTAGGGTCGGGGGGGGGGGGGGGGGGGGGGGGGGGGGGTGTTCTCCATGCCCATCAAGGGAAGAAGGTTTCGGGCACTGGGCAGATACACCCAGGACAGGGCGCCAATCTAGGTACAGCGATCTGTTAACATTAAAACTTTCAGATTTTAAGAGAGATAAGCAAACATTAGAGATGTTTGGCAATATGCATCACCTGAAAATTACTGGGAATGATATAAGGTATTTCCCTGGTTTAAAAATGGAACATTGGACAAACTTTGCAGTTAAAGGTTTATTATTGCTTGCGTGTGAGGTGAGGTCAGATGCTAAAGATGAAACTTGCCAAATTTCCCCAAAACTGTCACACTTAAATAAAACCTGCCTGTGGTTTTGTGGTGTATATGTGTGTAGGTACACACATCATTGTGTGCTTTATGATTTTGTTGTTTTGCTTCTTTAAGCACAAGAAGACAGCAGCACTGGTATATTTTTATTTACAAAGCTTAGCTGTGTATACTCTTTTTATTTTATGTACGTTTTTGAACATGTCCTATATACATGTACTTGAACATGTATAGCTGCTATGATTCACTTCCATCTAGAAGTTCTCTTTAAAGAACCTTGAATTAGTTTAAAACTGGGTAAAATGTCTTTTTCCTAATTATCACCCAGGTTATGGAACAAATTGCAACATTAAACATCGAAATGCACGGTTAGCACATTCGCCCTCAGTGCTAGGGATTCCCGGTTCAAATCCTAATCTGGGTGGAGTTTCCATGTTCTCCCCGTGTCTGTGTGGTTTTCCTCCGGGTTCTCTGGTTTCCTCCCACAGTTTAAAAACATGGATTAAGTCAATTGAATGAGTTGAGTGTGTGTGCAGTGATAAATTGGCGCCCTGTCCTGATTGTATCTGCCCAGCGCCCGAGACGTTCTCCCTTGGATGGGCATGGGGAACCCCCCCCCCCACGACCCTAATAAAGGATAAAGCGGAAGATAATGGATAGATGGATGGATATCTAAATAGGATGGCACGGTGGCTTTGT
The DNA here is from genome assembly GCA_019802505.1 of Corydoras sp. C115. NCBI lineage: Eukaryota > Metazoa > Chordata > Actinopteri > Siluriformes > Callichthyidae > Corydoras > Corydoras sp. C115. The sequence goes on from JAFMOC010000025.1 coordinate 3,670,189, forward strand.
GCTTAACGCGTTCGCCTCTCAGCACTAGGGATTACCGGTTCAAATCCAATCTGGGTGGAGTTTCCATGTTCTACCTGTGTCCAGGTGGGTTTCCCCTGATGTAACGGGGTGGGCTGGAATAAAGTCTGGAACCTCCGCTTGCCCTTTTGACTCAGCTTCACTTAACGCGACACCCGAAAAACATAATCTAAGGCCATGCATTTCCGGTGAAAACCTGCCTGCAAACCCTTGGGCTGCGTGCGTTCTCATTCCTCCTGGGTTTCGGCACCAAATGTAACGGGGTGGGCAGGAATGAGGACCAGAAGCAAAATTGCGCAACAGAACAGGTTTTATTTATGACACCCAACATGGCTACATTAAATACGTTGGGCTTTAACAAAAGTAATATAACACAACTGCGCCAGGTCCACGACCCAACGGTCCTGTCGGTTGGCTCTCTCCCCACGCCATGTGATTTTCCCAGTGTTACAGGGCACACACAGTGATGAGACGAAGCAGCTGTGGTGCGTCTGCCACAGTGCCCCCACGCAGTTTCTGTATTCCTGTATCCAGACATGTCCGGGGGGAGGTTGCCCCTGTGCAAGATACGCCATGAGGACTGATGCAAGCCCGCAGGTGATGTCCTCGGGCCACGTGTGTCCACACTACTTACCGGGTTTTGGCACCAAATGTAACGGTGTGGGCAGGAATGCGGACCAGAGTGCGATATTTAGCGACAGCCACTCCCACACACTGTGGCGCTCCTGCCACACCTGGGTTTTCTGGTTTCCTTCCACAGTCCAAAAACATGGATTCAAAGTAAACTGAATGCTCTAAATTTCCCCAAATAGAGTGTGTGTGTCTGTGTGAGTGAGTGCATGCCCAGTGATAAATTGGCGTCCTGTCTTGTGTGTATCTGTCCATCGCCCTACACTTTCTCCCCTGGATGGGCATGGGGACCCTCCCCCCCACGACCCTAGTAGAGGATTAAGTAGAAGATAATGAATGAATAACTGACATGTAAATAATTTTGTTTTTTTTAACGGAGTTTAAAGGCCTGGTAAAGAACTGTATAACAGAAGAGTGCAATTATTACAAATAGTATTGCAGTTTGTGTAAATGTGAATGTTCTATAGAAATTGCAGACATATACTAGTAAATAAGTCCTGGATAAATTCCTTATATGCAAAAACAAACTATATATATGAAAGTGTTATTTTAATTTGCTCCACATTGAAGAAATGAAAGAACAAGTTCAAGTTCATTAATTTATATACTGCTTTTTACAATAGTACAATACAATAGTCTAAGCCTGAACCCTCAAGGAGCAAGCTGAAACAACAGTGGCAAGTAAAAGCTTGCTTGTATTTGTTTTATTTTAAAAGGAGATAAACTTTTGAGGGCCAGTGGGGTCCTCATCAACCTTGAGTGGCTGGGCAGAATCAACAGTGTAATATATTAATAATGAACTGATTATATAGGAGGCAACATGGTGGTGCAGTGGTTAGCACTCAGGTATCCAGGTTTTAATCCTGATTTGGGTGGATTTTCCATGTTCTCCCCATGTCTTTCTGGGTTCTCAGGTTTCCTTCCACAGTCCAAAAACACGGGTTCAAGTAAAATTGAATGTTCTAAATTGCCCTCATATAAAGTGTGTCTGTGTAAGTGTGTGTCCTGTCCTGGGTGCATCTGCCCAGTGCCCAAAACGTTCTCCCCTAGATTGTCATGGGGAACCCCCCCACGACCATAGTAGAGGATAAAGCAGATAATGATAAAGATAAAGATATTCATTATAAAGATAATGAATTAATGAATGAATGAGTACAAAAACATGGAATCAAGCTAAATTGGATGCTACAAAATTGCCCCTATCTAAATTGCCCATATATAGTGTGTATGTGTCTGTGTGAGTGTGTGTGTGTGTAAGTGAGTATATTCCCAGCGATGGACTGGTGCCCTGTCCTGGGTGTATCTGCCCAGTGCCCGAAACGTTCTCCCCTGGATTAGCACGGGAAACCATCCAGCCCACCTTGTCACCCTAGTAGAGGATTAAACAATAGATTAGAGGAATCAAGATATAATTACTATAATTACAAATCTATTTAAATAAGTTTAAATAAGATGAACTCCAGCTTTTCTCTGGGTTCTCCGGTTTCCTCCCACAGTCTAAAAACACGGATTAAAGGTAAATAGGCTGATTTAAAATTGCCACTACTCAAATTACTCCTATATATATATATATATATATATATATATATATATATATATATATATATATATATATATATATATATAGTGTGTGTGTGTGTGTGTGTGTGTGTGTGTGTGTGTGTGTGTGTGTCCAGCGATTGATTGGCACCGGAAGCACCTAAAACGTTCTCCCATGGATCCTGGATGGGCATGGCTTTTCACTAATGCTGTAACTCAGGTGTTTGTTTTACCATTTTCTTTATGTTACTTTAACCCACTTCTTACTAAACCTAACATGATGTGAAAGTAACTCTATTCAGACATAGGATTGCATCAGAAAGGCACTATTCTTATTTTTGGTGACATAAAGAGGTATCGATTCCTCAATATTGAGAAAAGTGTTGTCAGCACCAGACAGAAAGCCAATACTGGTGTAGGTGCTTCATTATGTAGAACAGTGTTAATAAAATAGCCGTCCAACATCATTCACCTAATAAAAAAAAGGTTTTTGTTAGAAGTGAATCTACATTATTAATTTACTGTTAGTCTAAATGAGTAATCGAAAAAAAACAGACCAAACAATAAGCTGACTGTGGTTGTGCGGTAGCACTGGGGGTGTTGGGGAGGAGAGGCAGAGCTGATGTGCTGATCAGGGAGATTGATTAGCGCACCTGATTCAGTTCTGTCTGATGGCGTGTGCAGCTTTATAAGCTGTAACATCATGTGCTGCGGTGACAGAGATTCCATGGACCCAATGGGAATGGGACTCCGGCGAGCGACATCAGGTAAATGCATTTGTAGTTTGAATGTGATGTAATACAGGGCTGCAACTAATGATTATTTTGATAATCACTTAATCGGTCAGTTATTTTTTTCGCTGAATCAGATAAAAATTTTGATAAATTCATTCATTCATTATCTCCCGCTTTATCCTCTATTAGGGTTGCGGTGGGATTCCCCATGCCCATCCAGGGGAGAACGTCTCGGGCGCTGGGCAGATAGACCCAGGACAGGGCGCCAATCCATCGCTGAATTTTGATAAATGTCTTTAAACAGGTCAACAAATGTCTGGTTTTATTTACAGTATGAGTTTAAGGCATCTAGGTAGCCCAAAGAGCAATTAAACACAAATCTCATACACACACAATATGTAGCATTGTGTGTAAAAAAAATACAAAATTACACGATTTGAGTAGCTCTAATATGTTACCTAATCCCCGTCTAATCCCAATTGCGTACAAGTTGTATGTATTTATGAAGCATATTTAAACACTGCTTAAGCTAATTAAACAAAAATAAAAATGAACACACGTTCTCCATCACTCTCATTATCCAGTTAACAACCAAATACAGCATGAAGCGTGCTCTGCCGGTTCTAATAGTGCGAGTGCACCGTTACGTTGATTCACTTCAAAACTAAAGAAACTCGGGATATTGTAGTGATTTACTCTGCTGTTGAGCTCCTTCATCCTCATCTGTGACTCCAGCATGTTTAGTTTCAGGTGGTGGATCATCACCGTGGGGCTCCGTGCAGGTCGAAACATTTTCGAAAAGTTTGCATGTTACACGTTCTTTAGTTGTGTGAAGCGAGAAGTGCTCCCACACTTTTGATGAATTAAGCTGAAGCTTTTTTCTGCGTCGGCCATGTTTCATTTGTAGAGTTTATTAAACTTTGTTAAACTTGTTTTGCAGATTCCACCTCCGCTGCGTCTCGTTCAATTCAACCCGCTCTTATTATTATTTTCAGCTCTGCAGGTGACGTAAGCAGTTACGACTTTGTGAGTAACGCATTAATCGTGCGACACAACGGATTGATAAAGAAATTCTTTGTGGAAATTTTTCAGAATCGATATTTATCGATTTTAACGATTCATTGTTGCAGCTCTAATGTAATAAAGCCCATTCCTGTCTGGAGAAATCCTGTCTCCGGTCCTCATTCGCACCCACCCCTCATTGTGACGCATGCCGCTTATTTTAGGTAAATTAATTATTAATTAAAAGGAACGTGTTTCAAATGAGAGCAAATAAAATTTCATTTGGTAATTAATTTTGTGGATGGGGAACGCTTTACAATGATACTTTAACAATATAATATAAGGAAGGATGGTGCAAAATGTTGCAGACCTTGGTTAGTGAATTGGCTTTCCTATAATACTAGGTCAGATATTGTTCTATTTAAAATATTAATTGAAAAACCTATAAAGAGATGCAGCATATCACCTTAATAACATGAAACAAGGCACCCATCCACTGGAGAGATGCAGTACATTTACATTTACATTTAGTCATTTAGCAGACGCTTTTACCCAAAGCGACTTACAAATGAGAACATTACAAGTCAGAAGTTATGCAGAAAACCACCTACACTCTAAAATCATCAAACCTGATTGTTATTTGATGCTGCACCCCACCCCCTTTTTAAAAAATTTTAAATTTGTTTTTACAACAGGTATTTGTTAAAAAAGATGCGTCTTTAGTAGTTTCTTAAAACTGCTTAGTGATTCTGCCTTACGGACAGAGTTGGGAGGATCGTTCCACCATTTCGCAGTGGTGAACGCCATGGAGTGAGAATTAGCTCCTCGGTGAGGTGGAATTGCCAGGTGGCAATCATCACTGGAGCAAAATGAACAAGTCGGAGTGTATTTTGAAAAGACAGAGTGAATGTAGGAGGGGGAAGATCCAGAAATGGTTCTGTAGGCCAGAGTCAGTGACTTGTACTGAATGCGAGCAGCTACAGGGAGCCAAAGGAGGGAAATGAGTAATGGAGTGACATGAGTTCGCTTGGGCTGGTTAAACACAAGTAGACTACAGTAATCAGGTTTCAAGTTGCACCTTCCATGCTAAGCTGGCCACTATGTCACACCTTTTTTTTCTTGTCTCCTTATGTCCTGTGAGAATTGGTTGCTGGTGGTTCCTTCTCTGGGATGATCCCAACTTCCCAAACATGCTAGGGTAGAGATTTGTGGCTGTTCACAGATATCAGCTCTCTTTGGAGTTTTAAGTGTGTGGCAGACAGCGATAAAACCTTTACTTTTAAAACTTAAAACTTACTTAAATATGTGTCTGTTTGTGTATTTATGTAGAGAGGGAGCGAGAAAGAGAAAGAACGACTACAAGAGAGAGAGATTGTCATGATAAACCTAGGTCCAGGTAAGTGTTGCGATAACCACTTATTTACCAGGCAGCAAGTTACAGAAACCTTTTATTCAAACATTTTATTCAACGTGCAGATAAACCAAACAGAGAAACAGTGAACAAAAGGACCTGAATCGAGGTTGCGGTTCAGTGTTGAGAGAGCTGGCTTAGATAACATAAAACAAGGTCATGTGACAGATTAATTAACACAATAAGGCACAGCTGTTAACAAATAAAAACGAACCAAAAAATAGAAAAAATAACCCAAACAAACACAGAAAAAAACCCAAAATACTGTCCCAACAGAAGGGTGCTGTAGATGCTGACAGAGATTAATATTCATTAATATCCATCCATTCAGTTATTATTTTCCGCATGTCCGGGTTCGGGTCACAGGAGGAGCAACCTAAGCAGAGAGGCCCAGACGTCCCTCACCCCAGCCACCTTTACTAGCTCATCTGAGGGAATTCTGAGGCGTTCCAAGACCAGCTGGGAGATATAATCCCTCCAGCGTGTCCTGGGTCTTCCCTGGGGTCTTCTCCCAGTTGGACTTGCTTGAAACACCTTCCTGGGGAGCCACAGGGAGCATCCTTACCTCAATTTGCTTTTTTCGACACAGAGGAGTAGAGGCTCTACGCCAAGTCTCTACAGGATGAACAAATTTCTCACCTCTAATTGAGAGCCCAGACTGTAAGTTTAAAATTCACTTTAGTAACATAAACTTAACTTAGATATGATGAAGAAAAACAAAAAAAGAACTAAAGACTAAAGACTAAAAAAAAATCTTACAGTGCAATTCCGTGAGAGGTTAAGAAGGAACTGGGCATTTTGAATACACCAACTCTTGAAAGTTTAACACAACTCGAATGATGGTGACTCAAAGATGCTGGCTAGTCCCATTTTGTGGGACATTCGGTGTAGGTTTTGGTCCATTAAGTCAGCATGTGAGCAGCTAATTTGGTGTATTAGTTGGTTTTAACAGTATAGGAATGAAGGGCACAGAGCGTGTCAGTGCCATAAACTGTATTTACCTTTCACAAAAGAGAACTTCTTGAATTAGAAAAAACAAGGACTCTTGGTGCCACATAAGCTGGCCAGCATACATGTTATGGCATCATTGAACACAAGCTCCACCGAGGCACACTTAAAATCATGGGACATGAAGATGGGTTGCCAGATCTGAACAGAGAACAGACCATTTCTGATGCCATTGGGCATCAAGGCACGGCTAATGGTATTGAAACTCAGACCCCAAAAGAAGCTAAATGAAATTCACCTGGGAAATGATGGCTTCTTAGCCAGACGATGGGGAAACTTGCATAGACATAGAGTGTTGTGCAATTGCCTGCAGCGACAACATGATGCTGCTAAGCAGAAAAAATTCTGAGCAGAAGAAAGGACTGGTGTGCCAAAGATCAAACAAACAGAACATTTCGTGGATGAGGGTTGTCCTCTGACTCCAGAACAGACATGCACTAAAAATCTAAGCAACATTGTGTACATGATGAAAACCTACCATCTTAGGCTGTTTGCAACTTATAAACTAAAGAGCAGACTATGATGCTGAGCAAGCCGACTGAACGATCACAGCATCAACCAAGTGAAAGACTTTACCCAATTCACCATTTTGGGTTAAGCTATGGGTATGAGTAGTTTTTAATAGAGAGACAATCTTGCATTGCAGCCTTGTGTGGACTGTTGGAGTCATGGATTTGTTCTAGGTCAGTGTTCATACTGCTCATTTATGTTGTACCTGTTTAATCTGGTGACTGTTATGATGATGTGTTTATTACTGGTGTGCGTGCACAAGAGAGATAACAGCGAGGTTATACATGTGTTTAACAGGCTCTATGTGTGTGTTTATGTGTTCAGGCTGAGGTTGACTTTAACCATTTGCCATTTTTCGCAGAGCAATTTCTATTGCTTTATTAAAAAGCACTTTTAATCAACCTTGCTGGCTCGAGATGGTGCAATATTGGTGCAATATTTTTGTATGTACATTGTTTAAATAACGATGTAATTTTGTTATGAATGTATGTATGTACAATGTGATTTAAAAATTTTAAAGGCTAATTCACTTGTGATTATATCATAACCGTTTGCAGTTAAACTGTAAACAATTTAATATCACAGAAATATAAAGAAATATATATTTGGAAATTTGACAACTGATGCTGTCATAAAATGTTTTATATAAAATAATTTATTGGCTTAAAGCAAAATCATAGAGCTACAATATGTAATGTATTGTATAAAAAAAATATAAAAATGTATTGTTTAAAATGAGTCAAATTATATAAATATTAAATGAATAAAAAACAAAAACAAAAAATATTAATAAATAAATAGAATTAATAAATAATAAATAATAATTATATGAATATTCTATCAAATAATGAAAGAAATGTATTATAAAAAATAATTTATTGGCGAAAAGTCATATAGCTACAATATGTAAAGTCCATCCATTCATTATCTTACATTTACATTACATTTACATTTAGTCATTTAGCAGACGCTTTTATCCAAAGCGACTTACAAATGAGAACACCACAAGTCAGAAGCCATGGAGAAAACCAACTATACTGTAAGTTCATCAAACCTGATTGTTATTCGAAGCTGCGCCCCCCCCCCCCCCTTTTTTTTTTTTTTTTTTTTTTTTTTTTTTTTTTTTTATAACAGGTATTTGTTAAATAGATGCGTCTGAAGTAGTTTCTTAAAACTGTTTAGAGATTCTGCCTTACGGACAGAGTTGGGAAGATCGTTCCACCATTTTGCAGTGGTGAACGCCACAGAATGAGAATTAGCTCCTCGGTGAGGTGGAATTGCCAGGCGACAATCCTCACTGGAGCGAAGTGTACGAGTCGGAGTGTATTTTGAAAAGATAGAGTGAAGGTAAGAGGGGGAAGATCCAGAAATGGTTCTGTATGCCAGAGTCAGCGACTTGTACTGAATGCGAGCAGCTACAGGAAGCCAATGGAGGGAAGTGAGTAATGGAGTGACATGAGTTCGCTTGGGCTGGTTAAACACGAGTCGGTCTGCAGAGTTTTGAATTAGTTGAAGAGGTCTGATGGTGGAAGTTGGGATACCGGCAAGAAGTGCATTACAATAATCAAGCCGGGATAAGACTAGGGCTTGAACAAGCAGTTGGGTAGCATGTTCAGTCAGAAAGGGTCTGATCTTCCTTATGTTATAAAGAAGGAATCTACAAGAACGGGCGGTTTTGATCACATGATCAGAGAGTTTAAGGTGGGAGTCTATTGTGAACCCAAGGTTCCGGACCGAATCAGTTGGGGAGATTGTGGAGCCATCAATTTGGAAGGTCAGGTTGTGATGGATTGAGGGTTTAGCAGGGATAATGAGAAGCTCTGTTTTTTCTAAGTTTAATTTGAGATGACGGGCCTTCATCCAGACAGATATGTCGGAGAGGCATGCAGATACCCGATTTGAGATGGTGGTGTCATCAGGGGCAAAAATCTTCCGCTTTATCCTCTATTAGGGTCACAGGGGGGTTCCCCATGCCCATCCAGGGAAGAACATTTTGGGTGCTGGGCAGATACACCCAGGACAGGGCACCTATCCATTGCTGGGCACACTCACTCACACTATATGGGGAATTTGGAAAATTCAATTGACTTGATCCATGTTTTTGGACTGTGGGAGGAAACCGGAGAACCCGGAGAAAATCCACGCGAACACAGGGAAACTCCACCCATATTGGGATTTGAACCAGGAATCCCTAGCGCTGAGAGGCGAACATGCTAACCACAAAGCCACCGTGCCACCCCAATATCCATCCATCCATCCATTATTTTCCACTTTATTCTCTACTAGGATCGCGGTGGGGTTCCCCATGCCCATCCAGGGGAGAACGTTTCGGGCACTGGGCAGATACATCCAGGACAGTGCGCCAATCTATCACTGGACACACACTCACTCACACAGACAAACACACTTGACAAACACAGACAATCGCAATTTGGAGTATTCAATTTACCTTGGTCCATGTTTTTGAACTGTGGGAGGAAAGCCACCCCAATATGTAATGTATTATTTTAAAAAAATATGAAAATTGATTATATAAAATAAATAACATTATATAAATATTAAACAAATAAAATACATTGAAATATCAAAATAAACACAATTAAAAATAAATAATTAATAATAAATAAATTCAATACAATTTTTTTTTTTTTATGATAATTCTATAAATATCACATAAAATAAAAAGTAAACATGTCCATCCATTATCTTCCACTTTATCCTCTACTAGGTTTGCGGGGGGGTTCCCCATGCCCATCCAGGGGAGAACGTTTGGGACACTGGACAGATCCCAGGACAGGGCGCAAATATATCACTGGGCACACACTTACTCACACAGACACACTCTATAAGGGGTAATTTTGAGAATTCAATTAACTTGGAAACCCATGCAGACACGGGGAGAACATGGACACTCCACCCAGATGGGGATTCGAACCAGGAATCCCTAGCACTGAGAGGCGAACGTGCTAACCACTAAGCCACCGTGCCACCTATGCCACCGTGCTGCCCCACAATAAACATGTATTATAGAAAATAATTTATTGGCTTCAGCGCCCTGTCCTGGGTGTATCTGGCCAGCACCCGAAACGTTCTCCCCTGGATGGGCATGGGGAACCCCACCGCGACCCTAATAGGGGATAAAGCGGGAGATAATGAATGAATGAATGAATGAATGAATTTATTGTCTTAGAGCAAAATCACAGAGCTGCAATATGTAATGTATATCATATCAAGCAGTTTTATTTCACTGTGTTAAACCAAGTATTTCTATTAAATATCCTCATTTGCATGCCTAACCATTCACCGCAAACCACATTTAAGCTGATTTTAATGAGAGCATCCGAAGAAAAGTTCGCCCCAGACTGCGGACAGCACCCCCCCACACACACACACACACACTCACACACACTCAATTCAATTTTCAGAGAGTTTTTCCTCATACAGATGGACTTGAAGTCCACATTCCTGTGACAATGGCTCTTGGCAACCGCAGCCTCAGGCAGCCCATTAGTCGAGTTTATGAGGCCTCGGTGAGGAAGACTTCCTTTTTGCATACTGTGAAAAGTATGCGAGCAATAGGTCCTTATGTTTAAAATGCTTTGGTCTGTGTACATTCATGCAATTGGAATTAGGCAAGTGAGTAATGTGGTATGTGGTAAACTATTTTTGGGTGATTCATATGACAGACCACAGTGTCGATCTTTTGTGTTATTGCTTCCGATGTGTCCCCTCCAAATAGATAATCACAAAATAAAGTTTGAATGTGCATATCCAAGATGGCATTAACAGTTTCTTTGGCTTGTTTAGGTTTAAAGTTCTTTTTACTTACTTTTGGGAGGATTTGGAGGCATTTCTCTGACAAGAATGATTTTAAAATTACCATGATATTAAAAAAGAGCAGTTTAGCTATAGACGAAACATAAATGACGAAAACCATACAAAATAATACATGATCAGTCATCACACTATCTGAATTAACTCAAGAAATATATAATTGAAAATTTTGAGCTCCTCTTGCAAGGATTAGGCTTTCTTTAAGTCCCAGTTATTAATAAAATCACAGCTGGACGTGGAGAGATTTCCTATTTGTACAAAGCTCCTCCAATTTAAAATAGCCTTCCTGATCCTGTTCATAATTCTGTATTACTAATAATATTTAAGGCCGGCACGGTGGCTTAGTGGTTAGCATGTTTTCCTCTCAGCGTTGGGGATCCAGATTCGAATCCCAATCTGGGTGGAGTTTTCATGTTCTCCTTGTGTCTGCATGGGTTTTCTGGTTTCCTTCCACAAGATTGGCGCCCTGTCCTGGGTGTATCCGCCCAGCGCCCGAAATGTTCTACCCTAGATGGGCAAGGGGATGTGCCATGCCCGCTTATAAAGACACACGGTTATCAGATTGAGCTTAGTCAGCTGTACTAGTCAATCTCCCTGACCAGTGCATCGGCTCCTCCCCATCCCCCAGCACCACCGCACCACTACAATCTTATAAAGCAGAGATGCAGTTTTAGCAACCATTGTATCACATATAGATAACTCTTGGAACCACACATAAAAAATCATCAACAATAACATCCTAAAATGCCTGCTTGACACCGGAAAACTGTCTGATTATCCAATCAAAATGTGTGAATACGCTGACCTAACATACACCTGCTAGTAGGCTTTGGTGTCACAAACTCAAAATCTGATTGGTTGCAGCAACAGTTATATCGACACTTATTTGCCACCAGGCTGCAGATCTGATAGTAAAGGGGAGATTTATTTGACCCTGGCAACAAATGATAGCTGAAATGTGATTGGTTAAATAAAAAAAAACTTTAATAAGAAAATGCACATCTAAAAGCCGGAACCCCTCCTCCCCCGTGAATCTAATAGAGTATTAAGCAAAAAGATAATGAATAAATGAATGAATATTATAGTCATTTGATAAATACCAGTCTAACTGAGAAATCCCAGGGTATTTGTTATACCTAAGCTCACACTTAAGATACTGTAGCAGGCAAAAGCTTAAACACACCTTGCTACAATATTTTTATTTCTTCATTTAACATTTAGATTGATTTGAGATACCATATAGAGTGAGCGTCACATTAGCACTCTCTAATGGTCGCTGGTAGTACCCTTTTGGGTGCTGATATTATTGTTCATCATTAATGCAATTGTGTGTGTTCATTGTTTAATTAATTCTCTTTTCCTGGTAAATCCGGCTCAGCTGTGTTTCCCCGTCATGTGACTACCATCTATATGTTTACAAACCCTGCCTTTCCCAGTGTTGGAACATTGTTTTATGTTATGCTCATGTCATATCGCATGCTATGGCTGTTTGTCACCTGGTGTCTTCTGCATTAAAGTCTATCATTGAACCGCCCACAGTTTTGGATTTAGAACATCTTGTTTTCTGTGTAGACTGTAGTACATCTGTTTTTCTCTTTTTGATCTTGGTTTTCTGTTCTCTATTGGTCAGTATCATCACAGGTTTAAGTTGGGTGATGGATTGTTTATAGTCAGTTCTGCAGTGACACTGATGCTGGGTGTGGGGGAGGGGGTTAGTGCAACAGTGCTGCTGTAATTTCATTTCTCCACCTTAGAGGAACTGCTGGGATAGGAATAATGCACCAACTAAATAATACCTGCTCTGTGGTGCTACTATTTGGACCCTGGTATTAAAGGGGACCAACACAGTAAGTACTGTAGTCCACAGATGGACTACAGTCTGGAACTACAAAGTCCATCACTGTAGTCCACAGATGGATTACAGTCTGGAACTACAAAGTCCATCATTGGACTTAATAAAATAGATAATAAATGGAGCGCAAAGAGGTGTGTCCAAACTTTTGACTGTTACTGTATGTGTTTGTTTTGCTCAGTCAGAAACAGCTGGAGGATTCAACTCTTCTGAATCGAACAACACGATTGTGACGAGCACTTCCTGGTGTGTTTGTGTTCCTGGTGTGCCTGCTGTTTGTAAACACATTCATGAGAACCTATTTCCTATGTTGTGTTATCTTGATGTGGGCTGAATGTCGAAAGTGACACCATGCTGGCCCTTCAGAGCTTTACAACACACGCATATTACTCATTCAACAGCATTCAAGTTATTTTAGGACGGAGTAAAATTCACTTTCAAAATGTGTATGTCACCCACAGCCAAACACACACTCATAATTGTGTTAACTTTCAATAACAGCTCAGAAAGACCATAATACCATGAGTATTCAGTTATTTCAGAACATTTGACTATCCATCCACCTATTTTATTAATGTTATACTGTTTTATTTATTGTAAAGCATATTTGAGGTCCCAGGAAAGTGCTATATAAATAAAATGTATGATTAATCCTGTGTAATCCTGTCTCCGGTTCTCGTTCCTTCCTACATTTATGTTGTACACTACCAAATCTAGCCATTCCATACCCTAAAAAAGAACTTTAAAGCCTCCTGCTGTCATCACTAACCTTAAATGATTTCCGTTCATTTTTTCAATCTGCAAACCACTAAATCTCTTAATGACGTCTTCTTTATACCTTTTCCGTCTGAGTACTAGAATGCTCTTTTATCATTTTCTTTACTTTCATTTCACCTTCATAGTAACAGAGCGAATGATATTGTGCAGACTGTAACACTTAACTTGCTGGACTTCAGCCAACTCTCACAAAAATAACTGTATATTGCTCAGCGAGGGGTACCTGCTCTCCTTTATCAATGCACACTCCTCCTTTTGGAAAATCCCAAATTCTCTCATGTCACCTTGCACCCAAACCTGCAATTTCTTTCCTACCAGCCCAACCACCCCTATATTTAACTTATTCCTCATAGCCATATTTGTTTTAAGGTCAATATCCATGTAATCAGACTGTTCATCACCTTCAATTCTGGTCTCATATACTGTACTGATGTGTCTATGTATCTGTTGTTTTGTAGCTTATATATATATATATATATATATATATATATATATATATATATATATATATATATAGTGGGAGGTATGGTGGCTTAGTGGCTAGCACGTTCGCCTCATATCAGCGATATGGATTCCCGGTTCAAATCCCAATCTGGGTGGAGTTTCAATGTTCTCCCTGTTTCCATGTGGGTTTCCTCCCACAGTCTAAAAACATGGATCAAGGTCAATTGAATTCTCCAAATTGCCCCATATAGAGTGTGTTTGTGTGAGTGAGTGTGCCCAGCGATAGATTGGCACCATGTCCTGGGGGTCTCTGCCTAGCGCCCAAAAAGTTCTCCCCTGGATGGAGACCCTAGTAGAGTATAAAGCGGAAGATATTGGATAATGGATACATATATATATACACATAGTGCCTCCAAGTAGTATTCAACCCCCTGCAGATTTAGCAGTTTTACACAGACAGGTTTTTTTCGGACTATAAAAGCCCCTCCCCAAAAAGTGGGTTTTAAAAACATGGGTGGGTTCCCCATGCTCATCCAGGGGAGAACATTTCAGGACAGGGCGTCAATCTACCGCTTGGCACACACACTTACCTACACAGACACTATATGGGACAATCTAGAGCACTCAGTATCCCTGGTCATTCCATGTTCTTGGACTGTGGGAGGAAACCAGAGAACCCAAAGGAAACCCATGTGCGCACAGGAAGATTGATGCTAAATTGTCTGCTCTAAATCGCTCATATATAGTGTGTGTGTGTGTGTGTGTGTGTGTGTGTGTGTGTGTGTGTGTGTGTGTGTGTGTGTGCAAAGCAATAGATTGTCACCCTGTCCTGGTTGTATCTGCCCAGCCCTTGAAAACACCCCCATCCCCCCGGACCCTGGTAAAGAATTCAGGAAATAATGACATAAGTATTATATTCCTTGTTTTTCCTGCTTTTCACTGAAGCCATTGTTAAAGCACATGCTGTTGCTCATCAGTACTCAGTCCTCATTGGAAGATCAGGCCTTTTCTACCATGTTTATTTTGCTCTGAGTAAGGAAATGAGCTGGGAGGTATAAAAATTGCTCATATTGCATTTTTGTTTTCAAGAAACAGAGGAAAAGTCAACCAAATGTTCTAGTTGTTTTCAAAGCACAAAAGATTACAAATGAATTAATTATCAATTATTAATTCAATTATGGGTGGCTTAGGGGTTAGCATTTTCACCTCTCAGCACTGGGGATCCAGGTTCCTGGGGATCCTATCTGGGTAGAGTTTCCATGTTCTCCCTGTGTCCAAAAGGTTTCCACCCACAGTCCAAAAACATGGATTCAAGGTAAACTGAGTGCTCTAAATTGCCCCATATAGTCTGTGTAGGTATGTATGTGCCCAGAGACAGAGACTCCTCTGGATGGGCATGGGATATGATTTTTTGAGGAACACTTTAAAATGAAACATTTATATTGGTATTCAAACAAGGAATAGTTTAAATGTTACCTTTTTTAAAAGGGCCATAATTAGGAATTGGGACCAGCCCTACCTCCTCACTAAGATAAAAGATTTGGGATTGCTCAGAATTTTCTGAAACTGGATATTCACTAGTTTTTAGCCTTTAAAAGAATTCTCATAATGTTTATAAATATGGGCATTTAACATCCATCCATCAAATTTCTTCCGCTTCATCCTCTATTAGGGTCGCGGGTGGTTCCCCATGCCCATCCAGGGGAGAATGTTTCGGGTGCTGGGCAGATACACCCAGGACAGGGCGCCAATCTAGCGCTGGGCACACACTTACTCACACACTCACTCACACAAACACACTCTACAGTATATGGGGCAATATGGAGAACTCAATTGACTTGATCAATGTTTTTGGACTGTGGGAAGAAACTGGAGAACCCAGAGGAAACCCACACGGACACGGGGAGAACATGGAAACTCCACCCAGATGGGGATTCGAACCGGGAATCCCTAGTGCTGAGAGGCGAACGTGCTAACCACTAAGCCACCGTGCCGCCCATCATTTAACATGTCAAATTATTTTAATTGAAAAATCAAAGTCTATGTTAACTATTTGCTGTGTATGTCAGAGACCTGAATGTTCATTTTCAGCCATCAGTGGCATTATTAATAGTACATCGTACAGAGCTGTGCTGAGACAGACATTTATTTTTTTTATTTTTAGACTGAAACAGGAAGTCCTCTGTGGTCTAAAAGGAAGTACATTTTTATAGCTGATGTTTATAAAAATACAAAACATTCACGATTATATTTTAGGTAACAGGCAGTAAATAGTCTGTACTTATTTTCAAATTGTTTTGTTTTTAAACAAAACAAAAGTTTGATTAATGCTCCTGATGCGGTTCCGTCTGATGACCGTGTGCCTTTATTAGCGTGTATGGCACATGCTGTTGGGAGAGAGTTCTCCATGAAAATGATACAGGACTGGATGTAGATGTGGATACGGCATGTCTACATGTCAATGTACTGTAAAAGCCTGGTGTGTGTGTGTGTGTGTGTGTGTGTGTGTGTGTGTATGTGTATGGGTGTTCGTGTTGGTTCCTTTTGTGGTGCAACCCTGTCCTCATTCCCTTCCACCCCATGACACTGATGCTGAAACCAGGGAGTGGATGAGGATGCATGCGGTCCAAGAATGTCACCAGCAGTGTGGGTGGGGCAAGCAGAGGTTCCAGCGGAGGTTCCAGCAGGGATTCCAGCTGGGGACCTCCTGCTTTTGCTGCGGACAGAAAAGCCTACGTTGGCCGGGATGGCACGCATGTGACCATGGAGAGATGACATCAAGACCCCTATGGTAGACTGAGTTGGAGCAGCAAGAAGGAAGAGATCAGACTCAGGTATGGCACATGCCACAGGGAGTTCTCCATCGAACGGGGCTGCACTTCATCTGATATGCTATATTAGCAGAGCAATGACTTTCAGTAACAGTCAAGTATGTACAGTACAATGTGCTTGTTAACATGAATGCACAGACCTCCTCTATGGTCACCCCACACCTATGAGAACATGGTAGCTCAGTGGTTAGGGTGTTGGGCTAGCAATCAGAAGGTTGGGGGTTCAAATCAAATGTGGCTCTTTGAGCAAGACCTTTAACCCTCACTGCTCCAGGGATGCTGTACCATCCCTGTGCTCTGACCCTCTGCTCTGAAGGTGGGATATTTGCAATTCACTTGGGATGAAATCATCTGCTAAATGAACAAATGAAAATGTAGTCTGAAACTACATTTCACAACTGTTGTTGTGACTGCAGTTCATATACCTCCTGCTAATGCTAAATAAGCAATGGAAGAACTGAGTGCTGCAGTCAGCAAACAACAAACAACAAAAAGTCCAGATGGACTTTGTATTGTTTCAGGAGACTTTATTCACTCCAACTTACAGACTGTGTTGCCCAAATTTCTACAGAATGTCTCCTGCCCCACAAGAAGAGAGAGAGGGCGTAAGGTCATGTATACACCGACAATAAAGATGCTTACAATGATGTCTGGGACAGTCTGAACCTTTAATTGTTCCTGTTTACCAAGTATGTGCCACTTAACAAATGTGTGAAACCATCAAGGAGGACTGTTAGAGTGTGGCCAGAAGGTGTTTTCTCCTCATTAAGACTTCAGTTTCCAAATACTATGGGAGTAGGTTTTCTTCTCAAACCACTATGGACTCTTGCATACACTTGGACTCTCGCACCACTTTAAACATGCATTGACAAAAATATTTCTTATTTTATAATATTTGTTATGTTTCTAGAGGGCAGCATGATGGCTTAGTGGTTAGCATGTTGACCTCTCACTGCTGGGGGTTCCAGGTTTTAAATCTCAATGTGGGTGAAGTTTCTATGCCCATTCCTCATGCCCATTCAGGGAAGAACATTTTAGGCACTTGGCAGATACACCCAGGAGAGAGCGCCAATCTATTACTGGGCACACTCACTCTTGCACACACAAACACACACTATATGGGGCAATTTAGAGCATTCAATTTAGATTCAACTGTTAGAGAAAGCCCAGAGGAAAGCCACATGGACAAGGGGAGAACATGGAAACTCCACCCAAATTGGAATTTGAACCTGGAATCCTCAGCGCGAGCATGAGAGGTCAATGTGCTAACCACTAAGCCACTATGGCACCAACAAATGAACTAAAAACATTAAAATAGAATGACAAAAAATAAAATAAAAGTGTACAACAACTCAAATGAACTTGTGCCGTTCTGTGGTTTATGTCGGATAATGTTCCTCATCTGTTATAACCTCAATCTAAAAAAAGCCTTTAAAATGTTATTAGAACTGTTTAAACCAGAACAACTGTTTTCAGACAAGCAATGAAACTGGGTCTTGTCGTGCCTGATTTAATCACCAAGGCCGTTAAATGCATCTAATGAGGTGCACACATTTCTTTGTACACTGAGATTCCAGCTGTGACAGCACATTCTCATGAGCTTTTATAGGCTTATATATGTAACTAGCTCACATTAGCACTTACACTTTAACCCACCAAAGTGAAGAGTTAAGCTGCCATGCAATGACACCCAAGTTAGAGGCGAGTCCACTTTTACAGGAAGTTCTTTGTTTAAATTGGGGCTCAGTTTGTTCGGGGGTGCACACTTTTTCATTTCATTACCCTTACACAAATTGTTCTCACAGCCTTGCAGTGAGGTGAAGTTAGCTTATGTATCTATAGGGCTTTGTGTAAATAGAGAGGCCTCAGCTCAATGTCTCAACGTCTGGTCTCATCCTGCCTAAAGACAAAACTACTCATTGGCTAGCTGTGTGAAATTCAGCATATGTACATCTGAACAGTGTGATGAGCCTCTCAGATCAGAATTAGAATACTTTATTAATCCCCGGGGTGAAATTTCAGTTTTTACAGACGCTCCATTAGTCATGTTTATATATACATAATAGAAATAAAAAACAAGCAAAATATTTAATAATATATATTTTTTAAACCAACCCTATATCGTGTTAAATTAGCCTTAATTAATTCTGTTTGTGAAGCGTAAAATTTGGTAGAAAATGGGCAATTTACCCATATAAAACAAAATGAATTAATTACTGATAATTAGTTTCTTCATTAGTAATTTATTTAATTGATTCATGTGTTGCCATCGACGATGAAAAAATGTGCAAAGTTTCAGCTAAATCAGATAATGGGAAGTGGATAAAATAGCATTTGCAAGCTTTTTACCAGACACGCAGAAAAACAGAAGAAGCTAATATAGGGGTGGTAATAATAATAATAATAACAACAACAACAACAACAACAACAACAACAACAACAACAACAACAACAACAACAACAACAACAATAATAATAATATAATAGACGGCACGGTGGCTTAGTGGTTAGCACGTTCTCCTCCTACCGCTAGGGATTCCCGGTTCGAATCCCCATCTGGGTGGAGTTTCCATGCTCTCCTCGTGTCCGCGTGGGCTTCCTCCGGGTTCTCCGGTTTCCTCCCACAGTCCAAAAACATGGATCAAGTCAATTGAGTTCTCCAAATTCCCCTATATAGAGTGTGTATGTGTTTGTGCGAGTGAGTGTGTGCCCAGTGATAGATTGGCTCCCTGTCCTGGGTGTATCTGCCCAGCGCCCAAAACGTTCTCCCCTGGATGGGCATGGGGAAACCCCCCTGCGACCCTTATATAGGACGAAGCGGAAGATAATAGATGGATGGATAATATAATAATAATAATAATAATAATAATAATACCAATAAGTGCAGTAAAATTAAACTGAAATACCAGAAATATGAAATAAAGTAATGTGGCATGTGTACAGTATGTAATATCTGTTTAATTTTTATTTGAATTTCAAATATAGTGCACTGCATGGCAGATGGTATTTGGTGTAATGAGATGGAGGCAGCTACAAAGACATGGTTTTCCAGCATGATACACTGTGTATACTGTAAGCTTTGAAAAATGACTGGAAACATTCAGAGACTGCAAGTCAAAAATGTAAGCATTCTAAGAGTATGGTTAAGGTCTTGCTGTGTAATGTACAGTATGTATTCATGTGTGTGTTCCAAAATACCATTGATACCATAAAATATGTGGACAGTTTATTTTATTATCAGTAAATTTGACCATATTTTCAACTATACTGTACTTATATTGGGAAAGGATTTCAAAGAATGCGATGACATATGGTGCCCAAAAAAGGACTAATGTGAGACACCAGACTGACTGCACATTTGGCAGATTTAATTAATCCAATAATGTATTCATTATCTTCCACTTAATCCTCTACTAGAGTCGTGGTGGGATTCCCCATGCACATGCAGGGGAGAAAATTTCGGGCACAGGACAGATACACCCAGGATAGGGCACCAATCTATCACTGGGCACATTCACTCACACAGACACACACTATATGGGGCAAGTTAGAGCATTCAGTTTACATTAAATCTATGTTTTTAGACTGTGGAAGGAAACCGGAGAACCCGGAGAAAACCCACACAGACATAGGAAAAACATGAAAACTAAATCCTCAGCGCTGAGAGGCGAACATGCTAATCTTGTCACGACATCTATTAGGAAAACAAGTTGGTTTGTTGATTTTGTAAAAACAATAAGTTAACTTATTCACTACAGCAACATATGTAAATGTGACTGTTGTCATTTTTTTTGACAGATTGAAGTGCACTATGTAAGGCTTGGAAAAAGGCAGAGAAACATACGTCAACTGCCCATGACTAATCTAATCAGAAAAATGAAAAAAAAAAGTCAGTCAATCTAAATTTCATGGTAAAAATGCCCAGAATGCATTTTACCATTTGACAATTTTCAAGCACTTATTACTTGAAAGACAACTACCATGTTCTTGCTACAGAGTGCATAAAACAAAAATAAAATAAAACCAGAGCATCGAAGTCCTGGGGTTTTACTGTGTTTTTTGTGTTAAAAATAGTGGATTTATCTTACCTGTCTGCGTGTGTGTGTGTGTGTTTGTGAATTGTAGCCTATATATCGCATATGTTCCCAGCCCACCTGGGAAGATTTAAAGCCCAGCAGGTGCTGGAGACCCAGAACAGGCCTGTTAGCTAGCTGCTCATTGTGCATGTGTGACACCAGAGCTTGGAGTGTATGAGGGGGCACTGTCAGTGTCACGCATTCAACTCAGTTTTCTTCAGCACAATAAAAATATTTGTAAGAATGGATAATAAAGTTGCTAGTAAAAAAATGCAACTAAGAAAGAAAGTTCATTAGGAAAACAAAGTTTTTAACGCTTTCCACAAAGAATCATGTTAAGTATATTTTGTCCATGAATTATTAAATAATTCCAAATGGTCTGAATTTTCAGTGAATTAAAACTTTTATTATATAATAAACATTTATTTCATAATTAAATTCTGTGTAATTAAGTATAACCAAGTAAACTTTTGTTTTTTCAAATAGTTGATACACAATCCCAAGGTTTACAGGATAATCAACACAAAGCTCTAAGCAGAAATAAGCTAATGTTTTATACAAGCACATCAAAAATGAAAGGAGATTTAATGCATAGTTCTTATGTTAATGGTTCTTAGTCAGAAAAGGGTGAAGCGTCCTCTCTGGGTCAGGGTCAACCTGTCTGTTGTCTTGCCTCAAGTGGAGGATCTTAGGTTCTTGTTCACGAGTGATGGTAAGATGAGCAGGGGATTGACAGGTGGATTGGCGTGGGGTCAGCAGTGATGAGGACTCTATACCAGTCTGTTGTGGTGAAAAAAGGAGGACCAATTGAGCTACGTTCTTGCCCTCAGCTATGGTCATGCCAACAATATCGCAAATACAAGCGGCCGTAATGGGTATCCTCTGCAGGGTGTCTGGGCTCTCCCTTGGAGTTAGGGTGAGAAGCTCAGTCATCCGGGAGAGACTCGGACTACAGCCCCTACTCTGCGTCCAAAGGAGCCAGGCATCAGGTAAGAATGCCTCCTGAGGGCCACCCAGGGAGGTGTTTCAGGCAAGTCCAACTGGGGGAGACCGCTGGGAAGACCCTGGATATGTTAAAGGAGAAGTAAGAAGCAGAACCTTTCTGCTTAGGTTACTGTCCCCGCCGCCTAAACTCCGGCAAGTGGAAGATAATGGATGGATTTAATAGAGCTTTCCACTAAATATAAAAATATTTAATAATGTAATGTAATGTTGCTTTCAAAATTTGCCAAATAAGAGCAAATTTATTGCAACAAATTCATTTAGATGTCACTTGGGTCTTGGAAGTGCCTCACAATAATTTTTGATTCAGTGATTGCATGGTACTTACATCAGAACATCATTACAGGTTAAAGCTGAAACATGCAGTCACTTACACTACAGAATAATAGCACAATAGTGTATTCAGTGGGTCTTTTAGCTTTAACAAGTGGTGTTGATTTAGGTTTCTAGCAGTCTTAAGTTTTATAATAAAGAATTAAACTACATATTCACAATCTCCATTACCTACCACTTCTTAATTCTAATATACACTTACTGGCTTCTTTTTATATAGATTTTAGTTTCTACATATATCATCTATTTTACTCATTTTGTAGATGCTTTTCTCCAAAGTGAATTACAAGTATCCCAACTTGATAGTTGGGGTCAGAGTGGAGGATTGGTACCCTGGAGCAATGAGGGTTAAGGGTCTTGATCAAGGACCCACATTGATAACTTCAGTGGACCTAGGATTTAAACCCACAACTTTCAGATTAATAGCCCAAACACTGTAACCACTGAGCTACCACACTACCACCATATTTTATCATCTCTACCCAGTGCACTTCATAGTTATACAATTGTGTTCTTTGCTTACTCGTTAGTCTCCTTATTATTAAAACAAAAAAAGGACTCCACAAGATCAACATAAAGCAGCTGTTATTTGGGTGGTAAATAATTCTCAGCACTGCCATGACATTTATGTGTAATGTGTGTTGAGCTGATATACTGTAAGTGGATCAGCTGAAGCAGTGTTGATAAATGTTTTAACACCTTAGGTACGAGTAAAAAACCAATATATCGAAATATCTAAGTTCTGTTCAGCACAGATATTTATATTTAATATTTATCACAAACTGAGTTGAAAAGGTGTTAGTGTGTATGTGGCAGCAATAAGAAACCAATATATCGAAATATCTAAGTTCTGTTCAGCACATTATTCATTCATTCATTATCTCCCTCTTAATCCTATATTAGGGTCGCGGGGGGGTTCCCCATGCCCATCCAGAGGAGAACGTTTCGGGCGCTGGACAGATATACGTGCCTGATTGTGTTCTCAAGACAGCAAATTAATAATTCTGCCAAATGTACTCTTCATTCATCGTAAAACTTTTATATGTATAGCAGAAAACATACCATTCAGCACAGATATTTATATTTAATATTTAGCACAAACCGAGTTGAAAAGGTGTTAGTGTATGTGGCAGCAATAGTTTACTGTAATACAGTAGGCTCATATTCACATGAATTAAAAGTGATTGTGTTCTCATTCATTCATTCATTCATTCATTCATTAGCTTCCGCTTTATCCTCTTTTAGGGTCGCGGTGGGGTTCCCCATGCCCATCTAGGGAAGAACGTTTCGGGCGCTGGGCAGAAACACCCAGGACAGGGCGCCAACCTATCGCTGGGCACATACTCACACAAACACACTATACATGGGGCAATTTGGAGAACTCAATTGACTTGATCCATGTTTTTGGACTGTGGGAGGAAACGGGAGAACCCGGAGGAAACCCACACGGACACGGGGAGAACATGGAAACTCCACCGAGATTGGGATTTGAACCGGGAATCCCTAGCGCTGAGAGGCAAAAGTGCTAACCACTAAGCCTTGGAACCCAAATTATGTAAAAATAATTTTGTTTTTCCCATCTCTCAGTCAAGTGCTTGAACATTCAACAAAACTGAAGTTCCCTTTTGAACCCCCTAAAGAAGGAACTAATGAATGTTTATAGGAACAGTATTCATGAGAAGTGAAAAAGAAACCAAGGTCGCAAAAACCAATGAAATGAAAGTGTGAAATGTTACAAAAACACTGACCTCAGCATTTTAAAGTTTATTGTTTAGACTTAAAAGTTTAAAAATAGATGAGACTAGTGTAAAACAACAATAATTTTGTAGAAGTATTAACATCGACTAATAACTAACACAATATAAAAGCATTTACCCAGCTAAAGTCAACAATGAGTAATAAGCCTCCCAGGTATGTTAACTGAAAAATGTCATATTCCTTTTAGTTTGGACAGGAGTCTCCTACAAGCAGGTGGCAGTTCCTACTACTGTGCTACAGCGTTTCTCAGAAACTTGGGTGAACCCCCTTAATTTACATCCCATTTCACTTTCCCGCTTACACCCTAAGGATAATCCTTCTTACAATGTCCCTATCATTCTGTCATGTCCATCCAATGTAAGTTTAATCAGGAACTTTGGAGTGGCCTCTACTGGCCGCTGGTGGAATTACTGGAATATCCAGTTTTCAGTGCCTTCTTCTGGACTTGGAATGTATTACTGGTATATCTGTGTTATATGTTGCAGCTATGGGTGTTCAATTGTTTAATTAGTTCCTATTTACTGCTTAATCTATAAAATTCGGTTCAGTTGTGTTTCCCATCATGTAACTACCCTCTATATGATTAAAAACCCTGCCTTTCCCAGTGTTTGGTGTTGGAACATTGCTTTATTATGTCATGTTAATGGCTGTGTCGGATTTCACCCGGTGTCTTCTGCATTAAAAACTACTTTTGAACCATCCGCAGCTCTGGACTCATTGCACCCTACATTATCATGTGGGTCTACAATTCTCCTTGTTCTGAACACCCAGGTGTCACTCACACCATACAGCTAATTCCATGTACAGGCGGGAAATGCTAAATGCAGAAATACAACCCTTTGTCAGCTCCTGTGCTGTCTGTGCTTCTTGTAGGAATCTTTTCCAGCTGGAAAGTTGGTCCTTTATCAGTTCCCTCGCAGCCATCATCTCACAGCCATGGTCTAATAGATTGTTCAGTTTAATAGTTTAATACAATTGTTTAATAAATAAATAGTTCTGAATAAAACCCATTGTCCCATTGATGGTCTCTGTTACTGTTATTCCTCTTCCTGGACTTTCGCAAGGCACAGATTCTTCTCCAGAACATTTTCCCCTTCCTTGAAATTATAAATACATCCTCTCTGATCGCAGGATTCGGTTCAATTCAGCAGTGTGAAATCTTTTTTTTTTCAGAAATTGGCCACCTCAGTCAGACGTACATCTAGTTATCACCCTGAAAGTAATGGGCAGTGAGTCTAATCAGGAGTTAGGAAAGATTTTGCATGTTTTTGCTATTCATCTGGGCTTAAGCTACTGGGATTACTTTTTCCAGTGCAGCTTTGGTTTTTAGCCTTCTTTTGCTCCCTGGAATCACTAACTTTCTGACAGTAGACTCAAGGTTTTTTAAAAAAGTGAGGAAATTGGTTTCAGGTTCATACTCACATTCAAGAGGTTTTGCTTTGCAACATGGAGTTGATAGATTGTGTCCATCACTCTGCCCCTACTTATGCTCTTTGTGATCTGGGTTGGATCAATTCCCAGGACTTTTGCTGCCAGACAGGTGCCTGCAAACTTCCTCATTTCCTCAGCCTCTTTATGGTCCTGAACAGGGTTACCGTAGTCTGTTATCATTTAAAGCTGTATGCCTGAGACTGCTCTCCGTCTGTTAGTCCACTCTGTGTGCCTGAATCTTTTACTATATGTCTCTCTATACTCATTCGAAAAGCTTGAAACAACCAGTGTATGGTCAAGAGGGCCTTGTGCAAATGGTGTATAGTGTGGTTGGACTGCACAGTATGTAAGTAATATTATGATTTAGGTTGTAGGGGCCAAATGCTTTCCCATGTATAGCATGCTGTGGCAATAGTTTCAAATTTAACCTTTAATAGTCAAATTAACCGTATCACATTTCTTTATCTCATGTTGTTTTCTGGATTATGAGGTTGGGTCTGTGGTTCCATAATAATTGTCAATAATTTTTTCTAATATTAAGTTCAATTTCAAGTAATTTATTTATATAGAACTTTTTTTCCAATAGTACATTGTCACAAACCAGCTTTACAGTGTTATAAGCCTGAACCCTCAAAGAGCAAGCTGAAGCAAGGAAAAACTCCCTGTTTTGTTGTTATTTTAAGAAAGAAATCTTGGGAGGACCAAAGCTCAGTGGGAGACTTATCCTCCTTGAGTGGCCGGGCAGCATCGACAGTGTAGGACAGTCATGTACAGATTGTGTGGTGCTCAGATGACACGTATTTATTAATTGAAAAACTCCATTGAGGGTGTCTATCAGGACTGCCAGACCAATAAAAATCCAGGTTCCATCAAGTTATCGTCGTAGCCGCAGTGCTCCAGTAGAGCCATGGATGAAGAGCTTAAGGCAACACCTCAAAAGACAGACAAAATAAGCAGTTAGCGCTAATAAAGCACAGCATTTAAGTAATAAGTACATAATAAATAATGAGTTTAATTAACAATATTAGATTTAAGTCTGGGGCGGCACGGTGGCTTAGTGGTTAGCACGTTCGCCTCTCAGCGCTAGGGATTCCCGGTTCGAATTCCCATCTGGGTGGAGTTTCCATGTTCTCCCCGTGTCCGTGTGGGTTTTCTCCGGGTTCTCCGGTTTCCTCCCACAGTCCAAAAACATGGATCAAGTTAATTGAGTTCTCTAAATTGCCCCATATAGAGTGTGTTTGAGTGTGTGAGTGTGTACCCAGCGATGGATTGGCGCCCTGTCCTGGGTCTATCTGCCCAGCGCCCGAGACGTTCTCCCCTGGATGGGCATGGGGAACCCCACCGCGACCCTAATAGAGGATAAAGCGGGAGATAATGAATGAATGAATGAAAGATTTAAGTCTGTTGACATTAGCTTATTACTAGTTGTTTTCTGCTGACTTGTCAAATATGTTTTGAGTTCAAGTAATTATTTAACTGAAGTTTATAATAACTGGCTGACATGTGAACTGTGTTGCAGTTCATTAATTTACAGGTAATACTGATATGACCTCAATTAGTTTCCATCTTTATAAGCTTTTGTGGCCTAGTCAAGTTTTTTAGAAGATTTATGAAAATCTAGACAGTTTTATTACTTATGTTTTTTTTGGCTTAATCATGTAGCATTTACTAAACATAAACCAGGACAAGTTACTTAGATATTGAGGATGTGTGAATATGCTCCAGATATTTAAACTGACAGAAAAAAACACTTTTGTTTTTGAAGAAGTGAATCTTCTTTCAGTTTCCCGGGTTTCATTTAAGAGGAATGGAAATTCCTCTTAGAGTGACATGGTGTTCATGCTGCGGTACAAAAAAAATTCCTTGTGTATTTGTTCGTAAATGAGGTTCTGAGTCATGTTTATGAGGTAAACAAGCCTGAAAAGCTAAAAAAAATGTATAACAAAAAATACACACCTTGCAATAGTACTTATTACTATTAGGGCAGTGACATAGAAGAGACCTGGATGTGGGTTGCCATCACGCATAGAATTGCTTCTTTATTCAACACACTCTCACAGAAGTATAGCAGTGAATCACCAGCATGGAGCAAATGCTAAGTTTATATAGTCCATATCGCTGCTGCAATGTATGCCCAGAACTGGCAGCAAACCTGGAACTGACCTATAATCCACCCCTACCCTTTCCAATGGCGGATGCCACACAGTCCCCTCACCTCAACATTCAACCATCCTGGTGACTAAAATAAGTCCCAGCAGCAAACACTGCACATGACATGGTCTGTCCATGCACCGTGGACCACAGGGAATGTGGGAACACTGCCTGGGTGACTCCGGTGTTTATCAGCTCGAGGCTTTCGAAACTGAAAAACACCACAGCCTGACAATCCAGCCAACAAAATGATCGCAGCACCCCAATGACCCAAACCCTGGATCTTGTCCATTGACAAGCTTGTCCATTGTCCGACCTCGGTGGCCTTCACATCAGCGCACTGGCACAGTCTCTCTCGTAGTGTACGGATTGCCCGCACTGCCTCCTACAACCACCAAAACATTGCCCCACACTCAGTGGTCACAAAAATGCACTGGCACTCATGTGGTTGCATCAGTTGTACGCTGCTATACAATAGTCACTTCTTGAGGTCAACTGTAGTGTCCACTCCAAAAAATCTGTCCCCAGGATGCAGGGGACTCAGTTAGGGCCCACTCAAACAAGCAGGAGTGATAGTCAGCCTCCAGCTTCCCAAAAGCCCACTGCAATCCCTGGTGACAATTGATAGCTCAGGCTGGCTGTGTTTCACTTGTCACACTCTTTTCAATGTCCGCCACTCTTTTCTGTTAGGGTCTGTCACGGAGGGTGGTGGTTCTTGGGTAGCTCCGCCCCTTATTAGTCTGGTCTCCATGCTCCTGTAATTCTGTGCACCTGGGTTCCCCTATCACTGTTACCTACTTAAGCAACTCACTCCCGTCCCTCGTGGCTAGTTGGTCTTGGTTCTTGTGCACATGCCCTTGCTACGCCTCTTCCACTCTGGCCCACAACCCTTGTCCACGATCCTCATCTCGCTCACGCCTTGTTGTCCTAGTGTTGTGCCTGTGCGTGGTGCCTGGTCCTGTTTTGTGTTCTATGTATGCAGTTCACCATCCTGCCGCTATTGCCAGGTTTTTAGCCACACTCCACACTTGAGTGTCCTGCGGATTGGATCACGGCCCCACGGACGTCTGACGCCGAATACGCCGTGACGTCAGACCCCAGCTCCGCAGTTCCTGTGTTCATCCGTCAGCGTTACGTCTCCCTAAGTACTGTTTACCCTTGTGTGTGGCTAATAAACCTCTGGTTGGCAACTAATCTCTGCCTACAGACTGTGTCATTTCCAAGTAGGGAATCCAACCCTCCCGCCCAGTCTGCTGACCGTAACATTACCAACTAGCCATAATGGATCCCTCGGATCGACTCATCTGTGGGGCGAAGCCGGCGTCTTCTCCTTCCACAGGACGGCCGGCTGATCCTCGCTTCGAGCAGCTCTTCCGCCTCCAGGAGGGATTGGCGGACACGATCGGAAGGCTCTCTTTTGTGCTCGCTTCTCTGCCCGCATCGCCTACTGCTCGAGGACCCGCGGGTGCACCCTCGAACTCCGCTTACTAGGTACTGGATCCGTCTTCCGCGTTGGCGATGCGTTCTGACGGGGTTCCTGAGGAGCGGCGCGTGGTTTTTGTGGTGTGGCGCATGTTCCTTGAGGAGCGGCCCAATGTTCCTGAGGAGCGACCCGATGTTCCTGAGGAGCGGCCCGATGTTCCTGATGAGCGGCCCGATGTTCCTGTGGGGAGGCCCGATGTTCCTGAGGAGCGGCCCGATGTTCCTGAGGAGCGGCCCGATATTCCAGTGGAGCGGCCCGATGTTCCAGTGGAGCGGCCCGTGGTTCCAGTGGAGTGGCCCGTGGTTCCAGTGGAGCGGCCCGTGGTTCCAGTGGACCGGCCTGTGGTTCCAGAGGAACGGCCCGTGGTTCCAGAGGATTTGTGGCTCGGGGTTCCCGGTCAGTTGCCCTCCGTTCCTGGTCAGTTGCCCTCCGTTCCTGGTCAGGTGCCCTCCGCTCCGTGTCAGGTGCCCTTCGCTCCGTGTCAGGTGCCCTCCGCTCCATGTCAGGTGCCCTCCGCTCCATGTCAGGTGCCCTCAGCTCCGTGTCCGTTGCCCTACGCTCCGTGCCCATTACCCTGATAAGACCGTTTAGGATTTCCACTGTAGGCTCCCTAACTAGACTTTTAGGGTGCCAGGAGGCAACCATTGAGGGGGGGTAATGTTAGGGTCTGTCACGGAGGGTCTGTCATGGTGGTTCTTGGATAGCTCCGCCCCTTATTAGTCTGGTCTCCACGCCCCTGTAATTCTGTGCACCTGGGTTCCCCTATCACTGTTACCTACTTAAGCAGCTCACTTCCATTCCTCGTGGCTAGTTGGTCTTGGTTCTTGTGCACATGCCCTTGTTACGTTTTGTCCACTCTGGTCCACATCCTTTGTCCACGATTCTCGTCTCGCTCACGTCTTGTTGTCCTAGTGTTGTGCCTGTGCCTGGTTCTTGTCTTGTTTTGTGTTCTATGTATGCAGTTCACCATCCTGCCGCTGTTGCCTGGTTTATAGCCACACTCCTTCTTGTGATTTGTTAATATTTACTTAGGCTCAGTGGTTAACATGTTTGCCTCTCAGGACTGGGGATTTGAAGTTCAGTGGTGTTTTCATGTTCTCCTCATGTCCGGGTTCACCGGTTTCCTCAAACTGTCCAAAAACATGGATTCAAGGTAAATTGAATGACCTAAATTTCCCCATATAGTGAGGGTTTATGTGTGTGCACAGCGAAAGATTGGTACACTGTCCTGGGTGTATCTAATCAGTCCCCGAAACGTTCTCACCAGGATGGGCATAGGGAAGCCCCCATGAGAATTTAGCGGAAGATAATGAATGAGAGAGAATTTAAGTGTGTTTTCTATTACAAAGCAGAAAGGGAATAGTAAATGTTAATGGGAACTGATTTCCAGGTTGCTTTACTAACTGTCAGCAACATAATGCTCATTTAGTCTATTTTAAAATCCTCTTCTTTTTGTCTGTTTTGAGAATTTAATTTTGCTGTGCTGTGTGCAGTCTCTCGCACTCTTTTTGACTTTAATTGAGAGATTATGCATAACTACAGCTACTGCAGGAGTAATCAAACATTCATGAGGCAGAGAATTGGGAAAACAGAGGAAATCTAGGTCACGGATGCATTGGCGAGACTAGCAAGCTGCTTCAGCAAATTTCTCTTCACTGTTTTTTCCATCAGTGTGCTCTCTTTTCCTACCATATCACTCTGATTCTTATAACTCTGTTAAAATTGATATGTCTAACTACTTAGATATCTAATGCTGCGTTGTGAACTCATGTGATTAATAACCTTATTGTTGTTCTAAAGATTAGCTTTCAATTAGGGCTGCACTTAACAATTAATTTTCTATCGATTAATTTTTTTCCCCCGATTAGTTGATTAATCTAAAAACTATTACTCTAATGTGATTGTGTTTGGAATTAAAATAAGTTCTCCAAAATAATGAAAAATAAAAACCTTTAAGGTTGAAATATTTTCTTTAAATCAAACACAGTGCTCTTAAGGGCTTTATAGAAACACAAATGCTTTAGCATTAACAGCTTTATCAAACATCAAATTAATAATTCAGGTATAATATAAAGCACATTAAAATGATGGTGAAATATTTTAAAATTAGGCTTTTACTATTACTGAAATGTCTTATCAAAAACAATGGATGTAAAAATGTATCTATTTTTCTAAAATAGTTTACTTTAAATTATTAAATCACCAGGTAACGAGTCGGTTCTTGGTGAAAAAAACTGCACTGACTGAACTTTGAGGCACATATGATATTACATTTTATGAACTTTCTATGTTGACTATATATTTTTGTTGACTATATACAAGCACGAATATTCAAATTGATCTGAATGCGATATGAAAACATGAGTGGTATTAATAAAAGCTGCATATATCTACACATGATGACAAAGAAACGGTTAGTAATCCACTTCTTATAACAGAAACGTGGTGAATGTGTTAAAAGTCTAAAATAATATGCTCAGATAAGAAAAGAAACAAGCAAACCGATCCCACGTCACTGTTTGGCTGCCATGTGGATGTTTTGCTGTGCAGACATACCGGCGCGGAGGTTTGCACTCGTGCATAGCAGTTGTACGGTTGTGAAAAGACATCTATACTTTGTAAATCTGACAGAGAACCACGCTGTTGTGTTTCTGTGTGAAGTGCTCCCACACTGTTGTAAAAAGCGCTATATAAATATAAAATAAAATAATTTGAACACTTTGGATGCACACATGGCACTAAGCCATCTTTTCGGTAGGGCGCCACCATTTTGTTAACGCGACGATGCAAGTTATGCAAATTGACGTATTTTCGTAATCGATTACCTCGATTGCGTTGCCCCAGCCCTTTTTCCAATGCTTTTTTAATATGACAAATGCAAATAAGGTTACAGGCTAAAACAAGCTAGAGCTTAAACACACTGAGGAAACGAACAAAACGTATTGAAGGACTATAATTTTTAGATTTGTTTGTAAAAATGATAGCCCAACCTTTGTATGTCATATCAAGACATTTTGTCAGGCTTGCAAAATAATAATGTGTTTGGTTATGAAATTATTATATATAATTAATCAGTTTAACTTAATGTAATGTGTATGTGTACATGATATATATATATATATATATATATATATATATATATATATATATATATATATATATATATATATATATATATAATTCAAATCAACCATGTGGGAGGAGTTTGTGCCTCTGATTGACAGCGGCACTGGATCAGTGCGCATGGGGGGTGGGGGGTTGATCCAACACGGTCGGTTTATTGGCGTTGTGCGGCGGTGTTTTATGTTTGTGGAAACATTTAGGATGTGTAATTCATAATGGGCAGAATCATCCACATCAATAACCAGACCACATAAAAACTTTTTACTTTTTGATTCTGATAATCGTGCTTCCCAAGATACTCCGCTCCGAAGATGTGAAATCAGACAGAAATATTCCATTACTGAAGTAATGAGCATGAACAGTAATCCCTTACATATTGCAGTGTTTATGTTCCAGAGATCCCGCGATGTAGTGGCGTTATTTTATCATTTATATGTTTAAGGCTGGGCTGCACAGTGGCTTAGTTGTTAGCATGTTCGCCTCTCAGTGCTAGGGATTCCTGGTTCGAATCCCAATCTGGATGGAGTTTCCATGTTCTCCCCGTGTCCACATACGTTTTGTCTGGGTTCTCCGGTTTACTCACACAGTCCAAAAGTATGGTCATTCATGTTCACACATTCAAACCAAATTCTCCAAATTGCCCCATATAGAGTGTATTTGTGTGTGTGTGTGTCTGTGTGAGTGATTGTGTGCCCAACGATTGATTGGTGCCCTGTCCTGGGTGTATCTGCCCAGCGCCCAAAATGTTCTCCTCTGGATGTTCTCCCCCTGCGACCCTAGTAGAGGATAAAGTGGAAGATAATGGATGGATGGATAAATATATAATAAATAATACAAGTTATATAACTTCATTGTTTTTGTTGACCTTTGTGAGTATGTATTTAAATTACCATTTTGCCTAGCACAGTGGAGTTTAGAGAACCATATATTGATGACTGTCAGTAAGAGTTGAAATCTTAAAAATCTGAACTTTGCTTGGATGCAGCCTCAGGGCCACTTGCTTGCTCAGGCAACATTTTCTTTTATTTATAGTTCCAATTACTTTTCATCCAATATTTTGTACGTATGACCCCAATGTTTTTTTTCAACACAGTCAGATTTCCCAGATTTTAGCAGTGGCATGTTAATGTAATTACTGTTTGGTCTGTGTATGATAATATTGCATCCAGGATCTAATACCTCTGTTACATATTTAAATTTCTCTGTCAGTGGTTTTCATAGTAATTGCAACAATTTCTGTAACAAGGGTTGGGCACGAATGAGGACCAGAGACAGGATTTCTCCCAATAGGAGAGACAGTACCGTACAGCTTTTGGCATGGCGTAGCCTGCGAAATGTTCCGCTTTTCTCGATCCATTGTATCTTTCTCTCCACGGCATGTGATGTCACAACTTTAAAGGCTGCAAACGTCATCAGGTGCACTAATCAATTTCCCTGAGCATCAACTTGGATTTCGGTTTGCCTTGGCTGCTGTGGCATGACCCCATCATCTCCCGGTCTGGGTTGAAATTTGGCTGTAAGTTCAAGTAATTTATTTATATAGCATTTTTTACAATACTACATTGTCGCAAAGCAGCTTTACAGTGTTATAAGCCTTTAAACCCCCAAAGAGCAAGCCGAAGCAACAGTGGCAAGAAAAATTTATGTTGTTATTTTAAAGAAGAAACCTTGGGAGGACCAAGACTCAGTGGGGGACTCATCCTCCTTGAGAGGCTGGGCAGCAGTACAGTAGTCATCCCTTGTAAGTTCCACTACATTTGTGATGTTCAATTAATCTATCCTTTAGTTTCCACTACTGTAACCCAAGCAGCAAGTCCCTGTAGAGTACTTTATGGTAGCACCAGTCTTCTGTTGCCAAAATTCCCAAACATAAGTCCTTATCTGTTCACCATTGATGAAAACAGGGCCATACATGATTATATTTCTGGCCTAGTGGTAATATTTATCCATCCAATTCTATATTGTTAGAGTTTTTCTTTTTCTCCCAGAAGGACTTTTGTTCCTAGAAAAGAACCCTAAATTCCTTACCAAGTTTGACCTTCCTATTGATTACAACCTAGTGCACATAAAGAAGAGAGATAAGTAAAAGACATCATTTGTCACCACTTCAGGATAATCTAAGTACTTGGGTAGGCCGTTTGGCTTTCCTATCAATCTTCCAGGTTTTTATCAATAACATTCTGTGTGATGTTTAGCAAAAATAGTTTTAGTTTACATTAATTACTTCTCTTCTAAACAGTTGCTTTAAAACTATCTTTTCGTTAACCTGGAAAAATGTTCAATTTAACAGTGTGCTGAATAGATTTAGTCATTGTTTTCCAGTTTAATTTTAGTTCTGCCAGTTTCTCTGCCTCTCTGCCTATACATACTACCTCGTCCTCAGTTTGTTTGATGATAACTTTCTTGTTTGAACTTACATGAGTAAGTCCAGCCTTCAAACTTCAGCCCTGATAAGGAGTCATCTAGCATGAATAGTAGTTGTGGTGATAGGGGGTGGGTTAGAAGTTCAAAGACAAAAAAGTTTATCTCATGATTGGACCAATAGATGATGAGAGTGGGATGCTCCCTCAGGGGAAGATCTGAATGCAGATTATATTAGTTTGTAGAGAATCAGAGAATGAGAATGGGATGAGCCAGTGGAGCCAAATAATTACCAGTGACTCCTGAGGCCATTCAATGAAGTGCACTCCTCTCCAAGACAGCTTTCATTGGAGCCTCACAGCATTGTACATTACAAACAAGTTATTTTAAAATATTAGGTTATTGGTAAGCTAACACAAATTTAAACTTGTCTCAAAATGTTTGAAATATTTATTTGTTATTTGCAGTCATGAGGTACTGCAGGACTGTTTTGAGACCACAGACTTTCGAGCACTCTGGGAGCTGCACAGGGAGAGAGGACATTGACGGACTCACTAAGTGCATTACAGACTACTACATTCTATGTGGACACCACTGTCCCAACCAGGACTGTTAAATGTTACCCTGGAACAACAAACCTTGGGTAACAAAGGACATTAAATCACTGCTCAACGATAAGAAGAGGGCCTTCAGAGCTCAATCAAAGAGGCCAAGGACACCTACAGGAGAAAGCTGGAGTGTAAACTTCAGCAGAACAATATGAGGGACAGCTGAAGTGGAATGAGAACCATCACCGGTTTCAGGTCAAACAGCAACAGCAGAGTCATGTTATTTGTTTACATGACTACACGAAACGTTCTCCCTTGAATAGGCATAGGGAATCATCCTGCAACCCTAGTGGAGGATTAAGTAGAAGATGGCGAGATGAGAACAAACTCTATATGCACAAAGAGTGTGGAAAAAATCCCTTTTCTACCTATTTTTCCTCATCAATGCAGACATTTAAAAGTGTATTCCAAAACCTGATACGTTTTAGGAGATCGTATATGCAGGCACTTGGGAGTTGCTATCAATATGAAGGATACTCCTAAAATTTTGGGGAGCATTGGGATATCTGCAGCTGGAAAATGCTTCAAGAAAACTGCCACATATTTGCAGCCACTCCTTGAAAAAACATTAGTAAATAATATTTAGATTAAATACAAGCTTCCATACTGTTTAATCATTTATTTTGGTAAACTGGTCCAAAGAAAGGCGTAAGTGCCACATGTTTAATATGGCTCACTTTTGTAAGTGTTCTTGCCCCAGTAAAGGCAGTCGAAAGCCTTTCTATAACAATGTGACCTCCAAACTGACATGTGATATTAATCACACATACACACACAGCCTGCCCTACCCAGCGACCTGGCTCACATACCAGGAAGCCAAGCCTGTGTCCTTCGACCTCCTTTAGCCATTTATCATTGGATGGCCTGGTCATGACTATGGAGAACCTGCCAGCTGGTCCAGAGATACTATGCAAACACATGAAGCATCAGGCATACCAGTGGAGTCCGGGGGGTAATTTATCATTAATAGTACACACAGCCTGGATTTACAATCTGTATTTTTTTGGACTTCTCTCTGAGCTGAAACAGATTTCAATTATGTCTTCACCAGTGTTCCCACAGTGGAATTTATACTCTTACAATATTTCAATAAAACTTACCCTAACAATGTTTTAGCCATCTGCCAAAAGAGATAACTAATGCAATATAACTTATTAATTACTTATGTATTTATGAATTGAATTATTAGTCTGATTGCCATACATGGCAATCACACTATTGTTGTCCGATTTTTATGATTCCATCGTTTTTGTCCGGCTTTCTTCTCCTGCAATTTTCAAGCTATCGATACGGTTTTCTCAGGACACGTCCAGCTCATTGATGAGACCACTGCTTGTGTACAGCGAAGAAATCAGAAGTAAAGTTCCTGATCTATTTTCATTTTTCCGAACCAAAATTCCCTATCACTTTGCATTACGGTAATATTTGCCCTCTTGTAACTCCAATTTTTGAACTACAAAGACAAAATTCACTGGAGTGGGAGATTGTAGCCACCAGACTAGTCATGTAAAATCGCAGAGTGATCGAGAGGCACCCTATTACCTGGCCACACTCAATTTTTACCTTCCCGCTGTATTGCTTGATTATGCGTATGCACTGTGACTCCTACGGCCAAGATGCAATCATACTCACAGTTTCTTGCACCTCTCTAGTTTACTTTTGTAGTTTACCACTTTATCTTTTACTTTGTCTATTTAAAACTAAGTGTACAGATTACTCCACTGTAGAATATCAAAAAGGGTTACCTGTCTTATGGCAAATTTGACAATAAATATGTTTTGTTTCCATCAAAACGGTGACTCAAATTCTAGAACTTAGCAGTTTCTTTGCTAAAAAATGTATCTAATTACAAAACGGGATGTTTCTTTGTGGAGTTTTTTATAGTCTTGTGGATTTTTTATGTTATGATTTTTCATTTGTTATGATAGTCTTTCCCCGTCTGTGAGAATTTCCTCTAAGACCGCACATTTAAAAAATATAGTAGTGGGTAAATTGGTGACACTTAAGTGGTCCATAAATGTAAAGGTGTTTGTCTATGTAATGTATCTGCTGTGCAATACACTTTACTAGCTTGTTTTTTTGTCTATTGACCTACGACTTCTTAAATAACCCTCTCAGTGCTAGGGATTCAAACCAGGAATGCCTAGCACTGAGAGGCAAACGTACTAACCACTGGCTATCCCACTGGCTATCCCTGGCTATAGCCGCCGATCTCCCCATACTCCGGGACGCGGTCGATAACCCTTATCGTGTATGCCCACGAATGTATGCATTCTGTTACAAAAGCTGGGCGCAGTCCGTCCAAAGGCGGCGCTGCGTGGTGCTATGCAGGAGTGCTATTAAGTGAGCCAGGCGACCAGGTAAGCAGCAGGGTGATGTTTAATAACCAAAAAAGCTTCATAAACCAAACCAAAACCCGGAACCAAACCGAACCGTACGCCAACGTGACACCGAACAAAAACACGTAAAACACCTGAAGTAACATTAGCAATGCTGGCCTGCTGACTCAGGGCGCATGCGCTCTTTAAGTCTAGTCAACAGGCCGCATGTGATTAGGTAGGAACCAATCCCAGCTCACGGGGATGGGCCCTACCTACGGGAACCCCGAACGACTAAATAGCGAACTTTGGAAATCAGGGGGGAGTGGCTTAGCCCTCCTAAGCCTGACATATAAAGTAGTAGTCATATTATTTGTCGAGTAAGTAAGTGACATACGAGTAGAAGAATGCAGACATTTAAATAGCATTAAACGTCTGGAATATATTTTTCAATTATACAGTCTATCTACCTTGTTGAAAGCATGGTTATTTTTATGTTATCCTATTAAGCGCAGTTTTAAATGTATCTGGGTTTGTATTGATTTATTATTCATAAGCATGTCTGCCCTCTGGATTTAATCAAAGGATCAGATGTTCTTCTATTCCTTTCCTCTCTTCTCATCTCTTTTCCTTACTAACATCTCTAACAAATACCAGATGTAGACAATCCCCAGCGCAATTGCTCTTAAAACCTTCTATATCTCCTTACACACACACACACACACACACACACACACACACACACACACACACACACACACAGATAGATAGATAGATAGATAGAGACAGAGGGAGAAAAAAAAACTTTTACTAAAAATGTTTTAGTATTAAGTATTAATTAAGAATATGTTTTTTTCTTTTACACTTAAAATATGCTTGTTTGCTTCAGTGTTCCAGTCTTTAGTTGACATTAAGTCAACTTTTTGATTGAGTCAACTTTACCCAAGAGGTAGTGTAATTAGAAGCAGAGCATGGAAGAGGCTCACACCCTGTCCACTGGGTCAAATCGTTCATACTCCCAGAACTGGAAGACTCACACACACACACAATGAAAACAAAAATGAATCAGTTGTCATACACCTATATGTGTAGACAAAACTATGTTTAAATGGTTTAATCTTTCGCATAACCTCTCTATTAAGCAGCTTAAAAAATGAATTCTTAAGATACATATACACACCCCAAGAAAGTTTTCAGAACATACACATTTTTCTCCTAGAATTCCCAAAGCAACTCAGCTGGCTTCAGATCGTATTTCTGCAATCCAGCAGATTTTTCATACTTCTGATCCAGCTGATTCCAGCTGCAGAGCTATAGCTGGGTTCAACTTTTAACAAGGCTCATACCTTTATTATGAAATTATAACATCATTGTTTCTAAAGTGACCAGCAAGGTCCGGCTGTTCAAATAACACAATTCCAGTGAAAAGAATATGCGCATTTAAAGCTGTTTGGAAGCCACCCATTCTTCGAATTTTAATATGCAGGGTTAAACAATAACAACATTTTCCAGCAATGAGGTTGTACCATAATTACACTAGAACACAGAGGAATAGCTTAAATTCAAGTTCATGAACTTTTAAATTTGGTTTAAGAGTAGACTGTTGTGCAGTCATAAAGTTTTCACAGTATTAGTTTAGAGTAGAAACTTTGAAAATTACTGTAACTACACATTATTTACCGATATAAGCGTATGAATGTTCTAGAACATCCAGTCTTTATTTTATTATACTTTGAATCAGATACAACCATACATTTGTAACCTTGGCATTTAATGTAAGAGGCTATTAAGTGCCAGCACTAAAACGAGCATATTTATATATTTTAAAATATTTTTTATTGTATGTTTTGTCTGTTTTTTCTCAGTCTGTCCATCTGTCTGTATATTTAAACATTATTGTGTATTGTATTGAGGCATGGTAAAAGAACCCAGGCAAAGTATGGAACCCATTTTCGCAAATTCATTTAATAACATATTATAGTACAAAGCACGTAAGACACACGTAAGACCGCTTTTATCCCCGAATGCATGCCGGGAAACCTTGCGGCACACCCCCATTAGTGGGCACGATTCCAACCTGGCCGTTGGCGGTAAAACATAACGTCACAGTATGTTTCTTAACCAGTGTGCACCCATTGTGCTTTATTTCAACGTTACACTGAGGGCCCTTTGGATTCATTTATTGGGCCTTTAAGTGCATTAGGTGAATGTATTATGGGGCATTGGTGTGTTATCTCAGACTGTATACACTGGAGGCGCTGTTAATTAACTTGTGTCTGCCAAAAGCACTTGTGTCTCAACT
Source organism: Corydoras sp. C115 (assembly GCA_019802505.1). NCBI lineage: Eukaryota > Metazoa > Chordata > Actinopteri > Siluriformes > Callichthyidae > Corydoras > Corydoras sp. C115. Next base: position 3,709,725 of record JAFMOC010000025.1, read on the forward strand.
TGTGTGCACTGATGGTACTGTGTCTCACCCTGTGGGTGCACAGTGTGCTGTGTCTAACCTTAAATGTGCCTTGGGCACTTTATTCAAATGCACTTTATTTAAAGTCACTTTAGACAAACTTTTTGCAATTGGGGTGTCTGTTTACATAGAGCAGCAAATGGGCTTGGGAACCATAGGCTTGGGCTTACAATCAGGCTGGCTGGGGTACCGCTTTCAGGAAGTTTAGAGCTGGTGCCTCCCCGAAGGTTTGGGAACTCGCTCTAAGTACGTCCATGAGGGTGTTGCCACACACACCCCTTACCTCACCAACAGCTACACCAATGGGGTCCACCAGCTCTTCCATTGGTGTACCTGTCAGTGTGGTAAGGGGCGTGTGTGGCAACACCCTCTTGGATGTACTTAGAGACAGAAACATCAATGATGATGCTGATGTAGCCTGTCACCGATTCTGTTTACTTCCCAAGTTGTTGGCATCATTTGGCATGTTTGATGTGTGGTCTGTTCTCCCTGTGTCCATGTGGGTTTCCTCTGGGTTCTCAGGTTTCCTCCCGCAGTCCAAAGAACATGGATCAAGGTAAAATGAATGCTCTAAATGTTTAACCCTGGATGGGCATGGGAAACCCTCCCTCCCCTCCCACCGTGACCCTAGTAGAGGATAAAGCAAACAAAAAAAAAATTTACCACTGATGGAAAGGATGTGGAAGTGTTGGGCAGCTTTTGCTTGCTTGGATCTATGAATAACATCAAAGCATCCGACAGTCAGGAAATATGACACTCAGAAAAGGAAGGATGAAGAAACTGGGAAAAAAATGTTTAGATGTTATGGTCTGCCTTTACAAACAAAGAACAGAGTTGTCCAGACCATGGAATCTTCTTTGATTGCTTTTAAATGGGAAAGCTGGACAATTCAAAAGCAGTACTGGAGGGAAATTGATACCTAGATAACCAAACTGTTCTCTTGTTCTCTTGCCTTTGAACAAAATGAAGCGAAGAAACAGATGTAAGCAACCAGAATTACTATGGATAAATACAATCAAAGAACTTCTAAATGAGTAATTAAGAAGACCCAAACAGAAGAAAAATCCATTTAATTGCCAGGAATGAGAAAGGACCCATATTTACATTAAATTTACATTTAGTCACTCAGCAAACTCCAAAGCAACTTACAATGTAAACAACACCAGTCAGTAGTTAAGGAAGAACCAGCTATATTGTAAAATTATTAAACCCGATTATTATCTTATCCGCACCCTTATTATTATTATTATTATTATTATTATTATTATTATTATTATTATTATTATCCTCAGGAGTTTGGGTATGGGTATTGGAGTTCTCCAAATTGCCCCATGTAGGTGGCTTAGTGGTTAGCACATTCGCCTCTCAGCGCTAGGGATTCCTGGTTCGAATCCCCATCTGGGTGGAGTTTCCATGTTCTCCCCGTGTCCGCGTGGGTTTCCTCCGGGTTCTCCATTTTCCTCCCACAGTCCAAAAACATGGATCAAGTCAATTGAGTTCTCCAAATTGCCCTATGTAGAGTGTGTTTGTGTAAGTGAGTGTGTGCCCAGCGATAGTTTGGCCTCCTGTCCTGGGTGTATCTGCCCGGCGCCCGAGACGTTCTCCCCTGGATGGGCATGGGGAACCCCACCGCGACCCTAATAGAGGATAAAGCCGAAGATAATGAATGAATGAATGAATGTTTGGGGATGAGATGTGTTTTGAGTTGTTTCTTAAAGATGCTAAGGAAGTCAGCTTTACGGACCGAGTTGGGAAGATGGTTCCACCATTTAGCAGTGGTGAACAATATGGAGTGGGAATTAGCAGCACAATTGAATCACCAGGCGCCATTCATCACTAGAACGAAGTGAACAAGTTGTAGTGTATTTTAGAAATATAAAGTGAAGGTAAGAGGGGGCAGATGCAGAGATTGTTCTTCAGTCAATGGCAGTCAGTGTCTTGTACTGAATGCAGCAGCTACAAGGAGCAAATAGAAAGATGAGTAATGTAGTGACATGAGTTCGCTTGGACTGGTTGAACACAAGTTGGGCTGCAGAGTTTTGAATCAGTTGTAGAGCTCTGATTGTGCAAACTGGGAGACCAGCAAGCAATGCATTACAAAAATCTCATCCAATGATAGAGCTTAAACTAACAGCTGAGTAGCATGTTCAGTTGTGAAAGGTCTGATCTTCCTGATGACATACAAAGAGAATCTGCAGGAACGGACCATTTTAGTGACCTGATCAGATAATCTGAGTTGTTGGTGAGATAGTGGAGCCATCAATTTGAAAGGTCATAAAGGATTTAGGGTTTTCCTGGGTTTAAGGGAAGCTCTAAAGGTACTTAATAATTAACAATGAAGATGTATGTAATAAACCACATCCTTTGGTATAGTTTTGACATGTGTCCTGCACAATTAGAATGGAGCAAGATTTTTTTATTGTTCATGTTATGCATGTGTTTAAATCATATTTGATTTGTGATTTCCTGTCTAATGTTGTTCCTGTCTAGTATTTGTGTGTGTGTGTGTTTGTTGGGGGCTTTCTCTTAAAAGCAAAAAGTGGGATACAGGCATATCGGCTGAACCCCTGCTGTATGGTCACTATGGTTACGGCACTGGGAAGAGGAACCTGTCTCCATGGCTACGTGATCATGGCTTACATGCCAAAATATACAGGGACAAATGACAATGGATAAAGATGTGACTGACTTTGATCCTCTTTGTCATATGTTCATTCATAAACACACACATATGCACACAAACACACACATATGCACACACACACACACACACACACACACACACACACACACACACACAGAGTTATCTTTATGTATTGTGGACTTACATAGACTTTTATTCATTTTGTATAAACTTAAACCAAGTATAAACGATGAGCTTATTCTTTTCAATTACCTAACCTTAACCACGCAACATGACGGATAGGTTTTGGTTTCGATGTGATATATACCAATATACACAGATAGACACACACACACACACACACACACACACACACACACACACACACACACACACACACACACACACACACACACACACACACACACACACACACATACACACAAACACAGGGAAAGAGAGAGAGATCAATGTAACTGTCAGCTCTTTAATAAAAGAGTTGTGTGTGTGTGTGTGTGTGTGTGTGTGTTTAATGGTAATAAATTATTCATTCATTCATTCATTATCTTCCGCTTTATCCTATATTACATCCAGTGGAGAACGTTTCGGGCGCCGGGCAGATACACCCAGGACAGGGCGCCAATCTATCGCTGGGCACACACTCACACACTCACTTACACAGACACACTCTATATGGGGCAATTTGGAGAACTCAATTGACTTGATCCATGTTTTTGGGCTGTGGGACGAAACCGGAGAACCCGGAGGAAACCCACGCGGACACGGGGAGAACATGGAAACTCCACCCAGATTGGGATTCGAACGAGGAATCCCTAGCGCTGAGAGGCGAACGTGCTAACCACTAAGCCACTGTGCTAAAAAATAAAAAATAAAATATTTTTTATAATAATAATAAAAAAATAAAACTATAATAACAATAAATTGTTTACTGAAAAGCAATAGTAAAGGATAAAACTTGCTCTTTTTAAAAAATACATCTGTTATAAGAAGGAGGAATGACAAAGAAATTATAACAGAAGAAATATTAGAAGAAAAATAATTTAGATTACAGAAAGTAGGCATAAAAATAAAAGGACTGAAACTGAAATGGTGAAACAGCTGAAAAATATATAGCCTTTTTTCACTAAGATACAAAACAAATATAATTTCAAACTGTTTGTCATATTGTAACCAAATAAAAATTGGTTTAGATGTCAAACATTTTGGACCTACCAAAAAAGCTATAATGAAATATTCTGTGCTGAGCTTTATTTATATTGTCATAAATCTAAAAAGGCTTGTTTTTTTCAACTTTTATTTTTTTATTAAATGTAACATTTAAAAAAAAAAAAAAAGTAAAATAATGAATTTGTCAGGAGTGCTGCGGATACTGATTTAAGTGTGTGATTTTCAGAGGCGGGAGCCATCCATCCATTACCTTCCGCTTTATCCTATATTAGGGTCCCATGCCCATCCAGGGGAGAACGTTTCGGGTGCTGGGCAGATACACCCAGGACAGGGCACCAATCTATCGCTGGGCACACACTCACTCACTCACACAGACATACACACACTATATGGGGCAATTTGGAGAACTCAATTGACTTGATCCATGTTTTTGGTCTGTCGGAGGAAACTGGAAAAGCCGGAGACACGGGGAACTTCTAAACTCCACCCAGATGGGGATTCGAACCGGGAATCCCTAGCGCTGAAAGGCAAACGCGCTAACCACTAAGCCACCGTGCCGCCCAGGCGGGAGCCAGAAAGAGGAATAACAATTCCAGAAGCAACAGGTAAGCATACAGACATGACCAATCAGTTAATGGGTTATTAAAGCACACCGCCACAAACAAGAAATCATGATTAATAACATCAATTCAAAGTCTGTCGCAAAATTGGCACATGCAGCAGCATATTATATAGATATTTTTGCAGTATTATATTATTAAAAAGTCTGATGTTTTTCCAGTGAGTTTTCACCAACAGTACTATAATGCACAAGTTTAAGCTTAAATGTAGGTCTTTATCTTTTTGTATAAACATTCATTAAAAACATTTCAACTCACAATTATTAATGTTACTAATTAGTCTCAATTTGAAGCAAAATTCCACATAACTATTTTTTTCACTACCCTGCAATAGATTTGCTCTACTGTAGACAGAAGTCATTAGTTATGATTAGTTAATTAGATGACAAGTTAATTTTACTGCTATTTTGTCTTTTATTGTCTGCCTTACTGCAGCTTTTTAATTGTAGGGTGAAAGCTCTGACGGCTTTAATGGCATTAAATGCCAAATAAGAGCTTTGAGTACCTAAAATTCCTGATGACAATGGAAATTTTTTTTTGTGAAGAAGGTACATGATGACTCTGTTGTTTCGCCGAAGGACCTTAATACTAAGATTGGCATAGATTGAAAGTTCTGTAAGGGCAATTGAAAGGTTTTGCCTACATGATCTGTTTGCTTGTTTGAACTTCTGTTAGAGGCATGGATTGTCTATAATAAATAATAAATAAATAATAAATTCATACATACATTTAAATTTGGTAGATGCTTTTTTCCAAAGCCAATTACAAAGCAAGCACGTGGTTGGCCACAGCATTCTTGGAGCAATAAGGGTTAAAGGTCCTGCACAAGGACCCACATTGGTAACATCAGTGGACCTGGGATTTGAACTCACAACCTACCGCACACTACGCATTACATGCCCTACATTTGTTCCAAACTAAAGACCATTAGGGCAATGGCCTATAATTAACTTTTTTAATCTTCACATCTGAAAAAGAAATGAATACTAATAATGAAATAATATGAAACTCTAATTAACTGGGTTATTAACCTCCTTAACACAAGTAGTAACTTTAAAGTGCTACCTGGTGATTAGTAATCAGTTGGGCTGCTGTGCTTATCATGACAGCAGCGCAACAAGTAAGCCTGGATGAGAATTTTAGGCTGAATAAGGATGTTTTCTGGACATGGTAATCTAAGGGGACATTGTATTCAGCTACAAGGTATTCACACAAGTTAAAAGGGCTGTGATAATTATGGTTGTAAAGGCAACAAGGAATGGGAGGAGTTCTAGGAATGGTGTTCTAAGAATAGTGATTCTATGTAAAAGGACATTCATGTGACTTTTATGGCAAAAATGGCAAACCATCAGGTGACTCGGTAAGCATAGTCAGAGCCTCATCCTGCAGAAACAAGAAGGTTCTGATCTGAAGTGAGAAGGTGTCTGGTAGTAGAAAGATCAGTTTGAGAAACTCCTTAACCTGACTGACCCTTCAGGAAGGAGGCAGTGTATGAGGATTCAATAGGGTTAATGCTTATCGCAAGCATCTGCACCAATTGTAAATGAAAAGAATAAGGGTCCTTCAGATGTTGTAGAACTGACATAGCTGAGTGGTTCCTAATTTAATGAAGGGAGCTGGAGCTTGTGCTCCAGTTTTTCAAATATGACCTCCTCCAGCCATAGTCAGATTTCTAATAGAACAACTGCAAAAATATGCTTTTTAATCTCATCTACATGTGTTTTGTCCTCTGGAGTAGGCTTATGACAAAAAAGTTTAAGTAAGATGTGTCTGTTTCAATACTTTTCCAAAACCCATTTGGTTTTAGTACACTTGTAGTTAAAACAATGTTGATATTCTTGGCACATAGTCAAGATTATTCCTAATAGGTGTTAAACTATGCCAAGGCTCTATATTGTTGGTTCTGTTCCTCATATTTATAGACATTAAAAAGCCCAAAGCTCTGAAAGACCCTAGTTTGAGTGTGGAGACCTCAGGATTTAATTTCTAACCTTGCCAATGTGATTTATTTGGCTTTAACAAGCTGTGACATTCAGCATGCATTGGGGCAGTTTGCAGCTAAACATAAAATAGAAACGAGGATTGGCACCTTTATGGCAATAGTTTCCCCCTCAACTCAGTTAATACCACAAATTAAGGAATTTTAGTATTTTCTAAATACTACAATACTATATAATAGTTATGAAGCAAGGATAAAATTAATCCTGATATCCTAAGATGGATTGAGAAAAACACGAGAGAACTGCACCAGACAATCATGATAAGTATTTGAACCAATAGGAAAAGTTTTCAATTTGCAAATCAATATTTGGTCCAGGCCACTTTTTTGTCATAATCTTGGAATAAGAACAGAATTAGATTCCAAATACAAATAATGGAAACAGGTAACGTGTTTAGACAAGAGTCAATCGAGTTTGTTTGGCCATTTAAAAGGTATGCCCCACTTTCAAATGGAGGAGATCTCTTAAAGGAGGTGAAACACAAAACCTGTTAGAAAGAAGCACCTGATTATTGAGCAATCATTGAATTAAGTTTTTATTACTATATAGTATCAGTATATTAAACTGTTTAGATGTTTGTGCCTATAAAAGGATGTGTTAATGTGTCATTAATTTGTCATAATACCTAAATACAACATAAAACATGTCCGGTGTGCACAAAACTTTCTGTAAGACCTATGTCAGAAGAATGCTGGATGTCAAAAAACAAAATCACCGGACTTTTTTGGACTTTTAAGTGTAAGAATCTGATGTTGCTTCAGTTGGTCAGGTCAAGGCTATGTATCAAAATTATGTGGCGCATTAATTAATAAATTTCCCCAGATGCTACAAAATGGCAATACAATGGCTCGACAGGACAAAGTCTCGAGCTGGGAGGGGGGGGGGAAGGGCACCTGTAGCTGGAGGGAGATATGGGACGCCATCAGAGCCAGAGGGGGAAGCCATAAACAGAAGCCGAAGTCTGATGCCAAGTTGCGGGAGCAGTATAGAAGGCAAAGCAAGAACAAAAGCAACGTCATCCAGCGAAATGGTGACAACTGAACGAGATACCAAGGGAAGCAAGGAGACACTGGTAACGTTCTAAGCGGAGAGGACAAACCAGTTGATATGTGGAAGGTATGGAGGACTGCACACAATGAATGGCGAAGGGGTGATCGGGGGGGGAGCTGGCCACTTCCCAAGGTGGCATCATCCACATCCGGGACTACAAGCCCGACCACCACGAGCTATCAGCCCAATAGGGGGAAAAATAAAAAAATTCAAAATACAGGGGAAAAATACTAGAGACCTAACATGGAGGGAGGGTTGGAGGGAGGGGGAAAAAACACCAGTTCCCCAATCACTAAAACACAAAAATGGGGGAAAAAATACCCTGGTCCTTCTGCAGATCTTGTGGTTGAAACACTACAAAAGGTTTTTTTGTTTTCAAGCTGCCAATTCCACAGCTTAAAAGGACAAAGTCCAGAGCTGGAAGTGGTTCAAACATAATATTTAATGCAGAAGACACCGGGTGAATCCAGCCACAACAAGACATAATCAATGTTCCAACGCAAAACACTGGGAAGGGCAGGATTTTTAAACATATAGAGGGTAGTCACTTGATGGGAAACACAGATGAACCAGATTAAACTGATTTATCGGGAAATAAGAATTTATTAAATAATAAACACACATAGCTGCACTAGATAAAACAAATGATAAAAAAAAAAAATCAAGGCTGGCAGTGCCGGTGATATCACCAGCAATCAGGAGATCGTAACCCCTGATGGCATTTTACAGGACAATAATACTTAATAAATATTCATTAGGATAAGATAGAAGCTTTGTAGAAGGTCCTCATTATTTTTAAACATACTATTTTGTCACATTCAACTATGTATTATGTTACCTATACAGCACAAATACAATGTGAGTTTAAATGTGAGAATTGAACCCAAACTACTTTGGAATTAATTACCCTACAAGTGCAATGTAGATAAAATGAGCACAAGGCATTTCCTTTCCACACCAGTACATTTGTGGAAGAAGCCTTAACAAATTTTATTGGATACTACAGCCGTGAGCTGTGTTAGGCAGTAAGACAGTGTGATCTTTTGGTCATTAAGTGTAAATGAGGTTTGGGCTTAGTGGTAATGACTCATATTTGATTGTGCTAAATTTGGAGTTTAAATATTGGATTTGATGATTTTTTTATATGAAATGGGATTGTGAATCTTCACATTACCTGTCTGAGTCTCTCTTATCATGAACTCATACTTGCATTTACATCCCCCTCCCATCAGAACACACACACACACATAAAGGGAGAGTCCAAATCATCTTATCAACCCTATCCAACCCCCCTTGGTTGCTATAGTAACGGCCTCCATGGTGCTGGTGGAATATTGGTTGCTGGAAGCGATGTGTTTTCCAATCAGGTGTGTTACTGAGGTGTTGAGAACCCCCTTACCAATATAACCCCATATCCCCCCCCCCCCACACACACACACACACACTCTTCACACTTGCACATTGAGGCAGAATAACATATGCCATGTTTTTTTCTTTATAAGTCCATAGAAAAATTGTAAAATTTTGATGTACTCATAAAAGGAATCCAATTTAGCATGGAGGCAGGACTTGTGAAGTACTGCATTTTTTAATATGTTGGGCTCTCGGAGTGTCTGATGTTTTGCTTGTCCTATGAAAACTGTATTAAGGTTTAACATAATAAGAGAAACAAGTGGAGAGCTGATAATTCCAGGCACACAAACATACACATGGGTATAAACACACACAGAAGTAAAGCGTTCCATCTGTCTAATGCATCATGTACTGACATTTTTCCACTTTCACAGTCTAAGTTACTGTTTGAATTCAAGTATCTTGTTAAGTATCATTTTAAAATAATGAACAGATCTAAAAATAGTAATGAATGAACTGTACATGAATGTTTGAGCAAGGTGGCCAACAAATATTGGGAAAAAAGCTTAGACATCTGATTCATCCATCCATCCATTATCTTCCGCTTTGTCCTATATTAGGGTCACGGGGGGGGGGGGGGGGGGGTTCCCCATGCCCATCCAGGGAAGAACGTTTCGGGCGCTGGGCAGATACACCCAGGACAAAGCGCCAATCTATCGCTGGGCACACACTCACTCACACAGACACACACATACTGTACACACACTATATGGGGGAATTTGGAGAACTCAGTTGATTTGATCCATGTTTTTGGACTGTGGGAGGAAACTGAAGAACCCGGAGGAAACCCACGCGGACACGGGGAGAACATGGAAACTCCACCCAGATGGGAATTCGAACCGGGAATCCCTAGTGCTGAGAGGTAAACGTGCTAACCACTAAGCCACCGTGCCACCCACATCTGATTCAATTTACCCAATTGAAATTTCTTTGATTTTATTTTAAAAATATCTTTGTAACTTTGCATATAACATCTGCAGTAAGTTAAACAATAAATTGTGAGCAATTGTGCATACATAATAACTAACAGATTAAATATTAATGTGCCTTTGTGTGCGTGCTCCCTATACAAATTCACTCTGTTGCTTTGATTACAATGAAATTACAATGAAATTTGACATACTTACCACGTAGTTTGATTTAGTGTGCTTTTGCTATCATGAACTATGGGAGGAAAACCCACGCAGATACAGGGAGAACATGGAAACAAGGAAAGGGTCGCAGGGTAGTTCCCTATGGCCATCCAGGGGAGAACATTTCAGATGCTGGGCAGATACACCCAGGACAGGGTGCCAATTTATCGCTGGGTACTGTCACTCACACACACACACACACACACACACTATAATTCAATTTATCCTGAATCCATGTTTTTGGACTGCGGGACAAAACTACCCGAATGAAACCACGCAAACATGGGGTGAACATGGTAACTCCACTAGATTGGGATCCCCAGTACTGAGAGGTGAACGTGTTTCTAAGCCACCATGTCACCTGTCATTACCAACAAATGCTTAAATAAATGTAATATTTTAATACTAAGTATTAAATGAATTTAAGTAAGCATGCTCAACACAATTTCCCTGTGTCAATTCATTAAATTAAACATAAATCAATTTGTGGATTTATTCGTTTTGATTTCTCTGTGTGGATTACTTGGGATGTTACCAATATCTAGTGAGCATGGTATGTAAGTATATATGGAAAAAATATTTATAAATAAATTTGCTGATGCAGTTAATACTTTAATTTCCCACTGTATTAAAAATAGAGATTTAGCTAAATGTTTAAAGCTTAAAAATCTGTTTAAGACTTCAACTAAAACAAATCAGCGAAAGCTACCACATGCCAGTAACATACAGTCAACAGGGAAATCCATCTTCCTTCTTTTCCTTTTAAACCCCTGGAATGAATTGGCTCATGCTTCTTATTAACAAGACCCATATGCATGAATGTGTCAGAGATGAGGACATAAGTAATCCAGCTGTAAGGATTTAAACACCCAACTTTTTGATAGAATGAGTGTGCTGGGAAATACGCTATGCAATGTGCTTGAGAACAATGTAGACCATCTTTGGCAAGCCTTTCTTAACTATATGTGCAGAATATGTTTCACTGTTTAACTTTGGAAGACACCACTCTGACACCCCTAACAATATCCAGCATCCCAGTGTTAACTGTGGAGACCAACAAGTTTCTGGGACCTCCTTTTTCCCATGACCTTAAAGGGAAAATCAACATCAGCTCCATCTTTAGTAAGGCCAGACAGAGAATGTACTTTGTGTGGCAGCTGACTAAGCATTGTTAAGGCAGTTCCACTGCAATGTTACTTTAATACAGCATGTAAGCAAATTAATAATGTAGTACTTTATGAAATGCAAGTCAGTAACTTTATTATATTATTTCTTGGTTTATTCATTTTTGGTAACACTTTCTATGAATCTGTTATTTATAATGCATTATAAGTCATTTATAAAGCTTTATATAGTATTCATAACGTTGTATGACATTTGTCATAAGCATTTGTTAATGTCCATCAATGTACATAATCACAGTTATTAATTGTTATATATATATATATATATATATATATATATTGTAGTATCTTTATTAACACAAAGTGACATAAAGAATTATTTATTCATTCATTCATTCATCTTCTGATTAATCCTCCACTAGGGTTGCGGGAGGTTCCCCATGCTTGGGGAGGACGTTTCGGGTGCTGAGCAGATACACCCAGGACAGGGCGCCAATCTATCGCTAGGCACACTCACTCACACACAAACACACTCTATATGGGGCAATTTACCTTGAATCCATGTTTCCAGAATGTGGGAGGAAAGCGGAGCACCTGGAGGAAACCCACGTGGACACAGGGAGAACATGGAAACCTCACCCAGATTAGATTTCGAACCGGGGCGAACATGCTAACCACAAAGCCACTGTACCACCTGTAATGCATTATTACACGGACACGTTTTTCAAACAACTCGGCTAAATGCATGTTTTTATTTTAGAAATATTGGAAACCTCCTCACTGTTCCAAACGTACATGTACACTGTTCCAAATGTTCCTGGTCATGAAAATATCATATGTACATTTAAGTTGTCTGAAGATATTGATATCGATACGATACTGTCTATGCCATGTGCAACAAAAACAAAAAGGAAATGAAAGAAAATGCATACTGAGCAACGAGACAGCGCTGAGCACTGGAATGCTGCATAGCTCTGGGGTTTGTTTTCATATGTTTAGTCCATTAGAGACATTGTAAGGGCTCTTTGTGCTCAGGTCATCGCTGTAATGGGAACAGCCCCGAGGTTCATAGCCATGGTGTTTGCCACACACACCAACACTCACAACCATTTCTCTGGCGTTCTAAGTGAACACCCTAATTTTTCAAAATGGCTCACTCTGTCTAAAATGCTGCCCTGTATTTTTCACACCAATTGTGTCTCTCTTAATGTCACTTAAATAAATCAACTCACTTAATCACTGTAACTCTTTTATTCTTTTAAAGTACTCATACCCTACAACCCACACATCCTCATAAAAGCCTTCATAGTGGTGTTTCTGCCTGCAGGACATACAGATAATGGAATAGAAGCATTTTGTATTCCTGTGTGTGCTGCTGAGGGGTTGTATTCCTTGCAGTCTTTAGTGTGAAGCACATTGATTGATGTTGGTAATACACTACTGATGATACTCTGGGTAAAAATGTATTGATAGCACTAAAAAAGACAACATTAAATGCTGCTATAACATACAACAACGCCACAGTTTGGAATGACTAATAAGACATAAATATAAATAGTGTTTGTGACGGTGGCGCTTAGGGGAAGGAAGAGGGGGAGCCTACATGTTGATAAGGGAGTTTGATTAGCGCACCTGATGCGGCTCCTTCTGATGACCATGTGCTTTTATTAGTGGGTATGCCGCAGGGAAAGAGTTCTCCATCAAAACGCTACAGAACTGTTGGGACGATGGACACAGGACGTCTACATGCTAATGTACTGTGAAAGCCCAGTGTGTGTGTTGGTGTGTTCATATCGGTAATGAATCTGTTCCTGTTGTTAGCGCAATCCTGTCCCTGGTCCTCATTCCCTTCCACCCCTTGACACAGGTGCCGAAATTTGAGAGTGTATGCGGACGCATGCAGTTCGAGAATGTCACCGGCAGAGTGGACGGGGCAAGCGGAGGTTCCAGCAAGCGTGGTTGAGGTGGAAGATGTCAGGGTGCGTCGCTCATCCTGGGAAATGGAGAGGCATGGAAGACCTGTCGCTGGAATGCTGGGGACCTTTTGCTTTCGCGCTGGACAGAAAAGCCTACGCTGAATGGCAACCATGTGGCCCAACACTGGAGAGATGACATCAGGAGGGCAGCATTAACAGTGTAGGACAGCCATGTACAGATTGTGATGATCAGGTGACCCCGTATTTAACGATTGGATATCTATATAAGTACATTGAGGGTGTCCTGCAGGTTCTATCCAGTAATTGTCATAGAGGCAGTGCTCCAGCAGAACCATGGATGAAGAGCTGACAACATCTCAAGGAAATTTGCAACACCTCAAAACAAACAAACAAGAAAAGCAGTAAGAGCTAATAAAGCCCAGTATTGTGATGCAATCCTGTCTCCAGTACTCATTCTCTTCAACCCCATGACAATAATTCCCCGGCGCAAGTATCTGTGCACCTGGAATCTGGAGCAGGCCGCAATTTCATTAATAAGGGGCTGGTTTGATATTTGGACCTACTGATAGAAAGCGTGTTCAAGTCTTTGCCCATGATGGTGTTGGATACACCGATGCTGGGGATAAACCCATTGTGCCATTAAATCTGCCTGCTTGTTCCCCAATATGTTTTATTCCATCACGGACATTATGACTGGGCTATCAATCTGCTACCTGACACAGCCCCACCAAGAGACAGGTTGTTCTCACCTGATCCTGTGGAATGCACAGCCACGGGGAACTATGCTCAAAAGGCCCTTGTGCAGGGGTTCATCTGTCCGTCTTTATCACCAGCTGAGGTGGGTTTCCATTTTTTAAAGAAAAATATTGTCTCCCTGTGTATCGATTACCATGACCTCAACGGGATTACCATTCGAGATGGTACTCCTGGCTCTTGGTGTCCATTGAGACAACCTTATTTGCATCGGGCAAGGGGATGAGTGGAAGATGGCCTTTTTCACCCCTACAGGACATTATGAGTATCTAGTCATGCCTTTCAGGTTGATGAACACCAAGGCCGTCCTCCAACAGTTTATTTGCAAGGTGTTGAGAAAAGCTCTGAATTGCTGTGCGTAGGTCTACCGTGACGACATAATGATCTGTAGTCGGTTCTATTTAAGGATTATTATATTAAGTACACTGAAATAACTCGACTACGCCACCTAAGGGAATTTCACTCCTAAGATGTGTTAGGGTGTTGGGATATCAATCTGAAGGTTGTGAGTTAAAATCTCAGGTCCATGAAAGTTACCAATATGAGCCCTTGAGCAAGACCCTTAACCCTCATTGCTCTAGGGATGCTGTGATTAACCCTTCACCTTGTAATTCACTTTGGATAAAAGTGTCTGCTAAATTACCAAATGTGATGTAAATGTAGGACATATTTTCGGGCTCTATGGCACAGAATAAATGAAAAAAAACTCAGCACTTAAAGACCAGAGGCAAACTTCCAGCAATCAATCTTTATTACATCGCAATAATAAGTTACATCAACAATGATAAAACAAAGCAAAGCAATAGATACAAGCAAAGCAGCCAGTGCAAGCAAAGCAGCCATTGCAAGCAAAACAATAGATACAAGCAAAGCAGCAAGTGCAAGCAAAGCAATAGATACAAGCAAAGCAGCCAGTGCAAGCAAAGCAATAGATACAAGCAAAGCAGCCAGTGCAAGCAAAGCAGCCATTGCAAGCAAAACAATAGATACAAGCAAAGCAGCAAGTGCAAGCAAAGCAATAGATACAAGCAAAGCAGCCAGTGCAAGCAAAGCAATAGATACAAGCAAAGCAGCCAGTGCAAGCAAAGCAGCCAGTGCAAGCAAAGCAGCCAGTGCAAGCAAAGCAATAGATACAAGCAAAGCAGCCAGTGCAAGCAAAGCAGCCAGTGCAAGCAAAGCAGCAAGTGCAAGCAAAGCAATAGATACAAGCAAAGCAGCCAGTGCAAGCAAAGCAGCCAGTGCAAGCAAAGCAATAGATACAAGCAAAGCAGCCAGTGCAAGCAAAGCGATAGATACAAGCAAAGGAGCCAGTGCAAGCAAAGCAACAGATACAAGCAAAGCAGCCAGTGCAAGCAAAGCAATAGATACAAGCAAAGGAGCCAGTGCAAGCAAAGCAATAGATACAAGCAAAGCAGCCAGTTCAAGCAAAGCAATAGATACAAGCAAAACAGTAGATACAAGCAAAGCAGCCAGTGCAAGCAAAGCAGCCAGTGCAAGCAAAGCAATAGATACAAGCAAAGCAGTAGATACAAGCAAAGCAGCCAGTGCAAGCAAATCAGGAGATACAAGCAAAGCAGCCAGTGCAAGCAAAGCAGTAGATACAAGCAAAGCAGCAGCATGCTGGAGAACCGGAACAGTTGACACCAGTACGGCTAAAGAACCTGCAACATACAGATACTAATAATTTCCACTAAAACCAAGTAAGGAAGCCACCAAAACAGATCAAACGCCCCGGATGGAAACAGTATGTACCACAGCTTCTCCAACCTGTGGTCTGTGTCCACAGGATGCCCAGAGACATCATCTCTGCTTAAGGTCCCCAGTTTTCCAGCTGTTTCTGGAAGGCCTTGCCAACTTGTGGGGGCAATACCAGTCTGTCATCCGGGTTTCAACCGAAGTCAAACAGTCAGACCAGAGACTCATTCAGGACCTCAACCACATGCCCCACTGCCTGATGACGGATCAGCATGTCCTTAGTCATGCTCTGTGAGCAGATAGGTTGGAAAGAAGAGCTCTCAGAGTGTCAGAACATGGAAACTCTATCCAGTTTGGGATTTAAACCTGGATCCCCAGCGCTGAGAGGCGAATGTAATAACCACTAAACCACCATGAAAACATTCAAAAACAGTTTTTAGACTAATCTGTTTGGCCAAAGGCACTTTGTCTCATGTCTGTTCACAGAAGGTGCTGTAGATAAACCTGTTCCTCCTTAACTTACTGACATGGGTAATTCTTTCATTCGTGAGTTGCTTTGGATGAAAGAGTCTGCTAAACGTAAATGTAAAATGTTTACACCAAGGGTGTTTTACATGAACCGGTTCTCACTGAAATCGCTTTCAATGAATCTGTTTGTGCCGCGGGTGCTTTATCTTTGCCTGTTTGCATCATGAGCACATTAGATATACCTGTTTGCGCCATAGGGGCTTTAACAGTTTATGTAAAATATGTTTTTCACCAGCTGTGTGTGCTGTAAGTGCTCCCATTTATTATGGGCTGGCAAGTCCATGGTGACATCTGGAAACCTTGGGGAAGTTCAGTGATTCCGAATTCCTTTAACACACTTTTTTTTTTTAACACATTTTGTTTACTTTATTTAAATTATATTTGAAAACACATATTAATTCTTTTTGAATATATGGTAACACTTTATCTAAATCCGGTATGCATAATGCATTATTAACACATTTGTAAAGCTTTCTAAGGTATTTATAATGTTTTATAATACTTGTCATAAGCCCTTGTTAATGTTCATATAGGAACATGCCATAGGGCTTTCTAACACACAAGTGACATAAAGCATTACAAATTATATATTTTAACTGTTAATCAACTTTTCATAGAGACCAGCAACATTAAGCCTTATAATGTTTGTGTTTAACGAACGCTTTTCCTGAAAATGATCTCAAAATTTTCATAACTGTTTAATAAAGTTTATATGCTCTCTTAACTGGCATAAAGTAAAGTATTGGCATTAATTACCTCTTTGAAAGAGACTGCATACATAGTAGTACATGATGACATAAATAAACAGCTTATAAATGTGTCCTGGGTGTATCTGCTCAGCGCCCGAAACGTTCTCCCCTGGATGGGCATGGGGAACCCCACCGTGACCCTACTAGAGGATAAAGCGTGAGATAATGGATGGATGAATGGATATGTACATTAACAAAGGCTTATGGCAAATGTTATAAAGCATTATGAATGCTTTAAAAAGCTTTATAAATGCACTTATAATGCATTATAAACACCAGATTCATAGAAAATGTTACCAATACATTTTATCTTTGATAAAAGTATTCTTTCAAGCATCTAATTAAAGCATACATATAATACATATAGTTGTTAGGCCACTTACAACTTATTTAGACAAATCTTTGTGAATAATAAAGGTTAGGTGGTTTTAAAGGAATCATAAAGAGTTTATGAAAACAGCAAAAGCGTGATGTGCAAATTATGTACTTGCCCCAGTTGTTCCAACTGCTTTCATAGACATTAGTTTAATGGTGAACTAAATCTTGGTGTTACTTTGTGCCCTCTACTGGTGGTATCACCGGCACTGCCAGGGTGGACTTCAGCGCCCCCTATTGGGTCCTAATATTAAATATTTGTCATTTGTGAAGATCTGGTGCGGCTGTGTTTTGTCATGTGATCAACACTTACATGTTTAAAATGCCCTTCCTTTCCTGTGTTTAGTGTTGGAACATTGTTTTATGACACATTCAAGTTGTTTCTAGTACTATGGCTGTTTTTCACCCAGTGTCTTCTGCATTAAAGATTTCTCAAAGACTGTCCTTTTAAGCCATGGCACAAAATGTTCCACCCATATGATCTGTGAAGGCACTGGGGGCACCGCGGGATTTTTTTTTTCGCTTATGTCTTCAGTATTTTCCCATTTATTTTTTTTTGCTACTGACAGCTCGCTGTAATTGGTGCTCGTGCTGTCCTGGACATGGCCTAGCGATAGCTCAGAGTGTGTACAGAGACAGATCGGCGCCCTGTCCCTGGTGTATCAGCCCTGCACTCAAAACGTTCTCCCCTGGATGGACATAGGGAAACCCCCCACCCACAACCCTACATGCAGGATTAAGCGAAAGATAATGAATGAATAAATTATGAATTAATTAATATTTCTTAAAAATGACCGAAAGAAAGTAACAAATAAAAATGTTTGAAAAATTTTAAGAATGTTCAAAAAAAAGTTTGAACAATTGAATGTTTCATAGGCTCATGGGCTCTATTATGGTTACTGGCTCCAAAGTATTCTTTACCAGTAGCCCTGGGTTACCTCATTTTATGCTTAACTTACAGGCCAGATCCCTAAACATAATCATTAATCATGGACCACTGAACAGACTACTGGTTTTTGTGCTAAAGTCCTTTTATTTAACTTGAAGGATGGTCCACGATACATGCTGACACAAAGCAGATTAATAAAACAAAAGCTCGGCCTGTAATTCTTAACTATTCAGCCAAAGATGCCTGAGGGAAGGGACTCCAAAACAAAAAAGAACTTGAGAACTTGAGGAACTACTAAAGATGGATCACATAATTTAACCAGACAGATGCATTATTTTCATTCGGTTCACATGGCATTTCTACAGCTGTTCCTTTGTTTCGGGGCAGAGAGGCCCAAAGTCTAACATGGCTTATTATTTATTTGTTGTGAACATGTTTTTGTTCAGATTTCCGATAAAACACGGGACACCCTATTAAATCAAATGTAGAGCATTAATTATTAAATCTCATTTAAAATGACTTCACATGTTTCAATATCTTTTCCATTACTTCATCATAAATGATGTAAAATATGAACAGAATTAAATAAAATTGTGGTGGGGAAAGAATGGAAAGCATAATGTCAATGTATCAGTTTTTAAAGATAAATATTTCAGATTACAAAATGCCATTATTTAAAAGTTGATAACAAGCTATAACAATAAACTAAGTACTTTAGACAGAATGACCTAATGGCCTGTACAGCAGACAGAATGGCCTAACCAACTGCATGTGAACTGCCAGGAGTCGTCACCCATGGTAACTAGGTCCCATTAAGACAGTTATCAAGTATCACAGGTAGCAAAAAACAAAAAGAGTCCAAAGAGTGTCCCAACAAAATCTCATTACTATCAATACTAACTCTAGTAATGTTAGAAACACTTTTAGGTTAAATCTTGGGTGATTAAACATGAGGTCACTCTCATCAAAATCAATAATTACTGACTTCACAAATGATCTCTGTCTCACAGAAACCTGGATTAGGCCTAAGACTACTTAGCATTAAACCAT
This sequence comes from Corydoras sp. C115, assembly GCA_019802505.1. Lineage (NCBI taxonomy): Eukaryota > Metazoa > Chordata > Actinopteri > Siluriformes > Callichthyidae > Corydoras > Corydoras sp. C115. The sequence continues at coordinate 3,728,870 of JAFMOC010000025.1, forward strand.
TGATTGATATATGTCAATTAGTCCCACAATTGGAAATCCAATGGCCCTCTACCTGGTTATAGTTATGTTCATAAACCTCATCTTAGTGGACAAGGAGGTGGAGAGGCTATGATCTATAAGGAAAACATAGATGTAACACTTAACAATAATTACGAGCTAAAATCCTTCAGAGATCTCATACTCAACATGAGTAGTTCATCTTCATTGAAGAAATCCAATTTAATTTAACTTATTGCCGTATACCGCCCTCCAGGCCCATATACATATTTTATTTAAGCGTTTGGTGAATTTCTTTCTAATGTAGTAGTCTCTTCAGAAAAGGCCTTAATAGTTAGTGATTTCAATGTGCACTAGACTCATTTAAATGAGCTTTTGACTCCCATCCAGGGAGAACGTTTCAGGCGCTGGGCAGATACATCCAGGACAGGGCGCCAATCTATTGCTGGACACACACTCACTCACACAGACACGCACACATACACACTCTATATGGGGCAATTTGGAGAATTCAATTGACCTTGATCCATGTTTTTGGACTGTGGGAGGAAACCGGAGAACCCGGAGGAAACCCACACTGACACGTCAATAATGATTATTTTCCTCTTAATCCTCTACTAGGGTTGTGGAGGGAATGGGGAGGGGTTCCCCATGCTTATCCAGGCGCTGGGCAGGTACACCCAGGACAGGGCGCCAATTTATCGCTGGGAACACTCGCTCACACGGACACACACAAACTTACACGCTATATGGCAATATTTGATATATATATATCGATATTTGGACTATGGAAGGAAACCGGAGAGCCCAGAGGAAACCCACGCGGACACAGGGAGAACATAGAAACTCCACCCAGATTGGGATTTGAACCTGGAATCCCTAGCACTGAGAGTTGAACGTGCTAACCACTAAGTCACCGTGCCACCCTAATCAAAATTAATAAATACTATAAACAATATAACAGACAAATCAACAGAAACTAAAGAATCTGAAACACAAGCATGAGAACAAACTACTCAAAAACAAAATAAATACAAATAAGTTGTAATGCAGATGAATAAAATAAAGATTACAAAAAAATCGGCTTGCAGGCTTACAAGAGGAAGAAGAGGAGGCTAAACTCTTATTTACTTCATCATCATTATGAACAGCGGTCATAATGTTCTGCCTGGCTGGTGTATATCACAGATCTTTCTATTAGAATTTTGTTTACTAGTCACATAATCACTGCATACTGTCATTACAGGAGGGGCCAAATAGTTTAAGCCTTATAATTCAAAACCATCTGGTTTGAATCTTTTTTACTAGTCACATGACCACTGCATATCCTCAGGGCAGGAAAGATGGATTTGTTCGAGAATCAATATTATAGTTTTTCAAATTTGTTACATATTTGGCAGGAACAACTATTAATTGGAATGAAAATGACCTCACTGTTGTATTCACTCACCTGCTTTGTCTCACATGAGTTTAAGTCACATCCCATTCCTAATCATAGGGTTCAATATGAGGTCGGTCCACCCTTTGCAGCTAGAACAGCTTCAACTCTTCTGGGAAGACTGTCCACAAGGTTTAGGAGTGTTTATGGGAATTTTGGACCATTCTTCCAGAAGCGCATTTGTGAGGTCACACACTGATGTTGGACGAGAAGGCCTGGCTCTCTGTCTCCACTCTAATTCATCCCAAAGATATTCTGTCAGGTTAAGGTCAGGACTCTGTCTCTTGGTATGCTGAAGCATTCAGAGTTCCTTTCACTGGAACTAAGGGGCCAAGCTTAGCTCCTGAAAAACAACCACACACACCATTATCCCCCCATAACCAAACATTACACTTGACACAATGCAGTCAGATAAGTACCAAACTCCTGTCAATTGCCAAACCCAGACTCATCTATTAGATTGCCAGATGGAGAAGCACAATTCTTCACTCCAGAGAATGTCTCCACCGCTCTAGAGTCCAGTGACAACGTGCTTTAAACCACTGCATTCGACACTTCGCATTGCACATGGTGATGTTTGGCTTGGATGCAGCTGCTCGACCATGAAACCCATTCCATGAAGCTCTCTGCACTGTTCTTGAGCTAATCTAAAGTCCACAAGTTTGGAGTTCTGTAGCCCTGCAGAAAGTGACGACATCTTCACACTATGCTCTATCCGTGGATAAGTTGCTGTCAGTCCCCAACATTTCCATTTTCTTGTAATTCAGCTGACATTTGACTGTGGAATATTTAGTGAGGAGTGAGGAGTGAGGAAATTTTACGACTGGATTTGTTGCACAGGTGGTGTCCTATTACAGTTCCATGCTGGAATTCACTGAGATCCTGAGAGAGACCCGTTCTTTCATAAATGTTTTTAAAAACAGTCAGATTGCCTAGGTGCTTGATTTTATACACCTAGGGCCCTGGAAGTGATTGGAACACCTGATTCTGATCATTTGGATGGGGGAATAAATACTTTTGGCATTATAGCATATATACACAATGTGACTTTAATGACTAGGGAGGCTATAGTAAATATCTAGCACAGTAGCACAGTAAATATAATGGTCCAATTATACAATTGTATACAATACATTATACAATGGTCTAATTATAAAAAAGTCAGTAAAAAGAACTTCCACTAATCAGAATCAGTTCAGAATCAGAATTATTTATAATTCTAATTATAAATTATAAATTATAATATAATTATTAATAATTAACTATAATGGCAATTTATTTAAAAAGTAGCAAAATGTGATAATTTATTATTTAAATTGCACTTTAACATTCTGATCATACAGCAGATGCAAACTAATTCTGTTAAAACTGTTTATCATGTTGCTTTAGTAACTTGGAAATCCTACTATACACTGAAATCATCATAGCTTGCTGAAATAGGTGGTTGGTTAATGAACTCCTATTATTTGCATTAGCAGCTGTTTCTAAGTGTAATTATTCCTCGTAAAAGCTCTTATGAGATGACGTGTTTGTTGCTATGCGCATTTTCAGAACAAGAACAATGCAAATCAGGCTAAAACCCAATAGCAATCCCTCCTGTTTCTATGGTTACCAGACTTTCTGTTTTGCTGTGGTCGTTTGGAGAGTGTGGATACCCAGTGGTCTTGATAAAGGCAAAACTCAATAACACAGGCTTTCAAAAAAGCTTTACATTTTACTGTGCCTTCACCTGGATTTTTAAAATTATAATAATACTAATAAAAAGATGTCCAGGGTTTTGCAATTTCTGTCAAATTTTATAATTTGGATTTAATACTGCGTTTTTTATTTTGCATAACCTCTTAGGGTTTCTGTCAGGTACTTTGGTTTAAAACATTTATCATTTATGGTCTTCCGCTTTATCCTCTAATAGGGTCGTGGTGGGGTTCCCATACCTATCCAGTGGAGAATGCTTTGAGAGCCTGGCAGATACACCCAGGACAGGGTGCCAATCTATCTCACACAGAAACACACTCTATATGAGGCAATTCGGAGCATTCAATTTACCTTGATCCATGTTATTGGACTGTGGAAGGAAACTGGAGAACCCGGATGCACACTAAACCCATGCGGACATGGGGATAACATGGAAACTCCACCCAAATTGCGATTCGAACCGTGAATTCTCAGTGTCAAAAGATGAGAATGTGCCAACCACCAAGCTACCATGCTGCCCTGGTTTAATACAGAGGCTCTCAATATGTGGCACGTGTACCACCGGTGGTACACAAAGTAGCATGAGGTGGTACACCAGATAATAGTTTGGATATACAATATATTATCTTCCTAATGTATTTTAAAAAAAACTGCATTCTGTAGTTTGGCCACTACATTTTATTCTGCGATTAGCTTTCATACTTGGAAATCAGCTGCCCGGCCGCTCAAGGCCCACACTGAGGCTGGGTCCTTTTTCTCTTAGTAAGGATCCTTATTAAAAAAAAATATCAACATAACAGTTTTTTCTTGCCACTGTTGTTTCGGCTTTGGGGGTTTAAAGGCTTTGTGACAATGTGCTATTGTAAAAAGCGCTATACAAAAAAATTACTTGAACATTAATTTGAACTTTGTTTTAAAAAACAGATTAGATTACATTGAGGAAGTCCAGTTTATTAGTAATTTTACTTTCAATAAACACTTCATTATCTCCCGCTTTATCCTATAGTAGGGTCACAGTGGGGTTCCCCATGCCCATCTAGGGGAGAACGCTTCAGGCGCTGGGCAGATAGACACAGGACAGGGCGCCAATCCATCGCTGTGAATCAAAAAACAGCAGTCCGCTTGGTGCCTAACAACATGTTTTCTAGTGATTTATTCAAAATAATTCCATGTCCTCTCGTACCTCATTGCTTTGATATACACTTAAAACTAACTGATATTTTCCATATGTTGTTCCGTGATGAATAACAGGTAGTACTTTGAAGTGTTGGTTTGTTAATTGGTATTCCTTGGTCTGAAAAGTTTGAGAACTAGGGGTGTCTTCAACTAAGGATTTTCATAGTCGAATCTGATTTGTCAGATTTTCCCTATAGTCGACTGATAGTCGAATCAGTTAAAATTTAACCACAAGATGGCGCTGGTTTTTAAAAAAAGATTTTTTTAAATATTTTGTTATATATTTTATATTGTTAAAGCGCACACATTATTTAAAAAAAAATATTAACAGAAATTAGGATGATTTTATTTGACAAAAGGACTAAATATTAAAAAAATAGACAAAATATTAATTTAATATTATGTAAAGGTAAGTTGAAAATATATATATTTAAATTATGTGGATATTAATAGTGGCGGCACGGTGGCTTATTGGTTAGCACATTCTCCACTCAGCGCTCCGGATTCCCGGTTTGACTCCCAATCTGGGTGGAGTTTCCATGGGTGGAGTCTCCCCATGTCCGTGTGGGTTTCTTCCGGATTCTCTGGTTTCCTTCCACAGTCCAAAAACATGAATCAGCGATAGATTGGTACCTGTCCTGGGTATATCTGACCAGCGCCCGAAACGTTCTCCCCTGGATGGGCATGGGGAACCACCCACGGCCCTAGTAAAAGATAAACCAGAATATAATGGATGGATAGATGGATGGATATTAATAGTGTTTGTTTACTGCCCTGTTTGGTGGCGGGTTGACGTGTAGCACAGACAGCTCTTAAGGTCTTATGAAAAAATAGACAATAATAATTATTTAAGGGTTAAAAATTTAAAATAAAGGGTTAAAAATTTTAAATAAAATTTTAATTTATCTTAGATGTGTATGTATGTATCTAGACATTCTTTGTTGAGTGAATACCTCTTGATGGACCTGATAGATATCAAAGACTGGTAAATTTTGGGGCCTCCAACTAGGGGTATGCCCAAGCTCACTTGTTCAATATTGGAGCAGAGACAATTTTTGTTATTTATGAAGCCTGTCATGAATGAAGCCTGTCAGTTATTACTTTTTCAGGCTACCTTACAGCATCATTTTTAGTAAGAACTCACCAGCATGCTAGCATATTCGTATATTCGCATATTGAATTTCACATTTGCTTAAAATAAATTGTCGTTTTTGAAAATTGTCTTCTAAGTTGCTATTGAATTAACCTTGAATTAACCATACAAAGCAATGATGGGCTGAGAAGCTTGGGAGGATCAGCAAGAAAGCCATACCAATTGACTTATGCCTTGCATACTATCAAAACCAGATGTCTTTTTTGGGTCACTCTGCTTATGTACTGTACAAATAAACGTTTAGACATTCAGGTCCCTCATTGTTTGCACTCCCACTGTACTGGAAAATAGTTTCATGGTCTGACCACTGGATGATTCAAATCCACTATTCACTAGCCAAAAAAATTGAGAAACATGTTAGGAAAGCAGTATGTGTAATAGTATACACATTCTTCTGCTTTGGTGCTGAGCTAGGTTTGGCATAAATCCCATACTAAGACTGTATTTCTCACTAAACGCATCAACAGATGCTAGCAGAATTCCTAAGGTCCACACAGCAGTTCAGTGTTCTAGATAATTTTGTTGCCATTGTCAATTTCTCTCTAAAGCTGATTATTCGGTTACTGTTTTGGGTTCTTCACATATAATAAAAGTCGACTTCTATATATCTGTTTATTATTAAACTGTATGTATAATGTAACTATCTATCTATCTATCTATCTCTCTCTCTCTCTCTCTCTCTCTCTCTCTCTCTCTCTCTCTCTCTCTCTATATATATATATATATATATATATATATATATATATATATATATATAGGGCGGCACGGTGGCTTAGTGGTTAGGATTCCCGGTTCGAATCCCCTGTGTCCGTGTGGGTTTCCTCCGGGTTCTCTGGTTTCCTCCCATGGTCCAAAAACATGAATCAAGTCAACTGAGTTCTCCAAATTGCCTCGTATAGAGTGTGTTTGTGTGAGTGAGTGTGTGTCCAGCGATAGATTGGCGCCCTGTCCTGGGTGTATCGAAACGTGGCGCCCGAGACGTTTTCCCCTGGATGGGCATGGCGACACCCCCCACGACCCTAATTGAGGATAAATGCAGAAGAAAATGAATGGAAAAAAAAATATATATATATAAATATATATAAATATTTTATATAAATATATAAAAATATATATATATATATATCACCAGCTTTTGAAAAACAAAAGTCACTAGTGACAAAATGACTGGAATTCTGTTAGGGGAACACATTTCAGGAGTATAATGAGTGATGAGCGACCGAATGGGGCACGCCACAATACAAATAGAGTCGTGAGGAAGGATGTGCGTGAAGTGGGCTCTGTCAACCTCAATGGGTACTACTTACTGGTGCCGAGGCGGAGAGAGTGAGGGTGTTAAAGGAGGATAAGGGTGATGCCCCCCCCATATGTGCAGGGATGAGGTGGTCTAATTCCATGATGAATCCCAGCAGGGCATCTCGAGTTAAAGCTCAGGTTTAAAGGCTGTACAGAACAGGGTGAATAAAGCTGCCTTATTCCAGTGGTTACCTGGTGCCAGGGTATGAAATTCCAAATTTAACTCAACTGCAGTGCGGTATCCATGTCACAGCTGCAAAACAGATCCCTACAAGAGAGTCCCTGGCGAGGATGGCAAAAGGTGACATGTAACTGTGTGATAAATGTCTTATAGCTGCCCTTGGCTGTGCCTCGGGCCCTGTGGACCTCGCCCCCTGGATTTTAAAAGTACCAAAAATGAATTTATTCTTTCAATATCTTCCGCTTTATCCTATATTAGGGTCGTGGGGGGCGGGGGTTCCCCATGCTCATCCAGGGGAGAACATTTTGGGCACTGGGCAGATACACCCAGGACAGGACACAATCTATCGCTGGGCACACTCACTCAGACAGACGCCCACACAAACTCACACTATACGGAGCAAATTAGAGCATTTAATTCACCTTGAATCTAAGTTTTTGGACCGGAAAACCCAGAGGAAACCCATGTGGAGACGGTGAGAACATGGAAATTCCACCCAGATTGGGTACCCCACCCTACCCTCTATGACTCTAATTTAGAACTAGGCAGTTAGGATAATGCGATGAGATGAGAGATGAGATGTTTAAAGTAATAAAATAATAGAAATAACTATTAATAACTAGAAATAAAATAATAGAAAGAACCCAGAGGAAACCCATGTGGACACGGTGAGAACATGGAAATTCCACCCAGATTGGGTGGAGCATTGAGAGGCGAATGCGCTAAGCCACCATGCCGCACTCGTACACATTATAATGGTAATTAACAATACTGAAAGGAACATGGTGCATCAACCTTGATTAAATTTCCTAACCCCTTATACACTCTAACAGTAAATTTCAGGTATGGTATTAACAACTGGGTTTCCTTCCATAGTCCAAATATCAATATATAAAATATTGTCCCATATAGTGTGTGTCTGTGAGTGAGTGTGTCCAGCCATAGATTAGTTCCCTGTCCTGGGTGTATCTGCCCAGCACCCGAAACTTTCTCCTACGTTCTCCAACGTTCTGAAAAGCCACCTCCTCATTTAGCACATTTAGCACATTTAGCACATTTACAATCTTGCCTCGTGTAGTGTAAGAACAAACCAATTAATATTAATCAATAAATAACGAGATTTGGACCAGGTGGTCCCTAATATCAAAGGGAAGGAGAGTCAGAGTGCCTTTTCTACTAATAATCACCATGTTTTCAGCTTTTACCATGTTTTACCATCCCGCACATTGTTTAAATCAACCATTGATAGATATGAATAGTCTAAATGTACAATTTGTTTGACTTTATAATGTATTAGTTAACAATTTTTATTAAATCATTTAATGGCCCTGAAATGACTTAATATTCCTCCTGAAGTTAACAACCATCTCTTTGGTCTTGTCGATGGTCAGAGACAGGTTGTTGGTTCTACACCTGTCTGTGAACCGTCCAACTTCCTCTCTGTATGCCGACTCATCAAACTTGCCATCTATTCTGGAAGGATGTCAGCTGTTTAATGTTTTCCATATGTAAAAAATGTTTAACATTGTAAAATGATAGACTTTACAGTGTTTGGAAATGGCTTCCTGGATTGATGAGCAACAACAGTTTCTTCACTCGGATAATTGTTGATGTCTTTCCTCGTTCCTTGTTATTCATTAGCATTTTAACACACACCTGAATGTTCCAGATAGGGAAACTGTCAAAACTGTTGGTGGTCACATCTGCTGATAATACGTTAATAATGTGCAAATTAATATTGTTAACATGCGGCAAGGTGGCTTAGTGGTTCGCACGTTTGCCTCTCTGCGCTGGGGATTCCAGGTTCGAATCCCAATCTAGGTGGAGTGAAGAATTACTGTACTTATGTTCTCCACATGTCCGCGTGAGTTTACTCTGGGTTCTCCAGTTTTCTCCCACAGTCCAAAAACATGGAGCCTGTGAGTGTGTCTGCGGTATGAGTGTATCCCCAGATGTTTTCCCCTGGATGGGAATGAATGAATGAAAGAATGAATTGTTCAATACTGCACGTTCTGATTAATGAACAAACTCACTTTATTCTTTCTTATAGAAAAAACAACTTATTTGGGCTGTTCCCATTAAGGGTATCCAAAGCGGGTCCTCATCTGTCAGCCCACCACCTGCATGGACTTCCTCACCTTATCCATCAACCGTCTAACAACTCAACAGCTTGTAAGCTAGTTTTCATTGTTCTCACTCACAAGCCAGTACAGTACAATATACTGTAGCACAGACAAATTCATTCGTTCATTCATTATCTTCCACTTTGTCCTATATTAGTGTCGTGGGGGGGTTCCCCATGCCCATCCAGGGGAGGACGTTTCGTGCGCTGGGCAGATACACCCAGGGTGTCAATCTATCGCTGGGCACACACATACACACACTATATGGGGCAATTTGGAGAACTCAATTGACTTGATCCATGTTTTTGGACTGTGGGAGGAAACCGGAGAACCCGGGGAGAACATGGAAACTCCACCCAGATGGGAATTCGAACCGGGAATCCCTAGTGTAGCACAGACAAATTTTAAACTAAAATCCATTCATTCATTATCTCCCGCTTTATCCTCTATTAGGGTCGCGGTGGGGTTTCCCATGCCCATCCAGGGGATAACATCTCGGGCGCTGGGCAGATAGACCCAGGACAGGGCGCCAATCCATCGCTGGGCACACACTCACTCACAGAGACACACTCTATATGTGGCAATTTTGAGAATTCAATTGACTTGATCCATGTTTTGGACTGTGGGAGGAAACCGGAGAACCCGGAGGAAACCCACGCAGACACGGGGAGAACATGGAAACTCCACACAGATGGGGATTCGAACCGGGAATCACTAGCGCTGAGAGGCGAACATGCTAACCACTAAGCCACCGTGCCGCCAACTAAAATCCAATATTATATAATATAAATCAGGTTCTTAAGATACACCCACATTTTATGATTCTCCAATTTTGAAATTATTTCATTAATGGAACCATGCCTGTTTTTTGTTCTGCTCATTTAAAAACTTTGCACTTGAATTTCCCTTGAAATGAACTGCTGATTCAACCTTCATTTGCATCTACATTTTTTTTTTATTATAAACTACTTTACAAAACAAATTAAAAACAAAGAACTATATTTTGGTCCTAGGCTGCATGGTGGCTTAGTGGTTAGCAAGTCTGCCTTGCAGGATTCCAGGTTCGTATCCCAATCTGGGTGGAGTTTCCATATTCTCCCCGTGTCCCCCGCAACCCTAGTAGAGGATTAAGCAAAAGAGAATGAATGAATGAATGAATGAATGAATGAATGAATGAATGAATGAATGAAAATGAATGAATAAGGAATATATTTTGGCCCCATTTCTTTAAATCTGTGCACTTTTCCTACCTTCATGACTATGTCCATGATGTTTTAATTCATTTTTATGCAAAGACATTTTGCAACTTTTAAACCCCAATGTGTATTATGATTATAATTAAAATGGCATATAAATCACAATTTGAAACATTAATTAGATACTCCATCCTTAATCATAAATCAAAATGTATTAGTTATGTGATAAATTAAAAGCTTTTACTAATAAAGCTAATGAACTGTAATGACAAAAACATTTTCAGAACAGCATCATTCCACAAAGGTGATTTTACTTGAAATAATGTAATATTTCGCTCACAGGTGTGTGCTACATGTAAAACCCCTGTGTCACTAGTTTCCATGATGATCTTTATGACAGGAGAGGAACGTTATCTGCCAGTTTCTGTGATAAGAGAAAAAACTGAGCACTGCAGGTGTTCTGTCTGTGACCCACATTGAAACCACACACACACACACACACACACACACACACACACACACACACACACACACACACACACACAGACACACACACACACACACACACACAAACACACACACACACACACACACACACACACACACATACAGACACACACAGACACACACAGACACACACACAAACATGCACACACACAACAAACACAAAAAGACACACACATGTTCGTACACACACACACTCATACATACATACACACACACACACACACACACACACACACACACACACACACACACAGAGAGAGAGAGAGACACACACACAAACATGCGCACACACACACAGACACACACAAACATGCACACACACAACAAACACAAAAAGACACACACACATTCGTACACACACACACACTCATACATACATATACACACACACACACACACACACACACACACACACACAGATACACACACTCATACATACACACACACACACACACACACACAGTTGCCACTGTGCCATACCACCCACCTAATAAATACATCTTTAAAAATTACTTAATAAAATAATTGTAATTATAATTATAGTTTTTTCAGTTGTAAGTCTTTTTACTTGCTGCCTAAAGTATAAAATGACTCTGCGGTATAACACTGCCCTCTGGTGTCCAAAATAAGAATATCAGGCTTCTCCCGAGCGTTTTTAAGTGATAACCCAAACAATCAAATGTCCACAAATTCAACCTACTTTTATGACTAAAGTTTGTAATATAGCCAACGTTTTTCGCAAAACATCACCTTCTTGCCTCATTGTCGAGCCTTCGTTTATTAAATTGACTTTATAGTTTTATAATTACAGACTGTAGTACATCTGTCTCTTTGTTTTTTAGGCCCCTGATGGTTCTCTGTTCTCTATTGGTCAGGAGCATCACAGAATAGGTATAATTTTGGTGGTGGATTGTTTATTGTCAGTTCTGCCGTGACACTGATGTGGTTTAAACACCTCAGTGACACTGCTGAGATAGGAATAATGCAAACAACCAAATAATACCTGCACTGTGATGGTACTATTCGGGTCCTGACCATTAGAACAGAGTACACAGTATGTACTGTAATCCACAAACAGATGGACTACAGCCTGGATTTGTAGAACTACAAAGTCCATCTTCACAGTAAGTGGATCTGAGAACATGGACAGTAAGTGGAGCAAAAGAGGGGCCGTGTCCAAACTTTTGGCTAGAATAATGCACCAATCAAATTAAACCTTCTCTGGGATGGTACTATTGGGATCCTGAGTATTAGAGAATAAAGTAAACTAACACAGTATGTACTATAGTCCACAAACAGATGGACTGCATGTTGGACTCTAGATACATACAGACATGGGGCAGTCTTAGGTTTGTGGTGAAGAAGCCAACCTTGTAACCTGAAGGTCCCCAGTTCGATTCCAGGTCCCACCCAGTACCATGGCTGAATGCCCTTGGGCAAGGCACCTAAACCCAATTGCTCCCCGGGTGCCATATACAAGGCTCACTTCAACAGTGTGTGTACACGTGTGTGTTTCACTGCACTGATGGGTTAAACGTGGAGTATAAATACATCTCTGTGTGTAAGTACAATAGGCAAAATAAATCACTATTACCTGACTTATGAAGCATGACTTTTCATCATTGTTCATCAATATACTCTACAGACGTCATACCCTGAAAACAAGAAACATGTCTGAGCATTCTGCTTAACATAATGCCATCATTCATAGATTCCCATACACTTGAAAAAAAAACTATTTTAACATGAGAACATATGTAAAGCTGGGCTGAAAAGGAATTTCACCAGAACAGCGGGCTTCATATCAATGGAACATATCACATACATTTACTGGCCTCTTGGTTAGATTTCTTTTGAGGCATCACTAATTTTCTTGAGGTGTTGTCAGCTCTTCATTTCATGGCTCTGCTGGAGAACTGTCCATCCATCATTATCCTCCACTTTATCCTCTATTAGTGTCATGGTGGGGTTCCCCATGCCCATCCAGGGGAGAACGTTTCGGGCGCTGGGTAGATACACCCAGGACAGGGTGCCAATCTATCGCTGGGCACACACTCACTCACTCAAACAATATATATATATATATATATATATATATATATATATATATATATATATATATATATATATATAATTTCCATATAATTTAAAGAGCATGCTTTTTTTATGGTGGAAATGATGGTAGAACATATCTGTTCTATTACATATATGTCCATCTACTTTGCTGCATGTTTTGTTATTTCCATTTATTATATTCTCTAATGGTCAAAAGCCAAGGGTTTACATTTTTTTTAACCTCATGTAATGTACAAATACGCAGATCTACATGTATATCTCTGATCTGTATATTGCTTTAGTTAAAAGCGTGTGCTAAATGACTAAATGCAACGTAAATGTACGTCAATATATTTTTCAGCCAGTAATACCAATACTGCCCTGAAGATGGCACACTTTTCATTCATTCATTATCTCCCGCTTTATCCTCTATTAGGGTCGCGGTGGGGTTCCCCATGCCCATCCAGGGGAGAACATCTCGGGCGCTGGGCAGATAGACCCAGGACAGGGCGCCAATCCATCGCTGGGCACACACTCACTCACACAGACACACTCTATATGGGGCAATTTTTGAGAATTCAATTGACTTGATGCATGGTTTTGGACTGTGGGAGGAAACCGGAGAACCCGGAGGAAACCCACACAGACACGGGGAGAACATAGAAACTCCACCCAGATGGGGATTGGAACCAGGAATCCCGAGCGCTGAGAGGCGAAAGTGCTAACCACTAAGCCACCGTGATGGCACACTTATAAGTGTAAATAGTTTTCTGAAGTACAATGATCGCCTGATCGAATCGAAAAGAATCATAATAGAAAACTGTCACAGTGACGGCTTTAGTATAAACTCACACTGTAGTCATAAGTCTAAATTTCAGAATTTGCAACACTGACTTAACTGAACCCACACATGATTCACACATTAAGACACAACTCTTGTTATATTTAGGGGTTTATTCGGACCCTCGAAAAATAAAGCACCATGCCATGCCATGCAGTTTCAACAATTGTGGGAACCTTTTTTTGTTTTATGACTGTACCCTGGTGCCCTGTTGATGTGGTTGGGTCAGTTTGATGTGGAAGTCTTTAACTTTCTCTTACAGGGCTTTGATTTCAGCGCCATCAGCCAAATCAAGAATGAAATAGAATACAACTTGCAAGCCAGACCTTTATGTACAATATGACTGTCCTCCTTCACTAATTGGCAGAAGGGAAACAATCTCTCCAAATATATTTTAAAATCTCATAGAAATTTATTTCAGAAACTCGGATGGTGTTAAGGCTGCACTGGAGGAATAAACATACTACATCCATCTATTTTCTGAAATGAAAAGAAATATTTTAGTGAATAACAGAGCTACATCCAATCCATTACTATATATACATATAAATATATACACACACACATTATTGGCACACCTGCCTAGGGTTTAATATGAGGTCGATCCACCCTTTGCAGCTAGAACAGCTTCAACTCTTCTGGGAAGGCTGTCCACAAGGTTTAGGAGTGTTTATGGGAATTTTGGATCATTCTTTCAGAAGCGCATTTGTGAGGTCACACGCTGATGTTGGACGAGAAGGCCTGGCTCTCTGTCTCCACTCTACATCATCCCAAAGATGTTCTATCAGGTTAAGGTCAGGATTCTGTGCAGGCCAGTCAAGTTCATCCACATCAGACTCTGTCCTCCATGTCTTTATGGAACTTGCTTTGTGCGCTGGTGCACAGTCACGAGGAAGAGGAAGGGGCCAGCTCCAAAAAGTTTCCCACAAAGTTAGGAGCATGGAATTGTCATAAATGTCTTGGTATGCTGAAGCATTCAGAGTTCCTTTCACTGGAACCGTGTGTGGAGAGAGTCGTAATGTAGTGACATGAGTTCACTTGGGCTGGTTGAACACAAGTTGGGCTGCAGAGTTTTGAATCAGTTCTAGAGCTCTGACTGTGCAAACTGGAAGAGCAGCAAGCAACCCAGGTCAGGATTCGAACCTGGATCCCCAGCAGTGAGAGGCAGACAGCTTACCACTACCCCACTGTGCCACCACTTATTTCTTTTGTTTTTCCAATATCAACAATAGGAAGAATTAGGACAACAGGAATCATAATGTGGGCTAATAATCATTAGTGGTTAGCACGTTCGCCTCTCAGCGCTAGGGATTCCCAGTTCGAATCCCCATCTGGGTCGAGTTTCCATGTACTCCCCGTGTCCGTGTGCGTTTCCTCCCACAGTCCACAAACATGGATCAAGTCAAATGAGTTCACGAAATTGCCCCATATAGTGTGTGAGTGTGTGCCCAGCGATGGATTGGCGCCCTGTCCTGGGTGTGTCTGCTTAGCGCCTGAGACAATCTCCCCTGGATGGGCATGAGAAACCCCCCGCGGCCCTAATAGAGGACAAAGCAGAAGATAATGGATTGATGGAATCATAATGCACCGAATCAAAAGCTAAAAACTATTTTCTAAATATATTTATTTCATACAAGTTCAATTTAAACTGTAAATAGCCAAATAAGAACTTAATCAAAAGGTTGTTATTAAAACTTTCTCTGATATTATACACCATATTAAAAAAGCCCGACCACACAACACAGAGGTTGTGATTGGTGTTGTTTATTCAATTTATTCCAGATCATTGAAATGTGACAAAAAAGACAATTTTGCGCGCATTTCACATAAACAAAAAAACAAAAAAAGTTCTACACTGCTGCGTTTTGATTAAAAAAGAAAAACAATATTCTGAATCATTTGCATAAGACTGACTCATCCTTAGCAATTTGTAGACAAAGAAAAAAGCCAAATGACAATATGCCAAAGCAAAACCACAAAACAGGGAACGATAACGAGAAAGACTTACTTTGTGGTAAGGATTTATTCCTAACTCTACAAACAGTAAAAGCTGCATGTTAGAGAGTGGCTACTATGGAGTCTTGAAAGTTACCAATTGCATTTCCCCTGCTTCTACTGTCAGAGTAGAACAATATAGATACTGTAAGCCAGGGTGGAGTCACCCAGCCAACCCCACATTTACATCCATACTCCAGGTTCCTGGTAAACCCAAACGTCTCCTTACGTTAAACATCAGCTACGAGCAAATCTCCACCTCATCTCAGTTTAACTATTACCTTCGAAAATGCATTAGATCACATCGCGACTGGCTGGATGCTTTTACGTGCTCAGTTCTGATCAAAATGTATTTAGCTGGAAGTCATCCCATCACCAGTCCATGGTGCTTCTCTTGCTCAGACTTGATGAGGGTAGAGTTTGAGGTTAAAGCGAGGGTTTGGGATCAGTGATGTTCTCAAGTCATTGAGGCTTAAAAGTTTAGTTCCAGTTCTCCCAGTCCTCATCCTCAAACTGGAACACAAAAAAAAAACAAGATTTACAATAGTTAAGTGAAACTGTTTATATAGGTTCTCATAACTTTCTGAAGTTGTCATGGTGAAAAACATTCAAATATTCATTATCTTCTACGTAATCCTCTACTAGGGTCAAGGTCTGGGGTGGCAATCTATCGCTGGGCACACTCACTCATTCAGACACACACAAACACACTGCATATGGGGCAATTTAGTGCAATCCACTTCCCACAAATCCTTTGGACTTCCCTTAGAAGTTTTTGGACTGTGGGAGTAAACCACAGTCAAAGTAAAGCCACCAACTATTAATATGAAAAAGAATGCTGTATATTAACTCATGTATTGTAATAATGAAGGTTTAAGAAGCACCTCTGTAGTGGCATCGGCCTTAGACAAAGCTTGCTGCACTTCCTCTTCGGTCATATCCAGATCAAAGTCCTTCTCCCAGTCCTCACTCACATCTGTGCTGGATCCTGTCAATATCCGAATAAATCAATTAAGATTCATAAGAAATCAAAAAAGAAACTCCAAGCAACATTAAAACAGTTTCAAGAAGATCATTTTACTAAAATGAATAACAAATCACTTTATTGGGAACTGTGACGATGCATCGTTAAATACCCGTATAGGGGGACATTAAGTCACCGGGTAGTGTTGCCGTGCGGTGCTGTAGTGATTGGAGGTACCATGCCTTTGCCACCAATGTCCACACAATCAGTGAAATTTATTGGAAAAATACAAACAAAAGACAAAAACGGATCACGAGAATTTTCCTGTACTTATAGCAGTACCGATGACTGAGCTCAAACTGTATAACCTGCCCCCCTAAAGTCTCTTTACTCACCATTCTTATAGATCTAGCCCCACCCCCTTAACTGGCTCGAACCATGGTCCATTCTCCTCGGGTGAGCTCTCCCCATACAGATTGGTAAAGGTACACATTTAAAATGAGCTGACTGATCTTTGCCACAATATCAATAACTTAAATGTACACATTCTAAATAAACATATATTCTCTGGTACTGGTCTCACACTCCCTCCACCAGATTAAGCTGTGGCCCCAACAGCCTACCCCAAAGACAGTGAGTAATCACCACACCCTCATACCAACAAATGATGATGGTAAGTCCATCCATCCATCTATTATCTTCCGCTTTATCCTCTACTAGGGTCACGGGGGGGTTCCCCATGCCCATTCAGGGGAGAATGTTTCGGGCTGGGCAGATGCACCTAGGACCGGGCGCCAATCTATCACTGGGCAAATACTCACTCGCTCACTCACACACACACAAACACTCTATATGGGGAAATGACCTTGATCCATGTTTTTGGACTGTGGGAGGAAACCGGAGAACCCGGAGGAAACCCAAGCAGACACGGGGAAAACATGGAAACTCCACCCAGATTGGGATTCGAACCGGGAATCCCTAGTGCTGAGAGGCGAATGTGCTAACCACTAAGCCACTGTGCCACCCTTATGATGGTAAGAATTACAGGTAATTATAACAAATATAACAGGTGGGTATTCACTGCTGGTGATGATCAATTAACTTAGCCTCATCACAGGAACATCAAAATAATGAGAACGAGACCACATTCGAGAAAACACTAAAAACGAAAGCTAAAAGATGGGACTAAAATAGATCTTGTTCACACTTGTTAAAAGAGAAACTTTACTTTAGAACAATGCATTTTAATTTTTTTATTTTTAAATTTTTTAAAGAAATCATCATTTTATTTGTGAACATGGTGGTGAACATAGTATCATGGTTTGGGCTTGTTTTGCTGCATCTTGTTCAGGCCAGCATGCCATTATTGAAAACCCCTTCATCTTGAATGTGGGTCATGCAGCAAGACAACAACCCTAAGAACACACACGGCATTCTAGTTCAACCACGGAAATATAATTTAGAGTAAAGTCCTGCTTTAATCCAACAGAAATATTGTCGAAAAACCTGAAGCAAGCAGGTTTTATGAAGAAAGTCAGTAGCCCTTAACCCTCAATGCTCCAGGGTGCTATGTCCAACCCTGTAGTTGCTTTAGATAAAAGCATCTGTTAAATGACCAAATGTACAGGACTGTTTAAAAGACTAATTAACAATTAAATGTCTACTTGCAGGCTTAGTGGTTAGCACGTTCGCCTCTCAGCGCCCGGTTCAAATTCCAATCTGGGTGGAGTTTCCTTATTCTCCCCGTGTCCACGTGGGTTTTCTCTTTCTTCTCTGGTTTTCTCCCACAATCCAAAAACATGGATCAAGGTGAACTGTATTCTCCAGATTGCCCAATATAGAGTGTGTTTGTGTCTGAGTGAGTGTGTGCCCAGAGATAGATTGGCGCCCTGTCTTGGGTGTATCTGCCCCCCGCGACCCTAGTAGAGGATAAAGTGGAAGATAATGGATGGATGGATGGATGGATGGATGGATGGATGTCCACTTGCACTTTTTTCTCACTTAAAAGTTCACACCAGATACAGAAAGCACAAGTGAAAATACATTTGTTACTCACAGATATGTAATATTGGATTTTTTTTTTTATTAAAAAACAAATCAAATTTTTGTTTGGTTTCATTAAATTGGATCTTTTTTATCTACATTTGGATCTCATTATCTATGTTTATTTCTATTTATTTTACTTGAATGGATGGATTTATATGCTAAATAAACTTTTTGAATCGGCGGCACGGTGGCTTAGTGGTTACCATGTTTGCCTCTCAGCGCTAGGGATTCCCGGTTCGAATCCCCATCTGGGTGGAGTTTCCATGTTCTCCCCGTGTCTGCGTGGGTTTCCTCCGGTTCTCCGGTTTACTCCCACAGTCCAAAAACATGGATCAAGTTAATTGAATTCTCCAAATTGCCCCATATAGAGTGTGTCTGTGTGAGTGAGTGTGTGCCCAGCGATGGATTGGCGCCCTGTCCTGGGTGTATCTGCCCAGCGCCCGAAACGTTCTCCCCTGAATGGGCATGGGGAACCTCACGTGACCCTAATAGAGAATAAAGCGGAAGATAATGAATGAATAAACTTTGCTAAAGGGGGTAAACAAACATTTAGAAGCCACTAGACTTATTTATGGGTCCTTGAGCAAGGCCCTCAACCCTTATTGCTCCCAGTGAGGCTGTATGGTCAGCCCTGTGTTCTGACACCAATCATCAAGATGGGATATTTGTAAGTCGCTTTGGATAAAAGTGTCTGCTAAATGACCAAATGTAATGTTAATGTAAATATTTAAAAGCACCAGATTTGTAAAATAATGCACATGTTTTTCACACCGAACTAATGGTGTGCTACTGATAAACTGCAACAAAACAGTTGGTGAAAAATAAGCTACTTAGAAAGCTGGCGCAACTGCTGATCACCTGGAATGTTCTCACAGAGGGTCAATTCAGTTCAAACTGATCTGAGCACTGATTACATCAGTAAGTTGTCACAAAGCAACAATACAGAAAACTAAGAGATTAACATTAGAGCATTAGTTTTATACACAGGTTTTTTTTTAAATGAACAGACTGAGTAATGTTTCAAGCCATAAGAAGATAAAATAAACTGCTATCAAACAAAAGCCATAGTAAACATACATTTCATGGAGTTTCAAAGGCTACAAAAGGCTGTGTATAAATTGAAGACAGGAAACATTTTCCTGAGGCCTTGAAGGAGGCTTACCCTCCAAAAAAAAACCTTGATATAATGGAAAAAGAAGATAATTTCAAGTTTAAGTTTGCTTAATTATATAGAGCTTTTTACAATAGTACATGTCTCAAAGCAGCTTATCAGTGTCCTAAGCCTGAACCCACAAAGAGCAAAATGAAGCGACAGTGGAAAGGAAAAAAACTCCTTGATGGTGTTGGAAGAAACCATGTGAGGACCAAACACTCATCTTCCTCAAGCATCTGGGTAGAATTAACAGTGCAGGGCATTAATGTCCAGTTTGTGAAATTATCAGGTGTCTTATTTCTCCAAAAATAGAAAATCCTTTGAATGTAAACAATGGCGTTTGCAACAACATGATAGCAGGACTGCAAAGCCTGAAAGGAAAACATTTGTGTTTACATTTAATCATTTAGCAGACGCTTTTATCCCAAGTGAACTCCCAACTTGATATTGGGGGCAGAGCACAGGGTTGGTACAGCATTCCTGGAGCAATAAAGGTTAAAGGTCTTGGTCAAGGACCCACAGTGATGACATCAGCAATTTGAACCCTTTAGATTGATAGCGCAACACCCTAAACCCTGAGCTACCACACCGACTGGAAAAAAAGGAAAAGGAGACCTGCACCTTGTAAAATGTATTGGATAATAAGCCCTATTGAGACCAGCAAAGTTCAACCAGGGGCATAGGCATGATGGGCCTGAGCGCTGCATTAAGTTGTAGCTGGTCCAAAAACGGTGAACATGTCGGAGTTTATGTTATATATGTGCTTTAAGTTAAAGGTGTTTTTTTCGGGTTCCTAAACTGTTCTCCTTTAGGAACATAGTTTGAGGCTGTTTTTTTAATCACCTATCTTTTCCTTTTCCAATGTATTACATCTGATATTGCTCACTTTTTGAATTTCCCCATTGTGGGAAGGTATTATCCATCATCATCTTCGTCATCATCAAATATTGGTGTATTAGTACGAACTTGGGCGGATAATAATAGTGAAATATTAAAGTATGAACAAAGACACTTAAAATTTTTAAAAGCTTGACTGAAACACTTATGGAGGTCATATTCATATTGGTGATTCACCCCTTTAATGATCTATAAGCACTGCATGTGTGGCTAATCCAATGGCCTAGCCATTTAAACATAATCAGACATTTATTCAGTAAAATAATAATTAGTTCTTTGTGTAATGTTATCTAATTTTAACCAGGTTGGAAATGTCAAGAAATAAAATCAATTTTAAAAGCCTTGTTTTCCATGCAGATGAAAATCTTAAAGTATTTTTTCTTTGCTAATAATCCAAGATGAACATGATCAAAAGCACAGATTTAAATGAAATGCGAGCTCATCAAAACCCAAAAACCTACTCTGCAAGTGCACATTGTAGTTTTGCTTTAAAAAAAAAAAATCCTCTCACCTTTTTTTCCATTGGTGGAAGGCGTTGACTTGCCACTGTTCGAGCTGAGCTCATACACACGGAGATCCTGCACTCCCTCCTTTGCCTCATCTGGTCTCATTCCTTCTTCCTTTGCGATCTCCGTTTCACCTCCTTCCTCCTCTGAGCCCACAGTTTTGGATGGCTCTAGTGTGGTCGTTACCATCGACTCCTCTGGACTGAGTGATGGTTTTTTCACTTGCTCAGAGGATGCATTGGCACAGCCTGCTACAAGATATTCCAACTGTGTAGGGAGACTCACACTATCACTGCTGACAGAGGGAGTAATGTCAGGTATAGCATCAGTGTGGAAACCAGGTGGCTCAGATGGAGAGGGGTATGAAGGTTTGGTCTGTAGAGTAACGGAAGGAGTGAAATCAAGACGAGATGGAGATGTGGTCCCAAGAAATTCATCTGTAGGCAATAAGAAAAAAAACTTAACTAGACAAAAGTCTATAATTGATTTGAATGACGAGATTGTAAGCAGCAGTTTCCAGTTTCCCGCTA
Source organism: Corydoras sp. C115 (assembly GCA_019802505.1). NCBI lineage: Eukaryota > Metazoa > Chordata > Actinopteri > Siluriformes > Callichthyidae > Corydoras > Corydoras sp. C115. Next base: position 3,750,619 of record JAFMOC010000025.1, read on the forward strand.
AATTATTATTATACCAAGAAAAAGTACAGAACAAATATCCAAGCACAGCAACAAATCAACATTTTAATTGTGATGCTGAAATCCTTCTTAAGCCCAATTATGCCTAAATATTTGTCATTATTTATGTTATGCATAAATATTTGTCTTCAAATACTGATGGACTAAAACAATGTAAACCAAATAGGTCAAAAAGAATGCTAGAGAACCCAAAGAAAATTTTACTTTATTAAAAGATTTGACATTAGTGCACAACTCCCTGATTCTCAGTTCCTCTATGTTACATTAGGTGTAAATAAAAATGAAGTGTTGCATTTAGTTGGCATATAAAATTTGATTGGTTACATACAGACCCTTTCCAATAAAATTGATATATCATGGAAAAGTTGATTAATTTCCATAATTCTATTAAAAAAGTTAAACATTCATATATTATAGATTCAGGGCCCACAATTTAAATGCTAACAAGTATTTATTTGTTTACTTTGACATAATTTTGGCTTCCTGCTCATAAACCCATAAAAACAGGAATTCAAAAAATTTGAATATGGTGGAGAAATCAGCTCAAATTACTTCGCAGTTTTTTTCAGAAAGAAATTAGGATCACATCAAGTCAATCAAAATATGGTACTTTCAAAACAATATGTCAATCTTCAATACTTGGTTGGGAATTCTTTGCTTTAATCACTGCCTCTATGTGACGTGACTCTGAGGTAATCAGCTTGTAGGAGTTTATGGAAGCCCAGATTTTCTTGATGTCTCATAGAATACCTCATTTTTAATTTGGTTTAGGTCCGGCGAGTTGGCTGAACAGTCAAGCGCTGTGGGCATCAAACATAGGCATGGGCATCAAACCAGGATTTGGTGCTTCTGGTGGCATGGGCAGGGGCCAGGTCCTGCTGGAATATGAAATCTGCATCTCCATACTGATCCTCAAAAGAAGGAATCATGAGGTCCTCTTAAACATTCTGGTAGACTGTTGCAGTGAGCTTAGATTTAAGAAAGCCAACACCTGCACCGGACATTACACCCCAAATCATGACTGACTGGATATTTCACACTGGACCTCAAGCAGTTTGGATTCTGTTCCTTACCTCTACAGTCTTTGTCAAAACTTTTGAGAATGATCCAAATATTAATTTTTACAAAGTCTACTGCTTCAGTTTTTATAATGGCAATTTGCATATACTCCAGAATGTTATAAAGAGTGATCAGCTTAACAGCAATTAATTGCAAAGTCAATATTTGCCTAGAAAATGAACTTTATCCCCCAAAACACATTTCAACTTCATTGCAGCCCTGCCTTAAAAGGACCAGCTAACATCATTTCAGTGATTGCTCGATTAACACAGGTGTGGGTGTTGATGAGGACAGGGCTGGAGATCCATCTGTCCTGATTAAGTAAGAACGACACCACTGGATACTTTAAAAGGAGGCTGTTGCTTGGCATCATTGTTTCTCTTCTGTTAAACATGGTTATCTCTAAATAAACACGTGCAGTCATCATTGCACTGCACAAAAATGGCCTAACAGGGAAGAGTATCGCAGCTAGAAAGATTGCACCTCAGTCAACAATCTATTGCATCATCAAGAACTTCAAGGAGAGAGGTTCCATTGTTGCCAAAAAGGCTCCAGGGCGCCCAAGAAAGACCAGCAAGCACCAGGACCGTCTCTTAAAAGTGTTTCAACTGCGGGATCAGGCTACCAGCAGTGCAACAAAACAGAGATTTTCGGTCCATGGCCTGGAAACTCCCCAGATCTTAATCCCATTGAGAACTTGAGGTCAATCATCAAGAGACGGGTGGACAAACAAAAACCAACACATTCTGACAAAATGCAAGCATTGATTGTGCAAGAATGGGCTGCTATCAGTCAGCATTTGGTCCAGAAGTTGATTGAGAGCATGCCAGGGAGAATTGCAGAGGTCCTGAAGAAGAAGGGTCAACACTGCAAATATTGACTTGCTGCATTAACTCATTCTAACTGTCAATAAAAGCTTTTGTTACTCATAATATGATTGCAATTATATTTCTGTATGTGATAAAAACATCTGACAAACACATATAACCAGAGGGCAGCAGATCATGTGAAAATATAATATTTGTGTCATTCTCAAAACCTTTGACTTGCCATGACTGTACTGTTTAGTAGATGATTAGTGTGTCACACTCTGTTTAAAACATTTATGCCCTGCTAAAATTTGTGTGATATCTCCATAGTTTTCCAAATTTTTCTGTTTTTTCCTGTTGAATTCCTGTTTTTGTGGGTTTTATGAGCTGGAAGCCCAAATTATATCAAAATAAACAAATAAGCACTTGAAATCATTTAAATTGTGGACCCTGAATCTATGAACGTATAACTTTTTGAAAGGAATTATTGAAATGAATCAACGTTTCCATGACATTTTATTTTTTTAAGAAATAGTCTATAAGCTGAATTTGTACAGCAATATTTAATTCCCTTAACAATATAAAAAAATATATAATTATAACTTACGTGTTGTGTTTATATTAGCTGTCATCACTAATACTTAATTACTTAAAAACCTTTTTTTTTTTTTTTTTTTTACACAACAGCCTAGTGTGAAACCTTTAAATACACCATGTTAATACGTGAAGTTCATACCATCTTCCTCTTCCTCCCAGCCTAGACTTTCTGACTGAGTGGTTTCATCTGCTCTTCGTTTCAGTGCCACTCGCCTAGCTTCTTCCTGTTCAAACAAGATTAAATCTTATAACAAATTTGTCAAAACGACACATTCATTCCTCAAGGACAGTCCATACAATATATACATACAATATATAGACCATGTTTTAGGCCAAATACTCATTATATGCACAGGAGCTTCATTATAAAACGAGTAGTCCCAGTCTTTAAATCTGATTGGCTGAGCCGTTTGTCCAGCCGTGACATTATTTGACAATTAAGCACACCTCTAACTGCTAAACATTCATATCAATGTGTCACATACAATACATTATTTAAAAACATAAAATATAGATTAATATAAACAGCAAGCCGATTCCCAAAGAGCGCCAAGCCTGTTTTTTTATAAACTGTATTCTATAATTTGGCCACTATATGGCAGTTTAATTGTTCAATTGTTAACCGGAATCCTGTCAATCAGTGATCAGTGTTCACTTAAAAAAAAAACAAGGTGTTACTCATAAATGCATTTATTGTAAGCAAAAATGTAATCAAGTTTAACCAGTTTTTAATTATAGTGTGTTAGTTATGGTTTTAAAAAAGCAATAAGGCACTCAAGGTTGTGAATTATGGGCAATATGTATAACAGTGCCTAATAACACCTTTTCCTGTGATTTATTCACAATAATGCAAACCCTCTTGTGCCTTATTGCCTAAATAACACACACATACACAAGTTGTGTTATTAAAGGACTGATGTATAGAGTATGTTTTGAGAGTTAATAATAAACCAATATGTGTGTCACTTGTCACTCTTTTTAAAAGCCTGGTGTGGTCTGACTTTGGCTACTATTTCAATGGCATAACACAATCAATTACGCATCAAGTGGCTCATTACCTTTGAAGTTGCTTTTTTTCTGTTTATATAGGAACATATAAAGCCATATCAAGATATGCCTCATTTAGACTGACATCTTAAGTCAACTGAGTCAGTTAAAAACTGGTTTACATTAGGTTCCTGTTCTACAGCAGAGAGAACAGAACATACTTAAAACAAACAAAGGCAAAACCAATAAAACATACTACGTAAGAAAAACAAAGCAAGGGGGCGATATGACAATTGAAAAACAACATTCCAAGATGAAAAGAAAAACATTGGTTGCCAGCCTTTACTCTTGTAAAATGTTTATTAACATTTTGTTAATTTAACCAGAAAAGCATTTGTCAGTTCAGACAGTGATGAATAACAGAGAGAGAGAGAGAGAGAGAGAGAGAGAGAGAGAGAGAGCCTGTGCCCACAAGGTTGGAAGCATACAATTGTCTGGTTATTACTTAAATTCTGTGTTTTATTAGCTCTAACTGCTTTTTTTTTTTTTAGTTGCCAATTTCCTGAAGGTGTCATCAGCTCTTCATCCATGGCTCTGCTGAAGCACTGCAGCTACAACAAGTACTGAATGGAAACTGGATTTTTATTGGACTAGCAGTCCTGCAGGATGTCCTCAATAGACTTATATAGTTTTACAATTGTTCAATACAGGTCACCTGATCATCACACAATCTGTACATGGCTGTCCTACACTGTTGATGCTGCCAGACCACTCAAGGAGGATGAGTTCCCCCACTGAGCCTTGGTCCTCCCAAGGATTCGTCCTTAAAATAACAACATAACGAAGTTTTTTCTCACTCTTTGGGGTTTCAGGCTTATAACACTGTAAAGCTGCTTTGTGACAATGTACTATTGTATAAAGCATTCCATAAATAAATGACTTGAACCTAAACTTGAAATTCTTCTGGGTGTATCTGCCCAGTGCCCGAAACGCTCTCCCCTGTATGGGTATAGGAAACTCCCCCGAAACCCTAGTAGAGGATTAAGCGGTCAAGATAATGAGAAGAAATATCTGCACATGCCATCGTCCAAAAAATTAATAAAACTGGGAAGAAAGTCAAACAAAATCATTTGCCAAACACTGGGTAAAGCCAATAACTTTCAATGTCTAGCAAACAGCACCTGCGTCTTCCCATTTCCACTTTGGTATGCACTATAGTGGCAATCAAACTTACATTGCTATTACAAATTGCAACACTTAGCAAAACACATCAGACTGCACAATATCTATGGCGTAGTCTTACACACTTATTTTATGAGCAAGATAGGAACAAGAGAAGCCAGAATGACAAAGAGGGTGTGAGAATGCAAGAGAGTTTACAGTGTTTGTATGTATATCAGATAGTAACAGGTTATAAAATAATACCTGGTCAAGTTGAAACACTTTGTAAAAGTAGCGCTGCCAAAACTCGGAATGAGCCACTGCAACCGGCACCTAAAAGCAAAAAATGACATCCAAATATTTTAGGACTTCTACAGACACATGGACATAAAGGGCTATAAATCACTGTCCCCTTAAAATTAGACATGATTTTAAATGTATTACAGGTTCTAAACATTGATTAATACAAGGAAAGGACACATTTTTGGCCTTGAGTTTGACACGTATGACTTAAAATGATGGCTAGAAGAAGACTATAGTGCCCAAGCTTCTGGATTTGTAATTTCCCCACCCGCCATCACACTGGTTGTCTTTTACATTGTGGGTCTTAAACTTATCACATGCCTGCATCTAATAAAATGGCACCGCTAAACGATAAATGAGCAACTTTAGACTCATTTATTATGACAATCAGAAACATAGAAGCTAAACTCCACATTGTTTTGTGCAGCATAGAAAAGTAAAAAAAAAAAAAAAAAAAAAAAAAACCTGGCATGGTTTTGTTCGGTACAGATTAATCTCAGCAAGACATAATAAACATAAAGCGACTTATTCGCTTGCTTAAACCACAAGGTACAAATTTTGCAAAATTAAGCAAACCACACCCACCCCTTTACAAAAAATCAAGAAGCTTTGTGAAATAAAGGCACCAAAATGGAAAAGATAAAGCATTAAAAATATAACCATGATATAAAACAAAGCGGAAGATAAAAAGGGGGATGTGTAGAGTAGGTCAACTCAATTGGCTGGTAATTTCAAACATATAAAGATTAGTTTTACGTGTGGTTGGCTGTATCTTGTAATTTCATCATTTACCAAAAAGCGTTACAGCTGAAATATGTGGCGAACTAATAGCTACATAGCTGTGAATTTGCACCATCATTACTGAAAAAAGGTGGAGAAACAACTGTTTTCTAATGTGAATGTACGTTTCCTCCAGTCATACCCAATACAGAATTATAACAAGGAGCTTATCAATCATACATTTTGGCCAAGATATACAATATATTATTTTCCCAACGTATTTTATAAACTTTGTTCTGTAATTGGCGGCACGGTGGCTTAGTGGTTAGCAAGTTCTCTCAGCGGTAGGGATTCCCAGTTTGAATCCCAATCTGGGTGGAGTTTCCATGTTCTCCCCGTGTCCGCGTGGGTTTCCTCTGGGTTATCCGGTTTCCTCCCACAGTCCAAAAACATGGATTAACAAGAATAATTGAATTCTCCAAATTGACCCATATAGAGTGTGTCTGTGTGAGTGAGTGTGTGCCCAGCGATGGATTGGCGCCCTGTCCTGGGTCTATCTGCCCAGCGCCTGAGACGTTCTCCCCTGGATGGGCATGGAGAACCCCAACGCGACCCTAATAGAGGATAAAGCGGGAGATAATGAATGAATGAATGTTCTGTAATTTAACCACTAGATGGCAGTATTTGATTGTTAGAAAAACCAGTTAGCAATCAGCATTCATTTTAAAAACCGGACTAGATAACATCACAGAAGTCCAGTTTATTGGTGATTTGCTTTTAATTAAAGCATTTATGAATCACACCTTATTTTTTTATTATAGTGTGTTTGGAACCGTTTTGATTCCAGGTTCGAATCCCAAACTAGGGGAGAGTCCATCTTTCCCCGTGTACGCATGGGTTTCCTCCAGTTTTCTCCCACAGTCAAAAAAAACATGGATCAAGGTCAATTGAATTCTCCCCATATGCCCCATATAGAGTGTGTTTGTGTCTGTGCGAGTGAGTGTTTGCCCAGCGATAGATTGGCGCTCTGCCCTGGGTGTATCTGCCCAGCGCCCAAAACGTTCTCCCCTGGATGGGCATGGGGAACCCCCCCCCCCCCCCGCGACCCTAGTAGAGGATAAAGCGGAAGAAAGATAATGGATGGATGGATGGAACCGTTTTATAAAAGCCATAATGTTTGCGTGTACTATTGTGAATAAATCGTGGTAAAGAGGTGTAACTGTACTCCGCTTCACACTCAACAACATCTCCTTTCAGTGAGTTATTCATAATAATGCACACACTCTAGTACCTTATTGCGTTAATATACACTCACACCTAATTGACGTTTGCCATATGTCATTCTGTGAGGAAAAATATAGGTGGTACTTGGTCTGAAAGTTTTGGTTTGATAATGGGTGGTACTTGGTCTGAAAAGTTTGAGAACTACTGATTTAATCTAAGCTTTCACGTCATTACATGTGCTATTTCTAAAACAGGTGTGTAAAAGTGTCTTCAGATAGCTAGTAAGTCTTTGTTTGATGCAGCATTAACATTACATTCAGTAGAACTAAATAACTGGTGTGCCAATATTATTTTGTCCACAGAATCAAGACTATGTGAAGTGGATCATACCATTTTTGTGTAGAGAGCTCGGATAGATGGACTAGTGACCAGTAGCTCTGAGATTTCAGCTTTCCTTTCTTCCAGACTGAAAGTGGAGAGCCAAGCATCAAACTGCTCTGGAGGACCTAAAGAACATTTACAATTATGAAAAAAGCACTCATGATCCATTGTAAAAACCATTGTAAGTACTTAACAAAAGGTAAACCATTTTAACCTTAACTATGACTTAGATCACAGTAGTGGACAAAATATGTCCAACCACTAGCATTAAGAAGGCAGCATGCTGTGAAATGTAGCACCTGCTCTGCAACGAACAGAATAAAGAGCACTAATGAAGTATTGTATAATAATTTGCATAAAATGTAATCCAGTCTGTTCATCATCAGTGGAAATGATATAATAAAAAATGGGTATAGAAAGGCAGTATACGTATATAAAATGACTGGTGGGTATATACACTCACACACCCACAGACAACCATGGGTTGTTAATTAATTTAAAAATATATTAGTTGCGGAGGCACGGTGGTTTAGTGGTTGGAGTTTCCATGTTCTCCCCGTGTCCACGTGGGTTCCTCCAGGTTCTCTGATTTCCTCCCACAGTCCAAAAACATGGATTTAAGTTTAATTGAATGCTCTTGATTGCCCCATATAGTGTGTGTTTGTGTGTGTGTATGTGAGTGTGTGCCCAGCGATAGATTGGTGTCCTGTCCTGGGTGTATCTGCCCAGCCCCCAAAACATTCTCCCCTAGATGGGCATGGGCATGGGGACCCCCCCGTGACCCTAGTAAAGGATTAAGTGGAAGATAATGAATCAATCAAATCAATCAATACATTAATTGCACATTTTGCTGTAATTAATATTGATTAATCTAATTATTTCTTTTAAGTAGGCATTTTCAAATAACAATTATTTTACTGTAAAATTACAGTTTTTATATAGAGTGAATATAAGAAAAAATATATACACATTTTGAATGCCTAGCATTAAGAATGACCTAGATGCACTTACAAAAATGATAATAAACCCAGACCTATACGTTTAGGTGGCATTCTAATTAAAACATTACAAAAATTGTACATTCATTGTACTAATAAGTTCCTGATTTTAAGCTGAATCTGAACCTTAAATTAAACTGTAATTAATCAGTTGAAATCCAAATGAATCAAACTATTCTTCATATAGGCAACAATTATGTTCTAATAGCAGTTCTAATTTACATATACAATACCATAGCTATACAATTGGTTTGAGGTCTGGGCTTTGAAAGGCCCCTGCAAAACTTCAATTCTTTTCTCTTTCTGCCTTTCCTTAGTAGAACCAATGGTGTGCTTGGGATTATTGTCCTGTTGCATGTAGGACATATGACTTCAAATTTGACTGTACCAAATTTTGGCATACAGGAGAGCGCATGATTGTCTGACTTTGCCCTGTGGTTTCAAACCCAAGCCCAAATCTTTACCCCTCCACCACAGGGATTAAGAGTTTGTAATGAATTCTATTTGTCCTATTTGTCCTTGTCTGTTTAAAAGACACTGTTCTAGATGTGTTCCGGTTTGTTGAGATGCAGCTTTGCAATCGGAAGCCATGCTGCCATGGTTTACAAATCAGAATCAGAATACTTTATTGATCCCAGGAGGAAATTGCAGATGTTACAGTTGCTCAAGTTATAAAATGTACAAAATATAATACATATACAGTACTGCGCAAAAGTTTTAGGAAGGTGTAAAAATGCTTTCAAAATATAAATAATATATATATTTTTTATCAATTTACAAAATGCAAAGTGAGCGAAAAAAGGAAAAATTTTAATCAAATCAATATTTGTTGTTATTACCCTTTGCATTCTAGTTATATTATAGTGAGGTGTATGATCAACCAATTATACCAAACAGGTGCTAATGATCATCAAATTCACAAGCAGGTTAAAACACAGTCATTATACAGTATATATTATATTATATATAAAACCATAGTTGTCCTGTCCTGTCTGTTTCTAATAATACCGTATTTTCCGGACTGTAATGCGCACTGTATTATAAGGCGCAGTCTGAATTACGGGGTCTATTTCTGTATTTGACCCACGTATAAGGCGCACCGTGCTATACTATAAGGCGCAGTCTCAATTATGGACTCTATTTCTGTACGGTACTTATTCTGTACGGCACCGTATTATAAGGCACTTGCTAAAACATACGATCTACAAGAAAAGTAAAGGATGCAAAACGGTGATTTATAATTGAAGTTTATTCTACTACTTCACAAAACGCACATTATTTTAAACCCTCTTCTCCCACAAATCCATCAAAGTCCTCGTCTTCTGTGTCTGAATTAAAAAGCTGCACAATTTCACTATCGAGCACTCCGGTGTTCCCTCTCATCAATGTCCGAGGCCGTCTCGTCGCCAGGCGGCCGTTCAGCAACGATGCCGGCTTTCGCGAAAGCTCGGACAACAGTAGAAAAGCAGAAAAGCTTAGCCCAGGCATCCACAATCCATTCACAGACGGTGGCGTAACTCGCCCGCCGCTGCCTCCCGAGTTTTAGTAAACGTGTGTTCGCCGTCTATCATCCATCGCTCCCACGCCGCCCGCAACTTTACTTTAAAAGCCCTGTTTACGCCAATGTCCAGCGGTTGGAGTTCTTTATTTAATCCTCCCGGAATGACGGCAAGCTCCGAATTAATTTTCTTCACTCGGCTTTTCACGAAACCACCCGGTCGCACAACAATACTTTTATAGATTTTGGAACTTAGTACACGTATGAGGCGCACCGGATTATAAGGCGCACGTCCGATTTCTGGGAAAATTTTAGGCTTTTAGGTGCGCCTTATAGTCCGGAAAATACGGTACTATAATTTAACATTATAGCTAAGACATTTCGTGTCAAAGACACATTTTTTTGACTGTTTTTACTGATTTCCTTAGATTGTCAAAGTTTGCTTATGGTGGATGATATTTTTTACAGCGGATTGATGGACCTGGAATGATGATATTTGTAAACCCCTTCTATTTTGATGGCCAGCATTAATTGACCACTGGTGCCATTACACTGACACTTTGTTTACACAAACCTGAATGCTTCAGACCTATAAAATGCCAGTGGCCGCTGCTTTTAAAGAGGTACACTTGCTCATGAATAATTCATCAAGGGCATAAGATTTGTAGGACCTGACTGCTACTACTTCAGTAAGGTTGTTAATTTATACACTAGTTCAGCATTTGGCTTTATTATTATAAAATAAATAATGACAGTGTGTAATTTGTTATTTACCCAATTATTTTTTTATGTAGTGCAATCAATTTTGTTTCCCATGTGGTGTTAGAACTGATAAAATGTAACAGAAACTTACCATCTGGTTCATTGCAGTATGTTGCAGGATCTGCCTGTAGTGTGTAAAGTCGAGCCTAGATGAAAGCACAAATCTAATCACACCAGCACAAATGTAAGCATAGCGTATAACAGAGATTAAACCAATAAGTTTCGATAATAATAAATACAGAGCCAAATATTAACACTCAAGCAAATCCAAATAGGATGTTTATCAAGGTCCAGTTGTTGATCTGATTCTTAATGCCATGGCAGAGTAATTTTTTTTACATAAAGTACTTAGTGGAATATAGTGAGTTGTTAATATAGCAAGTCTGTGCATATAATATCTTTGTTTTGGCTTATATATTTAACTCCCAATTGATGTAAATGGTACTGAGGTGAGGATTTCTCTATAGCTGTCAGCTTTGAAGAATTTTAAGTGACATTTATTTTAAGTGTCATTTATTTATAGAGCGTCATTCAAGTCATTTATTTATAGAACAATAGTACATTGTCATAACGCAGCTTTACAGTGCTGTAAGCCTTTAAACCCTCAAAGTGAAAGCCAAAGCAAAGCCGGTTCGAATCCCCATCTGGGTGGGGTTTCCATGTTCTCCCCGTGTCTGCGTGGGTTTCCTCCGGGTTCTCCGGTTTCCTCCCACAGTCCAAAAACATGGATCAAGTCAATTGAGTTCTCCAAATTGCCCCATATAGAGTGTGATTGAGTGTGTGCCCAGCGATAGATTGGCGCCCTGTCCTGGGTGTATCTGCCCAGCGCCTGAAACGTTCTCCCCTGGATGGGCATGGGGAACCCCCCAGCGAACCTAATATGGGATAAAGCGGAAGATAATGAATGTATGAAAGTTAAACATTCAAAGATTATAGATTCAGGGCCCCCAATTTAAATGATTTCATGTATTTATTTGTTTATACACACTAATCATCTACTAAACAGTAGAGGTGAGGAACAGAATCCAAACTGCTTGAGGTCCAGTGTTCACCACACAATCTGTACATGTCTGTCCTACACTGTTGATGCAGCCCGGCCACTCAAGGAGGATGAGTCCCCCACTGAGCCTTGGTCCTGAGGTTTCTAACCTTAAAATAACAACATAAGAGGGAGTGTTTTCCTGTCACTGTCGCTTCAGCTCGCTCTTTGGGGGTTTAAACTCTTATAACACTGTAAAGCTTCTTCCACAGTCATGATTTGGGGTGCAATGTCCAGTGCAGGTGTTGGGGGGAAACTCTGTTTTCTGCTTTTAAATCTAAGGTCATCGCAACAGTCTACCACAATGTTTTAGAGGAATTCCTGATTCCTTCTGCTGAGAATCTGTATGGAGCCGCCAAAAGCACTAAAACCTGGTTTGATGCCCATGCCATCACAGTGCTTGACTGGCAAGCCAAGAGTTAAACCCTATTGAGAATGTATAGGGTATTCTTTGTATTGGGTCTAGTGCCCCTTATTTTCCTCTTGTGAATACTCCATAGTCTGTATGTAATCTTCTTAAAAATGACTAAATGTTGTCCGGTATTCCCCTAAACAAACTGACATCATTTCATGTTTTTCTGGTTTGAGTGCAGTTTTCGCTTAATAAGTAATCAGAATACTTATAAAACACATTCACCAGTAGCATGGACTCATGGGTGAGATAATATTTAATTAGAAAAATCCAACAAAAATCCACTATAAGCTATAATGTTTAATGTTTTAAGCTACAACGGTCATGCTGGAAGTAAATGCACCTTATATTAAGTTGTAACTGATCTTTTTCTAGAGACAGACAAATGCACTTTCAACAATAAACAACAATAAAATGTGTCCCTAAAGTTCTGAATATATAAAGTAAGTAAAAACAGTATGCAAATGAAACCTTGATGCTGTCATAAACCTCGGTGGTGCCAGTCGGTGTGGCCACTAACGTGATTACATCACAGTCGATGGTCTTGTCTGGTGGAGGGGCGAGTGTGTCCGTGATTACACCCATAATGTTTGTGATGCCCTTCTTTACCTTCTCTGTGGTTTTGGATGAGCCTTCCACCTGAAAACAAACAACCAGTATTAGTTTAAAACCATAATAGTAAGTAAAAACAGAAACAGCTTAACAAAAATTGTGACCAAACACCCCCAATAAGCACAATAACAAATACCAAGAAAACCCACAATAAGCGCTTATTGGAACAGCCTTTACAGTTGTGGGCAAAAGTTGAGACTGGCACAAATTTTGGTTTTCATAAAGGTTGTGGTTTTAGTTGCCTCTCCACCTGGTTATACTTATGCTCATAAACCACGTCTTAGTGGACGAGGAGGTGGAGTGGCTACGATCTATAAAGAAAACATAAATGTAACACTTAATAATAAGTATGAGTCAAAATCCTTCGAAGCGCTTGTACTCAACATAAGCAGTTCATCTTCATTGAAGAATAAATCCAACCTAATGCATCTTATTACCATATACCGCCCTCCCGGCCCATATACAGAGTTTATTAAAGAATTTGGTGAATTTCTCTCTAACATAGTAATCTCATCAGACAAGGCCTTAATAGTTGGTGACTTCAATGTTCACTTTGAAAACCCACTAGACTCATTTAAATTAGCCTTTGACTCCATCCTAGATTCCATGGGCATTACTCAAAGTGTAGTTGGTAAAACACATCGCTGTAAACATACATTAGACTTAGTTTTATCACATGGTATTAACATTAATAATTTAACTATTGTTCCACTATGTGAGGTCATCTCCGATCACTATTTGATAACCTACGATTTAGAAATTGATACTGATACAGTCATTAAACCGCGATATGACATGAAGCGTACAATCATCCCCTCTACTGCTGTGTCATTCCTACAACATTTACCCGAATTAAACATTAAACAAGCATCAGGACCCGATGAACTTGAAAACACAGCGGATTACCTTAAACACACGTTTTCTGCAACCTTAGACAGTGTCGCTCCACTTAAACTAAAAAGGATTAAAGATAAAAGACTCGTTCCATGGTTTAATGATCAAACACGCGCCCTAAAACAAGCCACTAGAACCATGGAGCGTAAATGGAGACAAACTAAATTAGAGGTATTTAGGGTTGCATGGAAGGACAGTATGACTGAGTACAAACATGCACTCAATGCAGCGAAGACTAAATATTATTCTGAATTAATAGAGAACAACAAAAACAACCAAAGATTCCTCTTTAGTACCATTGCCAAATTAACTCGAAGTGCTACTGAATCAGATTCACAGATTCACTCACAGTTCAGTAGCAATAATTTCATGAATTTCTTTAGTGATAAAATTGAAAACATAAGACTTAAATCATCTAATGCATTGTGTAGCGTAACCAATAATCAACCCTCAATGATTTCTGAAAAATCTAGTGGTAGAGAAAATAATATAGTACAAGAGTTAAATACCTTTAACCCCATATCTAAAAAAAGAGCTTGTCTCATTAATTACACAATCAAAGACAACATCCTGTATGTTAGACCCAATACCAACAAATCTGCTTAAAGACCTCCTACCAAATATCACAGAGCCTTTTATAAACATTATAAATTCATCACTTAAAATAGGCTATGTCCCCAAAAATCTGAAGTGTGCAGTCATTAAACCATTACTTAAAAAACCTAATTTAGATCCTCTAATACTGTCCAATTATAGACCAATATCAAACCTTCCTTTTGTCTCTAAAATCCTAGAAAAAATAGTGTTCAACCAGCTGAATCGCCATCTTCTAGCTAATAACGTTCATGAAGTTTTTCAGTCAGGTTTTAGGTCTCACCATAGCACTGAGACAGCCTTAATTAAAGTTGTTAATGACTTATTAATGTCCTCTGATAATAACCAAATCTCTTTTCTTGTATTATTAGATCTTAGTGCAGCCTTTGACACTATAGACCATAACATCTTAGTTGATAGATTAGAAAACATTGTGGGTGTTACAGGATCTGCACTCCAGTGGTTTAAATCCTACCTGACTGATCGATATCAATTCACCTGTGTTAACAACCAATATTCTGATCTCGTTAAAGTTAAATATGGTGTCCCACAAGGGTCAGTTCTGGGTCCACTCCTATTTGCATTATATATGCTTCCATTGGGATCAATTATTCGTAAACATGGAATCAGTTTCCACTCATATGCAGATGATACACAGTTATATGTTTCAGCTAACCCTAATGATGGTTGTTCAGTCACTAAGCTCGAGGACTGCATCCAAGATATTAAAATGTGGATGTCAAAAAACTTCCTACTGCTAAATTCTGATAAAACAGAGTTTCTGATAGTTGGACCCAAGGACAAAATTAACAAAGCTTCTAACACTATGTTAAACCTTGATAACTCTTTAATTAGACCCAGTTCATCTGTAAATAATCTCGGTGTCATTATTGATTCAGATCTCTCCTTTACAAAGCACATTAGCAATATCACTAGAATTGCATTTTTTCACCTTCGTAACATTTCGAAGCTACGAAATATCCTCTCCCTCCAAGATGCAGAAAAACTCATTCATGCTTTTATTACCTCAAGGTTAGATTATTGTAATTCACTTCTGACAGGATGTTCTAATAAATCATTACATAAATTACAACGTGTGCAGAATGCTGCAGCTAGAGTTTTAACTAAAACCAGAAAGTTTGATCATATAACTCCTGTGTTATCAAACTTGCACTGGCTACCAGTTAAGTTTCGTATCGAGCACAAAATTTTATTAATAACATATAAAATTTTACATAACCAGGCTCCACAGTATCTGAGTGAGCTGATTCAGTTGTACCAGCCAACACGTGAGCTCCGATCTCAAGGTGCTGGCTTACTCTTAGCTCCTAGAATAAATAAAATTACTGCTGGTGGAAGAGCGTTCTCCCACAAGGCTCCTCAACTTTGGAATAGCCTTCCAGTTACTGTTCGTGATTCTGAATCACTATTAATCTTTAAAAATAAATTAAAAACACATTTATTTAATCTTGCGTTTAACTAATCCCCTGTAGATAAAGATGTAGATCTCAGACTTGGCTGTGTTGGGGGGGTAATCTCTGATCAGTGTATGCTGGCATTTCACCTCTTCACCCACCTCATCATTAATGGGGGGGGTGTGGCGCTGGAATGATGCTGTTCCGGGGCGCCATCTCAACTATGTAGAGTCTGCAGTATCTGCCTCTTTTAGTTCTGCTGCTCTAGTCAGTGATGCCGGAGTCACATGCTGCACTGTGTCAATTAATTACTTATTAATTAAATGCCGTGCTTTATTATTAGCTCTAACTCCCTTCCTTTGTCTGTTTCTTTTGAGGTGTCCCCCGGCTTCCTGGAGATCCATGGCTCTGCTTACGAATACTGTATGGATCCTGACAAGGCGGTCCTGCAGGACGCCCCCTAATGGACTCACATATAGTTTTCTAGTTGTTAGTTTTTCCATTTGTTTAATATCTGGACATGGCTGTTCTACACTGTTGTTGCTGCCCGGCCGCTCAAGGAGGATGAGTCCCCCACTGAGTCTTGGTCCTCCCAAGGTTTCTTCCTTAAATAACAACATAAAAGGGAGTTTTTTCTTGCCACTGTCGCTTCGGCTTGCTCTTTGGGGGTTTGAAGGCTTTTCATTCTGTAAAGCTGCTTTGTGACAATGTACTGTTGTAAAAAGCGCTATATAAATAAATTACTTGAACTTGAACTTGAACTAGTTTTTGTTAGATGTTTCTATTATATTTTTAAAAACTAGCAAAATATTTACAGTGTTGATCTTTCTTTTTCAAGACCTCTGCCATTTGCTCTGGCATGCCAGAGGTATCATGGTATGGTAGCTCAGTGGTTAAGTTGTTGGGCGAACTTGGATACAAGAAAGGCGTTATACAAATTAAAGTTATTAAAGTTACTATTGGGCTATCAGTTACAGGGTTGTGGGTCCCAGGTCCACTGAAGTTACCAATGTGGATCCTTGAGCAAGACCTGTACCAACCCTGTGCTCTGACCCCAGCCAAGTTGGTATATTTGTAAGTAATTTTTTGATAGTGTGCTAAATGACAAAATGTAAATGTAATGTAATGTATGAGCCTCTGACAGATTGTAACCTATTCTTGCCTAACCAGTTTTCAAAGTTTACCACAATTTCAGTGGTTTTTCTTTTCCACCCACTTTTTGAGCCCTGACCTCAGGATGGGATTAAGAGCTTTGGATCTTCCTGAACTAAAACCTAAAATGTTTTGCTGACAGAGCTATTTAGTTACTACCTTTACTTTGTGACACATCCAATTTATTTAGATACATTTCTTTGTCAATTGACAGACACAAATCCTACAATCATGACTTATATAAAGCAACAATGATTACCTGTTTCAGTGCCAGCTATGCAAACCAAAAGTATTATATTATACCCTTGTGTATTTTATTCATAAGCATTTGTGTTTAGGACTATACGCAGAATCTTTTTTATAGAACTAACCACAGAATGGGATTAAGATCTGTAAATTTTCCTGGCCATGGACCCAGAATTTTAATGTTTTTGCTCAAAAAGCCACTAATTTTCCACTTCTGCCTTGTGACATGGTACAACGTTATGCTGGAAAAAGCATTGGTCATCACTAATTGCTCCTGTGTTGTCGGGAAAATTTGTTTTTGGAACTCATTTTGATATTTCTTATTTATGGCTTTGGTACTGAGTACCAAAACACATTACCATCAGCATTACACATACTCATGACAGTGCTCACCTTATTTAAGCAATTAGACAAATATGCAGCGGAAGTCTAGATCAATCGGGTAGATTGATAGATATTTGGGATTTATTGCCACATCAGCACAATTGTATCTATATATGTGGCATGTCACGTTTCAAGTTCATGTTAAGGTGGGATGTGATTTGGTATTTCTTTTACTATATTAGGTGCACTAGCTTAATGTGTTTTAAGTAGTTATATATTTTCCCTGGTGAAGTCTTTTAAAAAATGTCTTTGATGTGGTCTGTAAGTAGGTGTTGTCTTTGTGGCTGTAGGGCAGTACATTCAATTAGTATATGTTTTATTGTCAGATTACTGTTGCAGTTTTGGTGATCAATCATCAGAATAGTTTAACAAAAAGGCTTTGTCTGTATTATTATTATAGTGTATTATTATTATAGTATATTATAGTATATTCATTCATTCATTATCTCCCACTTTATCCTCTATTAGGGTCACGGTGGGGTTCCCCATGCCCATCCAGGGGAGAACGTCTCGGGCGCTGGGCAGATAGACCCAGGACAGGGCGCCAATCCATCGCTGGGCACACACTCACTCAAACACACTCTATATGGGGCGATTTTTGAGAATTCAATTGACTTGATCCATGTTTTTGGACTGGGGGAGGAAACCGTAGAACCCGGAGGAAACCCACGCAGACACGGGGAGAACATGGAAACTCCACCCAGATGGGGATTTATTATAGTATATAATATTCTTATTATTAATATCATTATTATTATTATTGCTATCAGTCTAGATCAAACCCAATTGCACCGGGGGCCAAAATTCAAAACACACTTTAGATTTGCGGGCCAGGATAAACATTTATTGAACACACTTAAAGTAAATGTTTTCTGAACATGAATAGGAATAAAAACAGGCAGGAATATTCATTCATTCATTCATTATCTCCCGCTTTATCCTCTATTAGGGTCATGGTGGGGTTCCCCATGCCCATCCAGGGGAGAACATCTCGGGCGCTGGGCAGATAGACCCAGGACAGAGCGCCAATCCATCGCTGGGCACACACTCACTCACACATACACTCTATATGGGGCAATTTGGAGAACTCAATTGACTTGATCCATGTTTTTGGACTGTGGGAGGAAACCGGAGAACCCGGAGGAAACCCACGCAGACACGGGGAGAACATGGAAACTCCACCCAGATGGGGATTCGAACCGGGAATCCCTAGCGCTGAGAGGCGAACGTGCTAACCACTAAGCCACCGTGCCAGGCAGGAATATTATTCCCCAAAAAATAAATTAAATTACTTTGCTCTATATAAAAAATATCTCTTGTCAAAATTATAAAAGTTAAAACTCTGAACATGCTGCCAATGAAACATGAAAAAATAAAATAAGCATTATGCTTTTCCCCAAATGTAATTTTTTTTTTTTTAAATTCAACTTTAAATATGAATTATATTGAATTAAATATTTTAATTTGACAGGGACTGGGCCATTAATAACAAAGATAAAAGATCAATGTAAAATTATACCCGACTGGGTATAATTGTATTACGTGCTGGTTATGGCCAACGGGCCTTCAGTTTGACACCTATGATCTAGCAAGTTTAATTATTAAACACAAATTCACAACATGGGCGGGTGGCTTAGTGGTTATCACGTTCGCCTCTCAGCGCTGGGGATTCCCGGTTCGAATCCCCATCTGGTTGGAGTTTCCATGTTCTCCCCGTGTCTGCATGGGTTTCCTCCGGCTTCCTCCCACAGTCCAAAAACATGGACGAAGTTGGATTGGCGCCCTGTCCTGGGTGTATCTGCCCAGCGCTCGAAACGTTCTCCCCTAGATGGGCATGGGGAACCCCCCGCGACCCTAATATAGGATAAAGCGGAAGAAAATGGATGGATGGAAATTCACAACATAATTGGCAGATTATGTTGACAAAAAGATTATTTCCTCAAACACCTTTATCTTATCCCACCAAATAAATCCTCAATTAGACTGACAGTGTGTTTTTGATCTTCTTCTTACTACATGATCAATTTCCTTTAAATGTTTTTGATTGCATTTCTGTCAATTGGCAAATGCACAATTGCTGCAAACTAATATTGCTGCTACCATAAAAGACTTATATGAATGCTAAAAGTTAGTCTGTTACAGTAGCAGTTATTCAAACAAAAGATATAACACACACTATTGTATTTTACTCAGCTTATATGTTTTGAATCCTAAGCAGAAAACTTCTTCCTCAACACATCAACTTCATCTTGGTCTTATCAGGCCATAAAACTTATAGAACCATTGTGGCTCACCAGTGTACAAAATCTAATCATCAGGGCCTTACTGCTAATAAATTGGTTGCATAAGTTGGTTGGTTGTTTGTGTTACAGCATCTTATACAGTGTTGCATTGAAGTTTTGTAAAACCCTTTTTTTGTATTATTTCTGCACAAATTTGACCTTAAATATCATCAGACTACCTGACCAGCAGACCTCAGTAAGGCTGTCTGCAGCATGGTGTGTTGGACAGAGTGCTGGACAGAGTACTGGGGCACCACAGGGAACTATCCTCTCTCCCTTCTTCTTCTTCACCCGCTACAGCACAGACTTCAGCGATAGATGGGTGTATCAGTAAAGGTGTTGAGGACGAGTAGAGGGCTATGGTGAAGGACTGTCACATGGTGTGAGCTGAACCACCTGCAGCTCAACATGAAAAAGACTAAGGAGCTGTCCAAGCCAAAAGCCATTGTTGACAATGTCTGCCACCCACTGTACCACACACTAGTCAGACACAGGAGCACATTCATTCTAAGACTCATTTTCCCAAAATGCACAACAGAGCACCACAGGAGGTCAAGTCTATAACTGCTCTCATGTTAAATATATCAAGCAAACATTACTTTTGCTCATCTTCCAATTGATATAAAACCTAAATATCTTTAGAACTCTCATGAACCCTATCTGCCTTGCAGTCATGTCTGCATATGTTATACTAGTCTTTGGTGAGAATATCTAACAGGAGCCTGTATAGTTCAATATATTGATGTACCATTGATCTTTGGTTTCTAACGTGGCAACCAGTTTGTAAGTCATGAATTAAATTTAAACGACTGGAAGCAAAGTTTCCAGAGCTGAAAAAAAAGTCACATTTACACGGACTGACAGTTTTGACTTCTTTAAATTAAAGACCCACCACAAAGCCGAAGGGGTTCATACACAAGTTTGAACACAAGTCGGTGTTTCAACTTTCTGGTAACTAACGTGTTTATGACAAAAAATTCATACCGCCAACTTGCTCTTGACAGCATTGGCTGTGGCCACGATGGAGCATGCAGTGTCATGTTGCACCACATTGGAGAATTCGGTTAAATCCCGCTTGATGAACTCATATGCTTCAGATGACTGCAGAGAACAAAAAGCAACAAGTTAGTATAAGCAACAAAAAGCAACAAGTTACAATAAGTTTAGCACGCAATATGTTTTTTAATTAGGGCAGCACGGTGGCTTAGTGGTTAGCACGTTCACTTCTCTGCGCTAGGGATTCCTGGTTCGAATCCCCATCTGGGAGGAGTTTCCATGTTCTCCCCGTGTCCGCGTGGGTTTCCTCCGGGTTCTCCAGTTTCCTCCCACAGTCCAAAAACATGGATCAAGTCAATTGAATTCTCCAAATTGCCCCATATAGAGTGTGTTTGAGTGAGTGCCCAGTGATAGATTGGCGCCCTGTCCTGGGTCTATCTGCCCAGTGCCCGAAACGTTCTCCCATGGATGGGCATGGGGAACCCCACCGCGACCCTAATATAGGATAAGCGGAAGATAATGGATAGATGGGTGTTTAATTAATGGGGGTTTAATTATTATTATTATGAAAACCAGAGTAACATACCGGAACAAACAACAATAAAATCTGAATAAGCAAAATATTTTTAAAAATATATTTTTTTTAAAATCAACCCCTATATCACGTACATTACTTTATCCTATTTCTCGTTTTATTCAATAATTATAAACATTCATTCATTCATTCATTCATTATCTCCCGCTTTGTCCTCTATTAGGGTCGCGGTGGGGTTCCCCATGCCCATCCAGGGGAGAACGTCTCGGGCGCTGGGCAGATACACCCAGGACAGGGCGCCAATCCATCGCTGGGTACACTCACACACTCAAACACACTCTATATGGGGCAATTTAGGGAACTCAATTAACTTGATCCATGTTTTTGGACTGTGGAAGGAAACCGGAGAACCCGGAGGAAACCCACGCGGACACGGGGAGAACATGGAAACTCCACCCAGATGGGGGTTCGAACCGGGAATCCCTAGCGCTGAGAGGCGAACGTGCTAACCACTAAGCCACCGTGCCGCCTAATTATAAACATTTTTTGTCAATTTATTTATAGAAAAACAAAATTAATTCATTATCACCAATTATTTTATTAATTTTTGCATACTTTTTACCAGACACACAGACAAACATATGAAGCTAATATAGGGGTGTTAATAATAATAAAAACATTAAATATTTGCTTGTTGAAAGCAACCATGACCAATGAAAATTTTGCCTCAGCTAGAAGACCAAGATTTACAACAGATCAATTATGGATTATACAGGTTCGAAGATAAAAAGTCTAGAAGATGATTCAGTGTGCGGATGAAGCTGGGAAAACATATGACTTGCAGTCCACATAGTATTAGTAACATTGAGCATGCATTAACATGCCAGTGGAATTAGTTAATTATGGCCTTAACCTTCAAGTGCAATGTGGGTCTACAGTTAAGAGGTAGGCTAATCACTTGAGAATTAAGCTTTTGGTAATTGCCTTCCAGAGACAAAACATCAAGGAGGTTGCCATAGGAGAGTGAAAACCTAAAAATCTTTGTAAGGAGCATAGCAGGGGATGACTTACAAAGGAATAGAATGTAATAAGCTTCGTCATTAGGTGCATAAAGTAAATGTCATTTTATTTGTTTTAGTACCAAAAAATAAACTGTGATATTTCAACGTGATAGTTTTTGAGATTTACGTCATATTTTATAACATTTCATCAATTCTCTTAAGCTCAGCAGATTTGAATCTGTATGCATGAGTTTCTATGTTCTCCCTGTGTCCGTGTGTGTTTTCTCCAGGTTCGCCAATTTCCTCTGACAGTCCAAAAACACAGATTTAAGGCAAATCAGCTGCTCTAAATTTGTAAGTCATTTTGGATAAAAGCGTCTGCTAAATGACTAAATGTAATGTAAATGTAATGTAATGTGTGTATATCAAGTAATAGATTGGCACCCTGTACTGGCACATAGTGCCCAAAACATTCCCCTCTGGATGGACATGGGAAACCCTCACACGACCACTGCAAAGAATTAATTGGCCAATATAATAAGATTAAGTATATTCTTTATTTTGTTAAATATAATATAATTTTACTGAAATCACAAGAACTAGTAATACATCATGATAAATTAGTTTTCAGTACTTCATCTTGTATAGTAATTTATGTTTTATTCTTTGTTCTTCTTTGTAAATGGGGCATCTGTGACAACTGCAACTTTCCCCAGGGATTAATAAAGTATTAGCAATATCATCTGTTCTTAAAACAGTTTAGGGTCGCTCATGTTCAAACAATATGTACCGTGTTTTGCTGTATTTAACCTTTTTACTTATGATGAGCTTTATACCATGATGCTCTTTATCAGAGGCTGCTCTAAGTAGTAAATGGTGAGCCAGTATGTTAATCAGTATTAAAGCTTGGCCATATACCACACAAACCTGCTGTAATTAAGCTGTTCCTTATTGACAAATAGATCTTTTTAGATCTATTTATTTATGGCCTTATCCTTGATGTGTTTTGCTCCTTGATATGTTTAGAAAAATCTTGCTTGCTTGCTTTATATAATAAATATAATGCTGCCCAGCTAAGAAAGTTTGCTGTTCTTCAGAACAAAATGCACTGCATATAATAATACAGGGCGGCACGGTGGCTTAGTGGTTAGCACGTTCACCTCTCAGCATTAGGGATTCCAGGTTCCAATCCCAATCTGGGTGGAGTTTCCATGTTCTCCCCATGTTTGTGTGAGTTTCCACAGTTCCCTGGTTTACTCCCACAATCCAAAAACATGGATACAAGGTAAATTAAAATTATTTAAATTGCCCCATATAGAGTGTGTTTGTGTGTGTGTCTGTGTGACTGATTCTGGGTGCCCTCTTCTGGGTGTATCTGCCCAGCGCTGAAACATCCTCCACTGGATGGGCACGGGGAACACCCCCCCCCCCCCCCCGATCCTAGTGGAGGATTAATCGGAACAAAATAAATGAATGAATAAATGATATACTAATACTAAATCCATATAATATGATTCCTCTGTTTCCTAACACTGTCTAACAATTAGTTAGGATACTTAAACATTGTTACCAAATACTACAAGCATAAAAGAACATAATATTTATTTGTTGGCAACAATAAAGATGAAATTATGCAGTTATTACTTAAAGTGCGTTGCATGGTGGCTTAGTGGTTAGCACGCTCGCCTCTCGGTGCTGGGCATCCAGGTTCGAATCCCAATCTGGGTGGATTTTCTATGTTCTCCCTGTGTCCGTGTGGGTTTCCTCCAGGTTCTCTGGTTTCCTCCCACAGCCCAAAACCATGGATTCAAGGTAAACTTAATGCTTTAAATCACCCCATATAGTATATATATATATATATATGTGTGTGTGTGTGTGTGTGTGTGTGTGTGTGTGTGCCCAGCGATAGCCCTGGAAGCCCCATGCCTATCCAGGGAAGAAAGTTTCAAGCACTGGGCAGATACACCATCTGCCCAGTGCTTGAAACTTTCTTCCCTGGATAGGCATGGGGAATTAGTAAAGCTACTTGAAAATTGTGACCAAAAACTACAAGCACAAAAGGACATAACGGTTATTTGTTGACAGCAATAAAGATGAAATGATGAAGTTATTGATTAAGGTGCCTTACCCTGTCTTTGATGACCTGGAAGCTCTGCTGAAACCAGCCTCCCCACCAGCCTCCTTCCCTATGACCATGACACACACCAGTATTCATTTTTCATCTATAATATCATAAACTAATAACAACCGCGATAGTATGAGTGAGTATTTCTCAACATTATACAGTCCCACTAAGATGAACGTGAATCCTTTCCAGCTGACGTATACTCTTAGCTTAGCTACCTGGCTAAGCTTTTGCTGGCTGTATGTCAAAGCTCGATTGCAGACACTTGCATGATTTAAACCTAACTCAACTAAATGTTGCATATACTTAGAATTAAGTTTCAATTTTTAAATTAAAACTATTATTTTCACGCTGTATCATCTAATCACTGATACCACGATTGAAGTTGTCACAATGATTTAGTCCCAAATCCCCTTTGTGGACTTACAAATCCCGTGGATTACCTCGACATTATGTGCCCTATTTTGTTCCCTATCTAGTGGAAATCACTCGTTTTTAGGACCAAGCCCTACGCCAGGTCGGCTCACTGCGTTATTATTGTAAACAAACCAACAAACGAGTCACGATGATGTTTATGTTTACCCAAACATCCGTTCTCGCATTTTCTGTCCATTCACAATGTCGGTTAATTGTTAAAAATATATGACGCGAGCAAGTTTGTTTACTACACGAATGTTTAGAACGACTTAACAACTCACCCTTCCGCCATCTTCAAAACATGACGTCATATACACTACTGCGACACCGCTGATTTGCATAAGCTGCAACACTAACACACAAAACACACAAGCATGGAGCAGTTTTATTAAACATTTTGTATATCAAAAATAGCGTCTTCACAAATGACATATTAATGATTTAAATAATTATTACAGTTATCGCGTATTACGGTGTGTGACGAGGGTCAAGTTTGGACGAACATCTCACGACGTTGCCAGATTGGGCAGAATGACCTACTGTAAATAGTATTTCATCTGTATACCGAAAACAGGAGAGGCTCCAGTAATAACCATTCAGATTTTTGTCATTTATGCGAGAAAAACATAAACATTGTTTGTGCTCCTATTTTGTAGTTATCCAAAAATATTTTTCAAAAATAATGAAATCATTCATTCATTTATTATCTCCCGCTTTATCCTCTATTAGGGTCGCGGTGGGGTTCCCCATGCCCATCCAGGGGAGAACGTCTCGGGCGCTGGGCAGATACACCCAGGACAGGGCGTCAATTCATCGCTGGGCACACACTCACTCACACAGACACACTGTATATGGGGCAATTTTGAGAATTCAATTGACTTGATCCATGTTTTTGGACTGTGGGAGGAAACCGGAGAACCCGGAGGAAACTCACGCAGACACGGGGAGAACATGGAAACTCCACCCAGATGGGGATTCGAACCGGGAATCCCTAGCGCTGAGAGGCGAACGTGCTAACCACTAAGCCACCGTGCCGCAATAATGAAATCAATATAATCAAAATCATGTTGCCACCATTAATCGTGTTTTTAATAGCAGCAAAAATAAGATACAAATAAGCTTCAAAAATAATTTTCAAAAAAGTTTAAAGCTGTATATTGCAATTATAGTTGCATAAATCCATAAATTAATTGCACCTGAGTGATGTTGTTTTGTTTCACTACATACTGTACCCCACTTTATAATGTTAGAATGACAAATAAAACACTTGAATACCTAAATATTTGAATAATTCCAACATAGAGCAAACCTGGTTAAACTAAACTTTATTTTATTAGCTGTTTTATGACAGGTGCCTCCAGCTTTTTAAGAAAAGTTGGTCCAAACTTTTACTAAAATTAAATCGCTTGGCTGACTGAGAGAGAGAGAGAGAGAGAGAGAGAATATAGGGATTCCCGGTTCGAATCGAGTCCTGGGTGTATCTGCCCAGCGCCCGAGACGTTCTCCCCTGGATGGGCATGGGGAACTCCACCGCGACCCTACTAGAGGATGCCCCCCCCCCCCCACGACCCTAAATAAAGCGGAAAAAAATGTAAGAAGGCGGCACGGTGGCTTAGTGGTTAGCACGTTCGCCTCTCAGTGCTAGGGATTCCCGGTTCGGATCCCCATCTGGGTGGAGTTTCCATGTTCTCCCTGTGTCTGCGTGGGTTTCCTCCGGGTTCTCCGGTTTCCTCCCACAGTCCAAAAACATGGATCAAGTCATTCTCCAAAATGCCCCATATAGAGTGTGTGTGTGTGTGTGTGTGTGTGAGTGAGTGTGTGCCCAGCGATGGATTGGCGCCCTGTCCTGGGTGTATCTGCCCAGCGCCCGAAACGTTCTCCCCTGGATGGGCATGGGGAACCCCACCGCGACCCTAATAGAGGATAAAGCGGGAGATAATGAATGAATGATAATGTAAGAAGTTTACATACACTATATAAAAAGTCACATATGCATTTTTTTCCTCAGTGTCTCACATGAAATCAGAATAAACTTTACCTGTTTTACATCAATTAGGATTACCCAAAATATTTCTATTTGCTAACTGCCAGAATAATGAGAGAGAGAATTTTTAAAGGCAATTTTTATTACTTTCTTCAAAGTCAAAAGTTTAAATACATTTCATTAGTATTTGGTACCGTTGCCCTTAAGCCATATGACTTGGGTCAAACATTTTGGATATCCTTCCACAAGCTTCTCACAATAGTTGGCAGGAATTTTGGCCCATTCCTCCTGACACTGGTGTAACTGATCCATGTTTGCAGGCCACCTTGCCCGAACATGCCTTTTCAGCTTTGCCCATAAATTTTTGAAAGGATTGAGATCAGGGCTTTATGATGTCCACTCCAAAACATTGACTTTGTTATCCTTAAGCCACTTTGTAACCAGTTTGGCAGTATGCTTCGGGTCATTGTCCATTTGGAAGACCCATTTGTGCCCAAGCTTTAACTTTCTGGCTGATGTCTTGAGATGTTGCTTCATTATTTCCACATAAAGTTCTTTCCTCATGATGCCATCTATTTTGTGAAGTGCACAAGTCCCTCCTTTAGCAAAACAACACCACAACATGATGCTGCCACCCCCATGTTTCACAGCTGGGATGGTGTTCTCAGGCTTGCAAGTTACCCCTTTTTCATCCAAACACATGTTGTTGTTGTTGTTGTTCTTCGGTTGATGTGCACATTTTGGACCAAAGCACGTTCATCTCTGGGACACAAAACCCGTCTCCTTCCTGGCTGGACATACACATCTTGTTTGTACTTGCGTATAATTGTTTGTACAGATGAACGAGGCACCTTCAGGCATCTGGAAAGTTTTACCCAAGGATGAACCAGACTTGTGCAAGTCCATAATTCTCTTCCTGATATCTTGGCTGATTTCTTTTGACTTTCCCATGATGTTACACAAAGATGCAGTGTTTCAGGTGTGCCTTAAAATACATCCACAGGTGTGTCTCCAATTAACGCAGATGTTATAAACCTATCAGAAGCTTCCAAAGACATGACATCATCATATGGGCTGTCCCAAATTGTTTCAAGGCATAGTAATCTTAGTGTATTTAAACTTTTGACTTTGACGAAAGTAATAAAAATGGCCTTAAAAAATTCTCTCTCATTATTCTGGCAGTTAGCAAATAGAAATATTTTGGGTATTCCTAATTGACCTAAAACAGGAAGAGTTTTTTCTGATTTCATGTGAGACCCTGAAAAAAAAAATGCATGTGTGTCTTTTTATATAGTGTATGTAAACTTCTGGTTTCAACTGTATAAGGAATATATTGTGGCAATCATTATAATCAAAATCATATGTTACAACCATTAATCATGTTTTTAATAGCAGCCAATAATAAAATAAAAATAAGCTTCAAAAATTATTTTCAGAAAAAGAGTTCTATTCATTCATGGGTTTATTTAATAAGTTTTAAGCTGTATATTGCAATTAGAGTTGCATAAATCCATAAATTAATTGTTCCTGGATGATGTTTTGTTTCACTATATACTGTACACCACTTTATACGACTGACTTCCTCCAGTTTCTCAAAAAATGTTTGAAAATTTGGTCTTTTTGTGTACCTAATTAAGTGACTTGGCTAACTGTAAAGTTGTTCTCTTAAAGGAGGAAATTAATTAATGCTTAGGGAGCTGTATAAACACTAAGAACTTAAACATGATAAGTGTGTACTAGCAACATTAGCAGCAACTTTGTGGAAAACATAAATAACCTGCAAACAGAAAACAAACCTCATTAGCTGCACTAAAGCGAAAGGAGTATATGGCTTAATGTGGAGTGTTCCTTGACATGTAAAAAAGAATACTTTAAACACTATGGAACTTTAGAAGCACCGAAAACTAATATTCTAAATGTCCTTGAAGGGCTAGGAACCTGAAAAATAAAATTTAAATATGGACTGTTTATTTAAGTATATATATATATATATATATATATATATATATATATATATATATATATATATATATATATATATATATATATATATATAGTACGTAGTTATATAGTACGTGACTGTTAAAACACAGCTGGGGCAGCAATGACATACAGCATATGCAATATGCACATATGATGCATACATTAAAAAAAACATAGACACCCCTTCCCCCTCCACCCAAGGGCAGTGAAGGGCAGAGGGCTCAGGTGGGTGTTTCAGCACACCCATCAGGCTTGCATCCATATGGAGCAGGCAGAATTCTAATTATGTGATAAACTCTTCTTGTCATTTCCATTATGGCCAATTTCATTAGCTGATTGTGTGTAACATGGTGAGCTCTTCCCCTGAGAAACAGAACCATACATAATGTGGATCCATTTAGATCGATTTGGAATAGTAGGAACTGTGTTTATTTTCTCATAAGCTACTAAAATAAATAACCGCAGCAATAATACTAATAACTGTATTAATTTATATAACAATTGACACATATCATAATGAATGTTAATGTTAAATATTATACTGTAATCGGAAGTTAACATTATTCAGTACATTCAGTACAAGCCTGTGTTGACTATGTGGCAATTAAAAAAAAGTGTGATATTTGTCCTTTAAGTCATAAAAATGTATGTATATGTTTATGTGTAATAATTTTTTTTTGTTTATTTTTATTCAAATAGTTTGAATCCTTGTTATTAAATCTTACCGGTACATTATAATTCATATTGTTTAATATTTGCTTTATATTGTTTATATTCTGGATATATATATATATATATATATATATATATATATATATATATATATATATATATATATATATATATATATATATATATATATCAATATAATATTTTAAACATACAGTATGAAATAGAAAGTGGAGTTAAGAGGTTATCCAGAATTTTCATGAGGCCTTCTCTCCTCTTTAATTTGATGCAGCCTTATGTCCAGACGGTGCACAATGTGTGCATTTGTTACACAATATCTTCTCACCACCCCCTAATTTTGCTAATTGGGTCCTTCAGATGCCTTATTAACACAGTCAATCCAGCCTCAGGGCAACAGAAGGCCACAACTGATTTATCATTGATTTAAGGGACCTTAAAGTTAACTCACCAATTCATCCCCAGTAGAGGTTACTCTGTTCTTTTATATATATATATATATATATATATATATATATATATATATATATATATATATATATATATATATATATATATCATTCATTCATTTGATTATCTTCCACTTTATCCTCTATTAGGGTCGCGGTGGGGTTCCCCATGCCCATCCAGGGGAGAACGTTTTGGGCGCTGACAAAAAGGAAAGGGCATTCTTAATTTTTTCAGGTGCTAAAATATGAATAAAAATAAAACTTTTTTTATTAATTGTGACGCAAAAAATTTATGAATTGATTCCATTGAAATGTATGAAAATTTCCAGGATGAATTGAAAAGCTGTTTTGTAATAAGCAATACAATATTACAGATAAACTTTACAGAATTGTTCTTTGACACGTGATCATTTTTTCAGTTTCATAACTGACTACAGGAAAACTGTTTATTTGCTGACATGATGTCACATTCCACTGCCCATCTCACCTGAGGGTGCACGTAAAAAGCAGAATGGATTCAGGAAGCGATGGTTAGTGTAGTCATGTTTATTCAAGGCTTTACAGGAACAGCAGACATATATACAAAACAAGGCTATGGACAACGTGTGACAATAATGACACTGGTCTCATGAAGGAACGAAAACCCAGAGAATATATAGCAAAAACAGAACGCATGACCCGACTCGGCAACCAATACACAAACACAGTTACAGTAATTAACTTGGCTAAGGTGGTAATTAACTGAACACTAAAGGTAAAAAAAAAAAGGTAAGGAGTGAAACCAAATCCTTACACAAGAAGCGGAATCAACACATTTTTTAAAAATTGCAATAATCTAATGTCCATGTAATGTAACATTCATGGCTAGCAAGTTTTTGGCCCTAGCCATATAGATTTTGGCAGATGAACGCTGTGATTTGCCGTGATTATTAGGCTCAGTGAATGCATCTGAAGCCAATTATTGGTCCCACTTTGCATCACGTGTTTAAAAACTCATAGTCCCTAAGTATTGATGCTGCAACATTACAAACAACAAATTGTTTAAACATTTTTTCAATCGCCATAGATCCACTCCACTCCACTCCACTGTCCATCTGCAGCAGAACGCAATAAGTCTCAGAGAAAGTCTTAAACTGAAAAGAAGAGTGGGCGGCAAAATGCTTACCCACTACTAGCCATTGGCGAAAGCAGTGGGTCATCCGTGTTTGGAGCTTTCGCCCCTCAGGCAGTGCTCTTTGAATGCTTGGGGAGGACAAGTGCAGCATCAGGACCAGAATGGTAAATTTTTTAGATTGCATCCAGTTCAGCCATAGAGGAGTTAACAAACAAATAAGCAGCTATCTTCCATAGGTTGCAATCTGTTATAAATTGTCAAAATATATATTTAAAATGGACACCTCTTGGCATGCATCCACGTTACACGCACTAGATAGCTTTAGTCATTGTAAAAAATAAATATTCTGTGTGTTTTAGCTTCTATCTCTCTATGGACCTTTCCCATCTGTCTCCGATCAGGAAACACCAGCTTTTCATGAGTCAATGTGTCTAATTATCCCTCTGCAGCAGGCCAGCTAATCCCCGCAATGTGTTTAGCTTCCCATTCCCACCTGTGCTCAGGACTGAGGCCTTAAAGGAGGGGGTACTTCCTAAGGGTCCCTAGATCCCAGAATCCTGTCTTGCGGCAAGGCTGGCAGCTGCCTCCCCCCGCTGGGACGTCCTCCAGCTGACGGAGCCTCTTAGCCATGTCAATGGGCCCATAAATAAAGAAGCTAACCACTTTTGTGTGGCCTTGAGTGTCAGATCCCTCTGTGGCCTGACGGCGCTTGTTACCATGATGAAATGTGCTGAGAAAGAAGGAAAAGGGAGGATCTGTGTTTCAGGCGGCCCCCTGCTCTCGCTTTTTGTTCCGTGAGCGAGTAGCATTGTCCTTATTCCTTTGAAAGATGGGGACAGAGGGAGGGCAGTGGAAAAGTAGAGAAGTACCATCTCTTCATTTCTCCTCTGATCTTGCCTTCATCAGGACACAGAGTCCTGTAAAGACGAGCGTGTATCCTTCACGCCCGATTTAGCCCCTGAGAAACACAATGTGTGTAGATAAAGGCAAAGCAAATGAAGATCTCCAAGCATTAACACACTCGTAATACTGCTGGTGTAGTAGTTAAAATTTTCTGCTCTTATAGCTTGGGGGATAATAACATATAGATTATAGCATAGTTATTACATCATTAAAGGCCCCTATTTTAACATTTTTGTTACATTAACTGTAAATTCAGAAGCCTTATTTTACAATAAATGTGCAAATAGTTACAAAAGAAGCAATGTTCCTTTCAACTTCCAACATTATGTTTGCAACACGAACGATAATGCAACGCCAAAAACAGATGACCAAAATCAAACCACACTTTGTAAGTGTGACAAGCAACAGGGTACTAGAAATATTACAGATAATAATAATGGTATTATCATCCATCCATCCATCCATTATCTTCTGCTTTATCCTCTACTAGGGTCGCAAGGGGGTTCCCCATGCCTATCCAAGGGAGAACGTTTCGGGTGCTGGGCAGATACACCCAGGACAGGGCGCCAATCTATCAATGGACACACACACTCATTCACACAGACACACAAACAAACACACTCTATTTGTGGCAATTTGAAGAATTCAATTGACTTGATCCATGTTTTTGGACTGTGGGAGCAAACCGGAAACCCATGCGGACATGGGGAGAACATGGAAACTCCACCCAGATGGGGATTGGAACCTGGAATCCCTAATGCTGAGAGGCGAACGTGCTAATCACTAAGCCACTGTGCCACCCTGGTATTATCATATTACAGATAATTATAAAAATATTACAAATCAGAAAACACGTTCTCCTTTTGATGGGCCCCACATGTCCCTAGTAGAGGATAAAGCAGAAGATAAGCGATGGATGGACAAATAAAAAAAGAAAATGAATAAATGCGATTAAGCCTATCACAGTCAGAGGGCAGTGAATTAATATGACCATTAAAGAATAAATAAAGAATGAATAGAATAGAATGTGTAATACTGTAGCAAAACATGAGTATGTATGTACAGTATATATGTATGTAAAATGTCAACAGTGTCAAAATTAAAGTAAAGTGTCCTGTACAAGGTGTAATCAAAAGTGATTACAAAAGTGGGGGAAAAACTCTTTATTCTTAAATTTAAACTTTCTGAAAACTTCTTAAGTTTTTATTCATCTTTTTTGACCTTGTTCTTCCAACGTGTCTTACTGTTCAAGTCATATCAATGAACAAACTGATACATCACAGCATGTACTGTACATAATTAAAGATTACAGCATCTAATTCAATGAAATTTATTTATAAAGCACATTTTAAATAAGCCGAAGTGCTGTACAACAGGTTAAAATGATAATAAATTGATTAATAGGGCTCATATTCATATTTAATTTGTAAATACATGTAAATACAAAGGTCTTAACAAGACTTTAGTCCTGAAAGGCCATACATTACAGCTTATATTTCATGTATGGTCACATATGTGGCTTGTCTATATTATATTATCCAGGTTTCTGTTATTATATTTGTATTGGTCTTACTTGTACTGACATGATACGACATTTATATTTTATTTATAAATTCTTACTTTGCTAAAAGTAGCATTCATATTATTCTGTTTGTCATTTTTTTTTGATAAGCATGAACTAGTTGAATTTGCTCCATGCTGACCAGTTAACAAATGTCAGCATTTAGATGCCAGGCCCTCCAATAATTAATGACAGTTGTTAGGGGCTGAATATGGCTGTGGCTTAGCTCTGGACATTGACAAATCTTCTCGCACACGCATGAAAAGAAACAGTCCCTGTCCCCTGTGTGTAGGCCACAATAGAGACGCGCCAACCTGGCGGCGGTCTCCTCCTTTCTTCCCTGTTGCTGCCCGCTGGGTGTTCAGGACTGATGGGCTCCTCTGACTCTTTACTGCATTAACTACGCTCTGCACAGCTCTCATTGTTAAGCACATACTAGCAAGACATTTTTCAGCTTATATTGTAGCATATATAACTGTGTGCATAATTATATTATAGAAATCGTTAAAATAGAGACTTTGCAGTGCGGTACATAGTGAGAGTGACTTTTTAGATTATTCGAGCCCACATCAACTGATTAGCACAAAAACATTCACGAATGTATGCTCGCACACACACATGCGCGCACACACACGCGCACACACACACACACACACATATCCATGTGTCTAATTACCAGCTGCTGCCCTTGACAGTTAGCAATTTGGAACTTCAAGACTTTGCAGTTATTTAATGCTTTTAAGGATGCTTTAATGTTCTGTTTGTTGACTTTTACATAATCCTGTAGTCACAACTACAGACATCGTTTGAGGCAAACCAAACTGATAGGAATTTTGCATATGTGGAGTGGATGAATGCTAATAGTAACAATGCAATATGTTCTTTAAGAATTATGTGTTCATAAATTTGTAAATGCTTTTCAAATTTACTATCAATTGCTCATCATAAAGTTAATTTCAAGAATTAGTAACTTTATAAGATAAGTGCGGTATCAAGGGCATTTACCCTTTTTTTTATGAGATGGATAAAAACCTAAATGTTTATAAATGTATTAATAAAAATATTCCACATTTTTTGTTACCCCTGCAAGGACATTAATAAGATACCATAGAATGAGATACCATAACAAGATTTAGCATGCAAAATTAAATTTCCATGCTGATAATTATAGACAAAAAGGAAGCCATTTTTTTCTATAATAATAAAACTTTATTTTAAAAAAGGTATCAACTGTACAAAACTCAACTGTACAAACTTTTCTGTATACATTTGGCGTTTTGCTTCTGGTACAGCGTACTGAGTGATTAGGCTGCATCCTGTGACAATGTAATACACTTGTGTGTTTTATGCATAATTTATATTTAAGGCAATCAAGCAAAAGATAATGTATTCATGTGCACTATGTATATTGCATTTGCATGCAGTCAAACAAACCGCAGACATTCGCATTTTAGTCCATTGGTCTATAAAAGTTCATCACATTTGAGACTTTTGTAAAGTTCTTGCATCCAGAATCTTTTCATTTACTCATAGAAAGACCATGTAGGCTGGCTGTGGATGCTGGCAAAGGCTGGCATAAAGAGCATGGGCATGGCATGCCTGGGAAGTGCCTGTACGAGCTGGCCAAATGCAGCTGGTCCTTCAGCAAGCTTGGAATTGGTGCAGCATGGAACCCCAGATATCCTGCTGATGGTGGAGAATGAGGCGTTTGAGCTGTAACTGTGTGCGTGCTGGTATGCTGAAGTGCAGAAGAGCTCACAGTTGTACTTCCACCAGCCAGCGAGTGAAAGGATTGGGCCAGAGGGTGCAATGCAAGTTGGGACGCAGCCAAGATGGGTCTAGGAGCGTGGCTTTGAGCAACACTGGAGCCATAAACATCTCCCACCAACTTTTTCATCTCTTCCAAGGAGCTGGAAAGCATGAGAATGTAGTTGCGTGCCAGCAGGAGAGTGGAGATCTTGGAGAGTTTCCGCACAGAGGGGCCCTGTGCATATGGCATGACCTCACGAAGGCCATCCATGGCTTGGTTAAGGTCATGCATACGCTTGCGTTCACGACTGTTCACCTTCAGCCGCAGATCTTGAAGGTCTTCTTTTGAGAGTTCTGGCCGATTTCGGTTTTTAACGCTGCTGCTTGGAGATCCACCAACAACTTTCTCAGACTGGAACATCTTATTGGAGAAGAAACTGGAGTCAACAGTCAGATCTGGAGATGAGGAGCGACTGCAGGTGGAGCCAGTGTCAGAATCCATCTTGCTAGATGAAGAACTTCGAGTTTTGGCGAAAAAAATAAAAAATAAATGACTTTTATCCTGGTAGTCAAGTGGTCTTTCAAAAATGTCACAATAGCAAAGAAAAGACCTTGACCTTTTCAGCACTTGAGAAAAGTTTGGAAAGCTCAAGTCGAGAAAAGCTTTGGTACTAGAGCATCTCTTCCAGTCATCTGTCTGCATGCGTTTCCTCAAAGGCTTTCTGATTCGACTGATCCCTCCAGTCTGGCTTTTATAGGCCTTTAAGCCACAAAGACACAATGAGCCGCATAATGTTACTCACGACCTGGAGCCAATAACAGAGGGGGCACACTTTCACCCACACCCACACACGCCCCTCTAGATAGTGCACCCCCAAACACACACACACACACACACAGTGTATAGTAATAACAGACTTTACAAATGTAGGAATGTAAGTCATATACTTATCATAGACTTGATGTGATATATAAACTAATGTACATTTAAAAGTAGAAAATAAAATGATATTCCTGGCAGAATATTCGATCAGTGATGATAAGCAAATAACAAATAAATGCTCAATTTTAATGTCAGCATTAGCATTTTCAGCAGTCTGCAAATGCAGTGCTCATTGCTGAAGTGAACTTTTTAACAACATTATTGCCCGCCATTCTGGTTGTGCATTAAATACAGGGTGCCTAGTAACAAGCTTTCATCCTGAAGTATAATCGCTGTCCGTCTCCTGGTCTTAAAAAGCACTGCTATATCTGCTAGAATCACTAAGAATACGAAGCAGCATGTGTGTGTAAACTTCAAAAGTGCTCACATTAATGGAAAACTAGGTGCAATTCAGTCTTAAGCAAGGACATTCTATGTTGCACGGAGTGCGAAATCGTCCTGCAGAGAGTGGAAGGAGGAGAGGGGAGGAGGTAGTTAAAGAGATACTAAATTGTGGCTCTTGTATTGTTTGTCCCAATATGGCTAATAAAAATTCCATAGTGGGACAGAAGCCTGTGGGGTAGCGCTATTACCCCTACTGCTGTCCTCTTGAGCCTCTAGTAAGTTCATTAGCATCACTATCACGGTATCTAATGCACTCCCACTTTCATGTCATTAAGTACTAAATGCAGTTGTTTGCCCCACATCCAAAGGACATTCAGAGTATGTAATTCATGTAAACCTATCGACTAAAAACTTAAAAACATTTATTTTATGTCCAACTAATGTGGACTTACGTAAGATGAACTGTAATGCCTTTTTGAATGCATGTTTCATTATTATTTCCAACATTACAGCCAGCATTGCCTATTAACTTGTAACCGCTTTGACAATAACACGTGTAAAAGCACATTAAACTGTTTCCAGTAAGAGAGAGAGTGAGAGGAAAGAAAAAGGCTAACTGCACCTCAGGTCATTTTCACCCTAGGTGTCCACGCTTCTTAGCTGTCTCAGCATGCTGCTGTGTGTATTGTTGTCAGCACAAAGTGTATTGCTGTATATTGTGACCAGCAGAGGCCCATAGCCTATGTGTGTGTTGTTAGTAGCATATGGATGTTCTCATGCAGTGGGCACCGAGCCAGCACACGAGCAGACCTCAACCAGACATAATTAGATGCTCATATTATCCTGGCAGAACGCTGTGCATTTGTTATAGCCTCCAGTTTGCCAAGTTAGCAATCAGTAGCACAGTTCATTTAACTTTAGTGTTTGTAATGTATTGCCAAACACATGTGTCCACAGGAAATTACTAAACAAAAAGACTGTGAAAATATACATTTCTGTTAGAATAGAATAGCGGATGCCTCATTTGCTTTTGCTCAGAACTGTATATGAAATTCATAGTTCTACCATTACATAAGTCACTCCATCTGTGTCTTCACATACATTGTTAGACAGCACATACTGATACACTACCACATCAATGTCACTGCAGCACTGAGAATGATACACCACCAAAATAATACCTGCGCTGTGGTGGTTCTGTGTGGGTTTTGACCATTAAAGAATACAATTAAGAACACTAACATGGTGTGTGCAGAAACAGATGGAAAATATTCTGTTAAATGTAGAAGAGAAATAAGGTGTACTTAATTTGATTATAAGAAAGAAGTAAACGTATACTAAAAAAAACATTTAATTAAAAATCGGTATTTACAGATGCACATACATGGTATGTATAATATAAAGCAAACTGATTTTTTCATACCTTCCAAGTGATTTTGTAGTCCATGTTGATGGTTAAATTTTCTTATATAAAAATATAAAGGACACTAATAATTGATGTGTAATGTTTGAGGGGCTGAAATCCAACTCCACTTCATGTACTTATGGTGTATTTTTGATATTTACTACCATTCTCGATCTGGTTAGAACCAGTTCACCCTCATACAATGTTGTAGCAACCTAGTAATAATTATTTGATTAAAGACAATTAATGGGATGAATTAAAACAATAAAATCGGGCTTTATTTTGTGTACGTGTGTAAATTTAAAAATTCATGTATTAAAATTTGTAAATCAAATTTGAATTGACTCAGTACCTGAAGATACATTAAAACATATACATAAAATACACATACATTTGGGAGGAATTAACAACTCTAAATATATAGTTTGTGTGTGTGTGTGTGTGTGTGTGTGTGTGTGTGTGTGTGTGTGTGTGTGTGTGTGTGTGTGTGTGTGTGTGTGTGTGTGTGTGTGTGAATTCGTAAACAGTAATACACAATAAATGGAAATGTAATGTCATGTGAGAGAGAAAGTAAAAGCGTGAGTCAATGCGCGTGTGCATTTGTATGCACTGGTACTTTGAATTTATTGAGTGCAATAAATTCATGAGGATGAATTGAGCGCATCATTCATATTCATGTGTGTACTCAAGCTACAGGCCACACAGTGAGCTCGAGGGAAAAAAATAGAGGGATTAGGTTGACTTCAATGCATGAAAGCGTATCAACTTTCTATCCTTGTTTAAAATAATCCCTCTGTCTTTAACCTGGTATTAAAATGTTTAACTTTCCTCTCAGGGACTTTAGTGTCATTATGCATTCAGTGTCGCTGCCTGGATGCATTCTCTAAGGGGTTTCGAAAAAGTCAAAGCTTTCAGGTGAGCAGAGACATGTGTGCTGTCCCACACACACACACAAACACATATACACACACAAACACACACATTGTTAAACATGATTATTTAGCAAGATCAGAGAGGAGATTCTTCTTCATATAATCCTTGCAGAGAACATGAGCAAATAGCAGTGTTCAGGACTCAAAGGCTCACATTTTACACAAAGATAATCACTTCTGAATAGACTTAAACCACAAAAAGTTACAACTAATTCTCCATATCTTTTTTAATCCAGATTAAAATGTGTGCTTTAGCCATACACAGTAGTTTTTATCTTTATTCATGACTTCATAGTACTTCTATATAATTTAGTATTTTAACTAATTATTGTTTAATATTTAAACATTTTAAAACTTTGGACCCAAATTTTTAAATGTTGTTATTAAAATTAGAGATTATTTTTACTGCTCAATGTTAATAAAGTTAGCATAGTCCTGGGTTTATATTATTAAAGTGTCCAAAAAATATATACTTAGACTATAAAATAAGCACTTTATTTAAATCTGAATAAGAACACAGGGTGGGACTTTCTTCTGAAATCAAAACAGACTTCATATTCAATGTTTTGTCAAATAAATATTCTTTATATTCAATCAATAAGTCAAATGAATTAAAGTAAGTTGTAATTTAATAATTATATTGAACCTTAATTATACAAACAAAAAATAATGAGTAAAAGTATTTTCAATGACATAATTAAGTTTATATGTTGCCTGCGCCAAACTCAAATATTGCGATAAGTAGCAGTCAGTGGATGAAGTCCTTAAGCTGTGATAAAGTGATAAAAAGAGCAACCACCAAAATCTAAAAAGCAATAATGAATAGTTTATTTACTACTTTGTGCAAAATGTTGTAAGAGAATTGTCACTTAGTTCAAAGAGAGTATTTGAGGCTATTACTATTCACAATTCAAAATTTTATAAAACATTTTAGAAAGTGTAAAATTTATTTTTTCACAAAAAATTCACTTTATAAATGCCAGGGGTGAAAAGTACTGCTCAAAGAATGTTGTTGAGATTTTAGATGGTGCTGCTTAAAAAAGAAACTGCAATCATGATGGACAATGCCACATAAATATATATGAAAACACATTGTCACATAATTTATGTATTTATTTTGCAAAAAGGATGGAGACAAGTTTACATTTTAGTTTGTTTTTTAAGAAAATGGACATTGGATTCCATCTGCCACAGATAAACGGTTACCAATGGCAGTAAAAACTTTTTGAAGGTATAATTAATTCTTATAACAATAATAATAATAATAATCAATCCATCCATCCATCCATTCATTACCTTCTGCTTTATCCTCTACTAGGGTCACGGGGGGTTGTACATGCCCATCCAGGGGAGAAAGTTTTGGGCTCTGGGCAAATACACCCAGGACAGGGCGCCAATCTATCGCTGGGCACACACTCGCTCTCACACAGACACACACACATAAACACACTCTACATGGGGTAATTTGGAGAATTCACTTGACCTTGATCCAAGTTTTTGGACTGTGGGAGGAATCCAGACAACCCGGAGGAAACCCACGCAGACACAGGGTGAACATGGAAACTCCACCCAGATGGGGATTCGAACCAGGAATCCTTTGTGCTGAGAGGCGAACGTGCTAACCACTAAGCCACCGTGCCGCCCTATATATATATATATATATATATATATATATATATATATATATATATATATATATATATATATATAAGTGTCTCCACCTTACGGACAAAGCTGGGAAGATGGTTCCACCATGGTAAGGTTGAATCACCAGGTGAAATTCATCATTAGAGCGATGTGAGCAAAGCCTCTATATACTTTGCTAATCTCCTTTCCTCTGTCCTCTAATGTTCAAGTCCCCAAGACTGGCACAGAGCAGGTATTATTTTGTGACTAACACAACACACTAACATATGCCACAACCATATCAGTGTTACTGCAGGGATGAAGGATGTGGGCTTAAATTTCAGTTTTTCAGAAAATGTACATAAAGTCTTACTAGCAAGAAACGATGAGGTAATGTTGAAAGAGAAAATTTTGCAAACACACCTTATTACACTGATTGTCAGCCCTCCCTTATTAATTTTTTTTCTTTATGTTCAAAAAAGCTCAGAGTGACAAAAGAGGGAAGAACTTGATGCTTCTCAACACTGCGAGTAATGAGTAGCTCTGGGGAATTACATTTCATAGAAAAGATAAGATTAAGAGATGCGTCCTCTTAAACACACAGAGTAAAGACAGGCAGTAGCTACTACTAAGGGTGAGGACTGTTGCCAGGCAAACATAAATAACTATTAAACTATAACATTTACTGCCAAAATAGCTATTTATAAAATATTAAATCCATCTGGGAGAATATCTGTGTTACGACGGGGAGTGGCTGAGAAGTGCCAGACCTGGGTTTGCAGAAAAAGAATGTTATTGAGAGATTCCACACAGGTAGCAATAACTAAAACTAAAAATACAAAAGTCTGTATCACCACAAACGGTTATGATTGAGTGGGTACCCTGATGAGGTCCCTTCCAGTGGTGTGGGAACAGAATCCCCCTGCTTTATTCTGCAAGGAAGAAAGCACAACCTTCTGAATGGAACGAGGAGAGTCCAAGTCTTTTCAAGAATGTGGCTCAGAGCACCTGTGGAAGAACAACAGAGAAACACAAGGTAACCTGTGGTCGGGAATACAAATCGCATTAACCAATGATCCTTCACAAAAGAGTAGTAAGGACCATATAAAGGAAAGGAAAAGGGGCGGAGACAGACAACATAGGTGCACTAAATAAGAGGAAGAATGAGAGTGTGTTAATTAGGGAGAAGGGAATGTAAAGATAGGGAAATGTAGGAAAGTGAGGAACGAAATCCTCCCTTGAGAGGAAAGAGCTGATCGATAACTGTGCATATGGTATTAAAGCCATTAGAGGGGTAAACCAGTGATGAAGTCAATAGCCACATGGACCCAGGGTCTCTCAGGGACTGCGCATCAATTTCCCCGCAGGAAGGGTGCAAGGAACCTTGCAAGCCATGCATTAGGAGCAAGAACCAACGAACCCAGTTGATTACTTTAAAGCGACTGGGCAGC
Source organism: Corydoras sp. C115 (assembly GCA_019802505.1). Lineage (NCBI taxonomy): Eukaryota > Metazoa > Chordata > Actinopteri > Siluriformes > Callichthyidae > Corydoras > Corydoras sp. C115. The sequence continues at coordinate 3,792,351 of JAFMOC010000025.1, forward strand.
AGAACATACATGGATCCAGGTGAACAGTCAAAAGGTATTGAACCATTACTTAAAGCCTTCTTAATGAGCTCATCCATTTCCCACTAAATGGAGCAGAAGAAGCAGTGCGCAGGGATGATCGGACGCCCTTGATCAGGATTGGAATCCGAGAGACCATGCAGACGAGAGAGTAGGCATCCACTCTGTTGTTCTCCTGTCCTAAATTTGCGTGAGAAGAATATGATTAGTCTGGTGCCAGAAGAACCCAACCATCTCTGCGACAATACCTGGACGCGTCCACCTCCACAATGGGTGTTTGCTAAGGTCGAGATACGCAAGAACCGGTCCGGTTGAAAAACTGGATTGAGGTCCCCTCCAGCAGTGTGGAAACAGGATCCTCCTGCTTAAGTCTGCAAGGAAGGAAGCATGACCTCCTGGATGGAACGAGAAGAGTCCGCCAGAGCACTTTCCAAGAATGTGGCTCTGAGCACCTGTGGAAGAACGACAGGGAAACACAAGGTAATGTGGCTGGGAATACCAAATCACATTAACCAAAGATCCTTCACAAAAGAGTAGTAAGGAACCCAGAACCATAACCTTTTATAAAGAAAAGGAAAAGGGGTGAACTGAATAAGAGAGGAGAAGAATGGGAGTGTACTAATTAGGGAGAACGGAATGTGATGATAGGGAAAGGTACGAAAGTGAGGAACAAAATGGGAGAGAAAGCAAACCATGGCGAGCTTGAATCACTAGGCAACATTCATCACTAGAGCAAAGTGAAAGAGTTGGAGTGTATTTTGGAAATATAATGAAGGTAAGAGGAGACAGATCTAGAGATTGTCCTGTAGATCAGAGTCAGTGCCTTGTACTGAATGCAGCAGCTACATGGAGCCAATTAGAGAGAGGAGTAATGGAGTGTCATGAGTTCACTTGGGCTGGTTAAACACAAGTCGGGCTGCAGAGATTTGAATCAGTTGTAGTGCTCTGATTGGGCAAACTGGGAGACTGGCAAGCAATGCATTACAATAATCAAGATAAATTTGGAGAGCTTGAAATAACAGCTGAGTAGCATGTTCAGTCAAGAAAGGTCTGATTTTCCTGATGATATACAGAGAGAATCTGCAGGAACGGAGAGTTTTAGTGACTTGACCAGAGAGTTTAATATGGGAGTCGAATCGGTTGGAGCAATTGTGGAGCCCTTAATTTGGAAGGTCAGATCATAATGGATTGCGGGTTTAGCTGTTATTATGAGAACCTGAAGGAAACCCACGCAGACGCGGGGAAAACATGAAAACTCCACATAGATTGGGATTCAAACAAGCGCTGAGAGGCGAACGTGCCAACTAATCCACCGTGCCGCCCCAAACTAAAAATTGTTCTGCTTCATTTTAGGGCCTCGAAAAGTTGTATTACTAAGTATGGTAGGCAAAACACATTTGTGTGGATGTATCCTATAGATGAATAAAATAAATGAATAAAAGTAAATAAATATTGCAAAGGTTTGTAAACCTAATTTAATTTTTTTAAATCGGTAAAAACAAAAAAAAAACGTATTAAAATTTGTCCAGATACATTTCCCAATGCATCATCTCACTTTTTGAATTTCCCCATTGTGGGACTAATAAAGGTAAATCAATCAATTTGCATGAGCCTCTACTAAAATTAAGATGGCTCCGGCTCTATATTGTTACAGATTACAGCCTGCTTCGATAAAACATTCTTTTTCGCTCTTTCTTCTTCGCCTACTTGATGTCTCTCTTGCTCTCTGTGGGTGTGGGTGTGGGTGTGGGTTTGGGTGTGTGTGTGTGTGTTTGCGTGCACGCGCAATCTTTTATGAACCATAGAAAAATGGCCTGTGATTTATTAACCTGAGCCTAGCTAACCTAATGGCACCATTTAAAGTACAACAGGACAAGCATTGCCTCGAGTGCTTTATAACCGTCACTAACAAGACCCATCACTTTCTCTAAACAGACCGACAGAGGGAGAGGGTGAGAGAAAGGGGTATGAGATGAAAAGTGTGCCAGCAGGCTGTCCATCGTAAACCCTTCATTCACTAGTGTGCGGCATCATAAATCACTTCACAAATAGACAAAGTGGAGAGTGGAGGGGGCATGTTTTATTTGACTTGTATCATTATAAGTATGATTCTTTTAGATGTTAAAACCATGATCTGTAGTTGAATATATATTTTAGCTTTGAGTTTTGTTAATGTTTAATAAGTGCTTAATTTATATTACTGTAAATAGACTTTTTACAAACATACTGAGTGTAAGTGCATATAAAACAGTAAGGAAGCATGGTGATGCCAAATACTGAGTTAATTGACACACAGATTACCATTTTACTAATAACACTCAAAAATGTTTTACATTTTTGTTAAAGTTTTTATCAAATTATTGTAAAAGCAATATTTGTAAAGCAATTACAAATATTCTGACATACATACATACACACTTTGTATGTTTATGCATTCATTAATAAAACTAACAAAATATAAGACAAGCTTATTTTTATACATACACAGTTGTTTCTGAAAACAATAGTGAAACTAAATGTCTAACAATAATAAAATGTTAATTATAAATGTTGTGTCCATATTGGTCCACCAAACACTAAGTAAAAATCTGTAACAGCCTACCTATTCTCACACCAGCTAGAACTGGTGCTAGAGCAGCACCCCTCTCTTTATCTATTACTTTTTCTCTTTCTGTGTTAACCATCCTGAGATTTACAAAGTGTGCAAAATGTGCTTCTGTTTGTATCTGTGACCATCTGTGTGTTTGTACCACTGCTGTCACTCTGTCATTACTCTTTCATTGTGTGGGTGGGGGAGTGGGTGTGCATGTATGTGTGTACACAAATAGGAAGGCTAAGAGATGATCTGTGCATTTGAATTCTAGAACATGTACATTCAAATTGCTTGCCCAAATTTATTTGATCCTCTTTTGTCCTTTATTTGTACTGTCTTTATTTAATCCCACAATGGGCCTTTTTAAGTGTGTCAATGAAATGAAACTGTAAACTTTATGACTTATTTCAACTCAATAAAAAATACATACAAAGATTTAATTAAAATAAATTGTTGCAGTTTGCAGTTGCAATTTTTAACAGCTAAAGACACTTATTTCTTTTCTTTTATTGATTTTACTTGAGATATCAGTGAAGAAATTTTATATACTGTATGTTGTATGTTCTTAAGTATTATTATGAAATTTCAACATAATTTACTGTTTTTTACTAGCTGCATCATTTGAAAATCCTACCTAAGGTCAAGTTATATACTATATAAATATTTTATATATTGTGCTATGAAGCTTATTGAAATAATAATAGAATGGAAATGTGAAATCTTTTTTTTGCAGGTATGTAAAAAATTTATTATTAATATTAAACCCTGCATATTTTACCAACCAAATAATTAAATAGTATAAATTGACAAAAATTCTGATTTTTTTCAATCATACAGCTACAGTAGTACTTAAGGGGGAAAATGTCATATTATTCGAATAAATTCATAGTGATATTACAGGAATAATTTAATGTTTCTAAAAGAAAGAGAAGTCTTAGAAATGCAAATAAATAAAATAAAAAATAAAAGCAATTTCCAAACTCTGTGCCAGATTAGAGCACAATGGTAAAGTGAAGCTTTAGTAATATTACTAAAAAAGTAATCATTTTTATTACCATATTTCTAATATTTCTTGGAATGCAACAAAAGAGTTTTTAAACTTTATATACTGTAATTTAATTATCTTAAATGAGTTAATTTTAAAAAAGGCCTGTGCTGTGATGTATGTAGCAAATTTGTCACCAACATGCAACTATATATATATATATAGTACTTTGGGGCTGCACTGCTATGTTACATTCTTACAATATATTGTAACAAATTATAGTATCTATTATATATATTATATATAATAGTATCAAATAGAATAGTTTCATGAAGTTTTATAAAGAAACATAAAAAAATGTCAATATGATTTTAATACAATGTACATTATTAACAAGTTTAATAAGCCTTAAAAAGTACACACACACACACACACACACACACAACATACACACACCACTCTGTCGTTAATCATTAGAAAACGAGACAGTGGTTCAATGGCCACCATGGCTGGCTGCTTTGTCCTGTTTGACCTATAGGTCAACAAGTGAGTGAGTGACAGAACACTCCGGCTCCATCCAGAAAACAATAGCGGGACGTGAGGTTTCCTTTGTAACTACTCTCGCCTTTATAACCCTTTACTCACTCCACGGGCCCACAAACGCACAGTGCAGTGTCACTGTCAGAGCGCACAGAATGGACACATGGCACAGGGCCAGTCACAGATGGGCCCCAGACTCAGTTTATGTGTTGGTTGTCACGGCAAGAGAGCACAAGCCGAGCTAAAAGGATGAAACAAAGCCCGGGGATGGGACTCGTGTCTAAGAGATGGAGGGGAAGATTATACTGGATGGGCAAGGCGAACGTGAGAGTCGAACAGAGCCCCACAACAATAGACGCTCTACTTTTCAGAAGCAAACTGTTCGAAAGTGTGACAAGGACAATGGAAAACACACTTCACAAAAAAAGCATGGGTGTTAGAGGGTAATGAGTATTGCCATGAGGTTATACAAACAGCTCCAAATTAAAAAAAAATCACATTAAGGCTGGTTTTTAGACAATTAGCACTTCATTATGAAAACAAAACTGAATTGTATCCTGACAATAATTTAACAACCTACATCTACAGACATGATTGGCTCTCATTCCAAGTATGATATTTTCTCAGTCCTTATAAAACCTATTGCAATTGGCAATATTATTTCTTAACATCCAATGATGTTTAACACTTATATGACTCCAAAGTTCAAGAACAGTTATGTATAAGCATTTCCCAAGTCTAACCTGATTCTGTCCACACAAATATAGTTAATATAGACATAGTTGGATGAGCGATGTAACATAATTGGTCTGTACAAAAGCTTAAACTTAATCCAATACAAACTGCTTTGGCATATTCTGTAAAGTTTTCCAGCCAAACTGTCATGTCCAAGCGCCTGAGATCATCATCTTTGTGCATAAATAACACAGACATCACTTTCTACAAAAGGGAAAGATGTTATAGCACAAAACACGTCAGTTCTTTAATTATTTGAATAGGTTCCTTAAACAAAGACAATGAGGTATTTACATTTCTGAATCTTCAGTATCCAAACTCAGAATAATAAGGAACTTTTCTGAATTCTAAAGCAGCTAAAGTCTTTAATGTATTTAAGTTTAAGTATTACTTGTAGGGGCTGGCCACATAATAAATAGTAAAAACATTTTAGCTGAATTGTGCACATGAAAGCGACATTTTTGGGGGCCGAAAAAAAGATTCCAGAGTGGAGACTCTGAATGTCCTTTGCCCTATGCCCCTATTTGTTTTCATATAGTGTATAGCCCCCTTTGATTTTTATAATGTTCCATAACCTTTTGGTAATTCATCACTCTGGTTCAGCCTATCCACAGCCTGTTCAGCTGCTGGAAGAATTAAATATGAAAACAAGTTTATAGGGGATCGTAAATGAAGCAGGCAGGGAAACAGAAGCCTTTAATGCATTGTCCATCTGGAGGGAGAGAAAGAAAAAGAGGGAGAGAGAGAGAGAGCGAGAGAGAGAGAGACTAAGCGGACAGCAAGCATGTTATAAAACCGATATAAGAAGAATAACTTTAAGGGCAAGAGGTTGAAAATACAGACCTATGTTATATTACAGATCTACAACAACATTATTCACTATTTTTTTAATGATAAGGCTTTTTAATTGAGTAAACTGATTCTTTTAAACAATATAAACAATTTTAGATTTTTATTCCATTAAAAATGGTGATTGTGACTTTAATCCCATGAACACAATGTTAAGGTATGCTGGTCTATCACAAGAACCTATTCTATTTCACGCTGGGGTTAAACAGGTCTGTAATCACCTGCAGGATAGAAACACAGACTAATATATTCATACATAGGTACTTTTTTCAGTATTTTTAGTTTGTTTGAGTTAAATGTCTTTGGAATTTGAGACTAAATAAAGAAAACTTAGACTCTTTTTGAAAGAAGTAACTTTGTATCATCATTGTTTAGTGGGAATAATTTATGTACAGCTCTCTTAAGATCCTGCCAAAATATCAGAATGGGGTTGGACTTTGACTTGGCCATCTTAACAATTTGCTTTGAGAATCATTGTTCTCCTGCATGACCCAGTATTGTTAAAGCCTGAGCTGCTGGACAGATGGCCACACATTTGGTTGAAAAATATTCTAGTATAAAGAGAAGATGTTTTAGTGACTACCAGTTTCACAGGTTGCATGACTGCCAGTCATTATTACCATTATATCTTACAAATAGAATGAGCAATCAGGAACAGGGCATCTATGATTATAATGTATCTCCAACTTGGTCCGCCTAACATCTGTTGTTTGTTCATTTGAAAGTTTTTTCTTTTTGAGAAAAGGATTTTGCAACTAGTGACCGTTTTATTTAAACAGTGGTTGCATAGACAAGTTGTCTTGTTGTGCTTTTATTAACTTAAACGTAAAAAAGGTCACAAAAAGGTCAGGTAATGCTGATTTTGAGTAATTATCTCTATGAAATAAACAGTATGACCTAATAATATAATGGCGTTAAAACTTGTTCCTGGGAGAATTGGCATCTGTAAGGGTTCTCCTGTGGAACGATAAAGGATCAGTTTGTCTGGAAATGCCCTTACAATCTTCTCAGATGTTTAAGAATGATTTCTTAAATATGTCATATAATTAACTTGATGTCATTTTGCTGTTTTGGGGAAAATTATTATTGAAATCTGCTGTTATACAGTCTCATCTTAAGTTTTTTGTCATTTTTATAGATGTTTTATTAAAATCTCAATGATTTTCATATGATTATTGTTGTTTCATTTGTTCGCAAAGATTACATTTTTTTGTTTGTTTTTAGATGTTTGAAAAGGTTGAAATCACATTTAAAATGTTGATTTATTTTATTTAAAAGAATTTTGCCTGTGTACAGCTATGCTATCATTTAAAATATACTATAAAACCTATATAGAAATACATATATACAGTACATATATATATATATATATATATATATATATATATATATATATATATATATATATATATATATATATATATATATATATATATATATATATATATATACAGTTGTGATCAAATTTATTCAACCCCCAATGCTGCGAAGGGTTTTATGGAATTCAGTGCACATTTGTAATTGTGTTCATAATGAAATCTTACAAGGACTTGTTAAAGAACTAAATGCAACTAAGATAGCATCAATTGTTTTTGTCATAAAGTATTAAATGGCCTTTTTGTGATTTCTTCATTGACACAATTATTCAACCCCTTTACAACTACCACTCATAAGAACAGAGGTTCATTCCAGTGTTTTCAATCAGGTATTGAAAACACCTGTGGATGTCAACGAGCAGCAATCAAGCATGATAAGCACCAATTAGGCAGATTTAAAAGGACTGTGATACTCAGCTCCTTCTAGACATCTACTGGTGTGTTTACAAGCATGGTGAAGGCAAGAGAATGGTCCCAGAAGACAAGAGAAGAGGTTATTGCTCTTCACAAGAATGGCAATGGATATAAAAAGATTGCGAAGTTGTTAAATATTCCAAGAGACACAATCGGAAGTATCATTCGCAAGTTCAAGTTAAAGGGCACAGTGGAAACGTTACCTGGTCGTGGCAGAAAGAAGATCCTGACCGCGACTGCTGTGCGCTACCTGAAGCGTAATGTGGAGAAAAATCCCCGCGTGACTGCTAAGGAACTGAAAAAAGACCTGTCAGATGTGGGCACTGAAGTTTCAGCTCAGACAATAAGGCGCGCACTGCATAACGAAGACCTCCATGCCAGAACTCCCAGGCGCACCCCCTTGCTGACTCCAAAGAACAAGAAAAGTCGACTGCAGTATGCCAAAAGTCATGTGGACAAGCCACAAAGGTTTTGGGACAGTGTACTGTGGTCAGATGAAACAAAATTAGAACTGTTTGGGACAATAGACCAGCTCTATGTTTGGAGGAGGAAGAACCAGGCTTATGAACAAAAGAACACCTTGCCTACTGTGAAGCATGGCGGGGTGTCAATTATGCTTTGGGGCTGTTTTGCTTCTAATGGTACAGGAAAGCTTCAACGTGTGCAGGGTACCATGAATTCCCTTCAGTACCAGGAGATCTTGGAGGAAAATGTGATGGAGTCAGTCACAAACCTGCGGCTTGGGAGACGTTGGACCTTCCAACAGGACAATGATCCGAAGCACACATCCAAGTCCACTAGAGCATGGTTGAACATGAAAGGCTGGAACATTCTAGAGTGGCCATCGCAATCACCAGACTTAAATCCAATTGAGAACCTCTGGTGGGACCTAAAGAAGGCAGTTGCAGTGCGCAAGCCTAAGAATGTGACTGAACTGGAGGCTTTTGCCCATGAAGAATGGGCTAAGATACCCATAGGTCGCTGCAAGACACTTGTGTCAAGCTATGCTTCACGCTTGAAAGCTGTCATAACTGGAAAAGGATGTTGTACTAAGTACTAAAAAATAATGTCACTAGGGGGTTGAATAAAACTGATAATGATGTGAGCACAGTAAAGACATTTGTGGTTATTCCATCATAAATATTATGTTATATTTGTCTAATTTATAAGTGCCTCTTTGATATAATTGTAAATAAGATGACTGAAATGATCCAAATCAATGTCAAACTGGCCAAAACACTTTATTTCAGTGGGGGTTGAATAAATTTGATCACAACTGTATAATTTTATATACATCAATTTGCAAGTGGTGTGTGTTCATGTGTTTTATTTTAAAACTCTGCCTAGTGTCAATGATTACCTGTTAGTGGAGGTCAACAGGGTCACAGTTCTGTAAAAGAGAGAGTTTAAAAATAGCTCAGTACGATGCATGACTAATGTGAAGGTGGGGTTGGAAGTAAATGCTGCAATCATTCGACTTTCCTCTTTCTGTTTCTCTTTTTTAATGAAACTACAGAACAAAAAATGGGAAGCAAATGGTTGTGAATAAGGTCAGCATGCAAACAATGGCAGGGGAATGAGGGGGGAAATCAAGTCTGTTTGCATATGCTAATTTTATAGAGCACCAATTAAGGACACTTGTTTTACAACGCTCTTTATGAGAACACAAAAAAGGTTGCAGCCGTGGCAGCAGCCTCCTCCCAGACCTCCTGACTTTTTGCAGTGTGGAAAGAAGGCAATGTATGTATGTCCTACTTTTCACATGTTTATCATGTCCATTATTGCTAGAAACAGAATGAGAGAAAAAGGGTTTATATACTGTTAAATACTCTGGTAATAGAATATTTTTTTTCATAAAATGTATATTTTCACTTTCAGTTTATTAAAGGCAGTACCAATATTGTAGCATGTACAGTTACGGTTTAGAAAAATATGCTGAGGCAGCATTTGCATTTGGGATGTGGGGTTGGTGTGCCAGCTGGTTCCAAAAAATTGTGACGCTAGCTCTCAAACAAAAATTTATCGGCCTTAATAACCTATTCACTATTTGTTTACCAAATATCTTATTACCATGATTTGTTTACTATGACCCAATTATGATGGAAAAGGGAAAAAAATAATAAATCCATTTATACATAGTCATACATAGTTATACATAGCGTTTTTTAAAGTCATTAACATCACTCTTACAAAACAAGTAAACTTTTGGAGGTTATGGAGGAAGATGTGACTGTGCTAAAAGTGACTCCAAAGGTCACAGGGGGTTGTATGGGTATTCACATCTTAAGGGAAATAGGTGAGCTGGCATTGTAATGCAGCCCCTCCTCAAGTGACAAACCTTTTGATACAGTGAAACTTCTCAGAGGTCAAAAGCACACTCCCCCAAAATCAACGACTGTGGTGGGCATTTTGTCTTTTAAAAAAACAAAGCACCGAAAGGAATGGTGAGCTGAGAACTACAAGATGGGAATAAGAAATGACAATAGGAAGGTTTGGTACTTAAAACAAACACAACAGGAAAAGATGAGAGGTGCAAATGACTTGGATCAGTTGGAAGCACATGTATGAGACCAAAACCAAAAGCAAGCATTTTTCTAAAAACAACAAAAGTAAATTTAATACACTGTAATCATACAGAATTTTACATTAAAATATTACTAAACAAGAAACTAAAGTATCTTTAGGGTATCACCACATCTTCCATCACCATAACTTGCTGAGAGGCGAAAGTGCTAACCACCAAGCCACCATGCCCTGGCATCAATTAGTATTTTAACAAATACAAGCAAAACATTTTTAAAAAAAACACATCTATATTGTGTTAAATTACTTTATCCTAAATGAATTCTGCTTGTGAAGTATAAAATTAGTAGAAAATGGGCAATTTTTACAAAGAAAATAAAATTAATTATGAGTAATTAGTTCATTAATTGGTCATTTTTTAATTGATTAATGTGTTGTCATCAACACTTTTGTCATCAAAAGCAAAGTTTCAGCTTAAGCAGATAAGGGGAAGTAGGTAAAATAGCATTTGCAAACTTTTTACCAGACACACAGACAAACAGATGAAGCTAATATAGGGGTGCTAATAATAATTTTAAAAATTCTCATAGAAAATTCCATTAAGCTTGAATTTTAAACAACATACTGTATTATACAATACAAATCTGGTGATCAACAAAGATCTAAAGTGCAAGGTGTGTTTTTTGGGCAGTGCAAACTCCTGAATGGTAATCAGTCTAATCTAGTAAGGGCAGAAAGGAGACCAAAGCCAGTGCAATGTGTCTTCCATAATGTTAATTGCTTTTAAATAAGTCACAAAGTTAAAACTTCCTTAATGTATTTAAATTGATGGAACACATTTTATTATTTAAAGTGAATATGATCCTTGAGGGAAAATACATAACTTTACTTATTAATAGTATTTCTTTATAAATCCTCTACTTTGGTGATCGGGTCGGCACGGTGGCTTAGTGGTTAGCACGTTCGCCTCTCAGCGCTAGGGATTCCCGGTTCAATTCCCCATCTGGGTGGAGTTTCCATGTTCTCCCCGTGTCTGCGTGGGTTTCCTCCCACAGTCCAAAAACATGGATCAAGTCAATTGAGTTCTCCAAATTGCCCCATGTAGAGTGTGTGCCCAGCGATGGATTGGCGCCCTGTCCTGGGTCTGTCTGCCCAGCGCCCGAGACGTTCTCCCCTGGATGGGCATGGGGAACCCACCGCGACCCTAATAGAAGATAAAGCGGGAGATAATGTATGTATGTATGTACTTTGGTGATGAAAACAACATATACAGTATTCTATTAGCAGGCCCCATTTGATAGTTACTGGTTCTCTGCCTCCCTCTGGTGGCCGATGGAGTCAGGGTCTGTTATTAAAGCAAGTGGAAATGAAAACCTATTCCATAATAGGATCTTTCTTAATAAATGAATTTTTAAAGCTAAAATAGAATTCTGAACAATCATAATCATAATTCTGAACAATCGAATATTTTTCGGTGGCCCACCCAGCACTGAAGAATTGCCACCCTATTTCAATAACCTGATCATGACAGGCTTCCATTGGGACAAAAAGATAATTTCCAAACAAGGTATTTTGTAATGAAATGTTTTTTTTAACAGCACAACTGAGTCCATTCATAAGTATATATGAATGTTAAGTATATATAAGGTGACAGACTATTAATGATTCATGATTAACAAATTACCTTTTCATCCATCCAACCATCATCCATCATACTATCCATCCATCTATCGCTGGGCATACACTCAGTCAGACAGACACATACACAAACTCACTCTATATGGGGCAATGTGAAGAATTTAATTTACCTTAATCCATGTTTTTGGACTGCGGGTGAACCCGGAGAACCCGGAGGAAACACGGGGAGAACATGGAAACTCCACCCAGATTGGGAGTCGAACCGGGAATCCCTAACGCTGAGAGGTGAACATGCTAACCACTAAACCCCTGTGCCACCCACATATACAGTCATATGCAAAAGTTTGGGCACGCCTATTAATCTTAATCATTTTTAGTTCTAAATATTTGGGTGTTTGCAACAGCCATTTCAGTTTGATATATCTAATAACTGTTGGACACAGTAATATTTCAGGATTGAAATGAGATTTATTGTACTAACAGAAAATGTGCAATATGCATTAAACCAAAATTTGACAGGTGCAAAAGTATGGGTATCCTTAACATTTTATAGATTTGAATACTCCTAACTACTTTTTACTGACTTACTGAAGCAAAAAATTGGTTTGGTAACCTCATTGAGCTTTGAACTCCGTAGCCAGGTGTATCCAATCATGAGTAAAGGTATTTAAGGTGGCTAATTGCAAGTTGTTCTCCTATTTGAATCTCTTCTGAAGAGTGGCATCATGGGCTCCTCAAAACAACTCTCAAATGATCTGAAAACAAAAATTGCTCAACAAAGTTGTTCAGGGGAAGGATACAAAAAGTTGTCTGAGATTTAACCTGTCAGTTTCCACTGTGAGGAACATAGTAAGGAAATGGAAGACCACAGGGACAGTTCTTGTTAAGCCCAGAAGTGGCAGGCCAAGAAAAATATCAGAAAGGCAGAGGAGAAGAATGGTGAGAACAGTTAAGGACAATCCACAGACCACATACAAAGAGCTGCAGCATCATTTTGCTGCAAATGGTGTCACTGTGCATCGGTCAACAATACAGCACACTTTGCACAAGGAGAAGCTGTATGGGAGAGTGATGCGAAAGAAGCCGTTTCTGCAAGCACGCCACAAACAGAGTCGTCTGTGGTATGCAAAAGCACATTTGGACAAGCCAGCTTCTTTTTGGACTGATGAAACAAAGATTGAGTTGTTTGGTCATACAAAAAGGTGTTATGCATGGCGTCAAAAAAACAGCATTCCAAGAAAAACACATGCTACCCACTGTAAAATTTGGTGGAGGTTCCATCATGCTTTGGGTCTGTGTGGCCAATGCCGGCACCGGGAATCTTGTTAAAGTTGAGGGTCGCATGGATTCCACTCAGTATCAGCAGATTCTTGAGAATAATGTTCAAGAATCAGTGACGAAGTTGAAGTTGGGGGGGACGCCGGGGATGGATATTTCAGCAAGACAATGATCCAAAACACCGCTCCAAATCTACTCAGGCATCCGTGCAGAGGAACAATTACAAAATATTCTGGAATGGCCATCCCAGTCCCCAGACCTGAATATCATTGAACATCTGTGGGATGATTTGAAGCGGGCTGTCCATGCTCGGCGACCATCAAACTTAACTGAACTGGAATTGTTTTGTAAAGAGGAATGGTCCAAAATACCTTCATCCAGGATCCAGGAACTGATTAAAAGCTACAGGAAGCAACTAGAGGCTGTTATTTTTGCAAAAGGAGGATCAACTAAATATTTATGTCACTTCTCTGTTGAGGTGCCCATACTTTTGCACCTGTCAAATTTTGGTTTAATGCATATTGCACATTTTCTGTTAGTACAATAAACCTCATTTCAATCCTGAAATATTACTGTGTCCATCAGTTATTAGATATATCAAACTGAAATGTTGCAAACACCCAAATATTTAGAACTAAAAATGATTAAGATTAATAGGGGTGCCCAAATTTTTGCATATGACTGTATATGGCGACTTACAAGGTGAGTCCAAAGCAACTTACAAGGTGAGCACAGGGTTAATAACAACACACCTCACAACACCCCTGGAGTAATGAGGGTTAAGGGTCTTGCTCAAGAACCCACATTGGTAACTTCAGTGGACCTGGGATTTAAAAACCTCATCCACTGATATACATATATAGTGCCAATTCATCACTAGGCACTCATTCAAAAAACACACACTATATAGGGGCAATTTAAAGTGGCCAATTCACCTATAATCCATGTTTTAGACTGTGGGAGGAAACTGGAAAACCCTGGAGAAAAGCCAGGAGAATATGGAAACCACACCCAGGCTACCCAGGCTTAGTAGTTAGCACATTTGCCTATCAAAGTAATAAAGGTAAATTAAATTGAGTTCAACTGATTTTAAAAGTTTGACAATTTAAGGATGTTTCTGTTTATCAAATCAGTCAACGTTTAATGTGGTTTGATAGTTTATTGGTAAAAGAGCATGGATTTTGAAATGTTAGTATAAAGACCACCCCAGAATTTGCAGCAAAAGACATTTATTAAATGTGACGAAAATAAAGAAAAGGTTTTTTTTCTTATTTTCTATAAAACTGTTTACCTTCTGAGATTCTTACACACAATTTATTCAGAATGGTTCAACAAAGACAAAACGAAGCCAAAAGTCAAATGTCTTTTTTTGTGGTGAGCAAAAAAGCTCAAAATACACAATGCATTAAAGGTTGAGGTTGTTATGAGAGTTAAGAAAAGTCCCATCCAGTTAAAGTACTCAAAGTGCTCCGTGAGTGTGTATATGTGTTTGCTATTTTATAATTGCACCGTAATACTACCCAGGGATCACAAAAAGCTGGTTACAGTAGCTTAAAGTTTTACATTAGCAGCTATTGAGTTAACAAGCAACGCAAGTAAACACTCAAGTTTTAAATAATTAAATTAACCCATTAATACATGAAGTGGGACCAGGCTCAAAATTAGTGCAGTTTCATTTGATCAGTTGTGATACCCAATCATATTAATTAATCTGAAGTATTTTAATAATGTCAAAAAGCATGTCATCAAAACATTTGAAGCTGTACCTCAGCTTCTATCGATCTAATGAAACTATTGGTTGTTGGTTTGAAACCATTTCAACCTCAGACACCAAATATTTTATTTCCAATCATTAGGATATATTTCCTGTATCATGTGTTATGTTTACAAAACCAAGCCCCTATACAGTATATCAATCTCCCTACAAATCATTGTTCGACTTACACTACCAGGGAAGCAGATTTTTTGGGATCATGTACCATGCATGGTTCTTGTCATGTGCACTAATAAGGGATTCTGAATTTCACATCCTTCTCAGATGATTTCTTGAAAGGTTGGGGAAATTATAAAATAAAAAAGTGTTCTCATATGTTTTGGCCTTTGCCCAGTTTTAGGAGGTGATCAATTAATTAACATTTAAAAAATTATATTATACCTATATCACCTTGTATAATGAGCCACAATCTTATGTGCGATATTAACAAGCAAACACACTTTGCAAATAGCTTTTATAAGATAACAGAAAATGGAAGTTAGTCCAAGTTAGCATTGAATTCTTCACACTACAGACTGATTTTAAGATTAATCATATGCCTTCTCTAGATCATTGCAGCTGTTCAGGAGAATAGAAGGACTAGAAGGCATGCTGTGAACTGTCCTGTGTCTCAGCCTTGTCTTCTCAATCATTTTTCATTCTGAAAAACAAAAGTTTGCAAAAATAAACAAATTAATGAAATTTTAAATTTTATAAAACTGATGATACAACTGATGAGACCGGAACATATAAAATAATGCAAGTGCTACAAATGTAAAGTAAGTATGTGTGTGTTGGAATCTGGAATTTGAATATTATTTATGAGAAGACTGTGGACAAATGTGGACAAAAAAAGAACATTTTCTGGTTTTGATTGCTCATCTTTTTTTCCATGATACCGAAATTCCCTTTGCACACATCTATCAGCTTCGAAAAACATCCCAGTCTCAAACATGTAGATATAGATAAGACATGAATGTGTCTTTAAGCTCTCCACCAACCATTCGGCAGGTCCCAGCAGGTACGAAATATAAAATATAAAATTAAACTTTTCCTGTGGTCAGTGAGCTGGGACATTCTCACATTCTCACAGAACGGCATCTGTGATGCTTAAGTGAGCAGGGAGCGAGTGCAACTGGCCCTTAACTTCTGCATATGGCCAGCAAGATTTATTATCTTAATAAATGCCGCCTGCTCTTCCTTTTTGGCAGGAAACGCATGAATCCCTCTCCCTCTATTTGCCCTGCTCCCTCATTCACATATGCAGTAGCCAAAGGGAAATAAATGAGAAACTTTTGCCATGGCACAGAGATGAAAACCCACTCTTTCGTGCTAATGGGAACTTTCCACCATTGTTTCCCAACCTCTTTGAGCCACGGCAGATAATATATCACAGAAAGACTATTTCATAAAATGTAATGAAGATCTAAATTTACTTAATATACTTACTCTGGGCCTGTTGGGGTGAATACAATGATGATATTCTTGCAGGGATTAAATAAAAACATACAAAGTCGTGAAATTGGACTATCCTCTAGTGGAAGAGAATGTAATTGTTCTGCCTGTCACTACACGTTGCTTGATTAAAGTACCAATAATACCAAATACCAAAAAGAATCTATTGCTGCTGCCATGATTTGCTTCTTAAAAAGGCAGTTTAGAAAATAATAAATAATGAGTAATCACACCAGAACAGCAAGGGGGAAACTTGGGATAAATTGCCCAAATTTTTAGCGCATGTCCCTGTTTCCATATTTCCCTCCCAGATTCTGCATGTTTGTCATTTATTTCCTTAACCCTTTGGCCAATGCATATGTGAATTAGGGAGCAGGGCACATAGAGCTGCCATTCAGTTGTTCACTAGAGGGAGAGCGCTAGAATTCACACATGTTTCCTGCCAAAAAGGAAGAGCAGACAGCATTCATTAAGATAATTAATTTTGCTGGCCATATGCAGAAGCTGAGGGCCAGTTGCACTCACTCCACACTCGCTTAAGCATCACAGATGCTGTTTCGTCAGACTTTGACTATATTTATTTCCATGATAGAAGAATGAAGTGAAGCACATCTAAGTGTACTTGATTAATTTCTGCAGATTCTCATTATTAAGTTGGTGTAGGAAGCTGTGGATGCTATGTGTGTAGCATATGATGTCACAACCCTTGAAAAAAGCAAAAGGAGGAGCAATAGTGAAGAGGTCATCTTCACCATAACACCACCACTTCTGCAGACCACGAACAAAAGCATTTAACATTGCTGCTAGAAAGGTGGGATCATAGTTGACACTGTTGTGAACCTAACCTTCCCACATATTGGCATTTGGAAAGAAAACAAATTGGATGAATTGTGCACATAACAGATAAATAAATAATAGATACATATTATTAAAGTTGGCTCCTATTTTTAAAAATCTATCACAGTCATCTCAGTTAACACCAGAAGAGAACAGTAACTCCTAAATGAATTTATTGTCACGTGATTTATTGTCACGACTGAATTTATTGTAATCGCACCAGAACAGCAAGGGGAAAAACCTGGACATTTCCAGGAAAAATATCCCAAATTTTCAACGTACAGTATGTCCATATTTTTATATTTAGCTCTTAGTGCTTATAATTCCTGAACTGTTTTGGTCATTGCATTTGCTCCGAATTTAAAAAATCTATCACAATCGTCTCAGTGAACACCAGAAGAGAACATTAATTCATTCATTGTCTCCTGCTTAATTCTTTTCTAGGGTCACGTGAGGATGGGGGGTTCCCCATGCCCATCCAGGGGAGAACGTTTCACGTGCTGGGCAGATGCACCCAGGACAGGGCACTAATTTATCACTCACTCACACAGACACACACTACATGGGGCAATTCAGAACATTAAATTGACCTTGATCCATGTTTTTGGACTGTGGGTGGAAACAGGAGAACCCAGATGAAACCCATGTGAACACAGGAAGAACATGGAAACTCCACCCAGATTGGGAATCGAACCTGGAATTCCTAGCGCTGAGAGACTGTACTAACCACTAAGCCACTGTGCTTTTATCCAAAGTGACTTACAAGAACAGAACAGTAACTCCTAAACTATTTTTCTACAATGACTCACTTCATCATTGATTTTCTCTTTTTATTTATCACATAAATTATCACTTGTTGCTGCTGCCATGATTTGCTTCTTAGAAAGGCTTTTCAGAAAAGACGAAATTCATCATTGATTTACTCTTTTTATGTATCACCTAAATGGTCTCTATCCAGTGCTTCTGTCTCACTGTTTGGTGATGGGGTCTGTCTGTCCGTCATCTCTCCATCAGAAGCCCCATCCTCCATTCCTCCATGTTCTCTGTCTCCAGGAAACGGACTAGATGACATCATATTTTCGTGAGGTTCTTCATTCTAGGAAGAAAAATGAGAAGAGACAAATAATCACTCTAAATAAGCCTGAAGCTTGCCTGAACTCTTTACATGCACACACTAACATGAAAACGTAAGTACTACCTGATACATGTTATTCAGTTCTGCTTCATCCTGGTTAAATTCTTCCTCATGCACAATTTCAGCTGCCCTCTGTTAAATGGAAAATACAAAATATTGTAAAAAATATATTTTTATTTTACAAATAAACCTTTTTAGACACTTTGGATGGTCCATTTTGTATTGTGATCATTGGCAACTTTTGATTTCTATTAAGTCTAGAATAAAACGACAACAATCTGTAAGGACACAAATCAGCTGGCTACTTCAAAATTCTGCTTTGTACAGCTGCCAAGTGTTTATTAATAATTTATGTATAAGACCTGTGGAAAATATTAATTCTACTTTGAAATTTTGTACACTTATATTCTATAAGGATGTTCGGTGATGATGGCAACTTTCAATTTTAATTTTCAAAATAACACAGTATGCTTTTTTTCTTGTAGTTTATTGGTTCTTAATGCCAAAATATTGGATTTTAGAAAAAAGATAGTTTTGTGACATGTCTCTGTGTTTTTTTTTTTTTTTTTTTTTTTTTTTTTAATAATACAATTAAAAGAACATCCTCTGAAAGGGGTGATTCCATAATCTTTGCCAGAGGTTGTACAAGTGTCCTGATCGCAGATGCATTTTTCCTGAGAACACCGAATTATTAAAGCTTTTGTGCATTATTTGGAACTGGATTTAGGGATCAGGTATAAGCATGGAAGATATTAAATCAGTCCCATGGAGTACCTGGTCTATCGGAAGTTCAGTAGCTGTACAGTCATCCTCAGCCACCTCTTCAGCTCCCTGTACCTCCTCTCTTTTCCTTGCTACTCCTTTGAACACACTTGGTTGGCCTACAAAAGACACATATACCAGTATTACATATATTGCTCATGCATGGACAACAACCCTTAACCTTATATAGAACAGATGCATGTGAGAACACAAATGTCCATTCGGGGTGTACCAGATATTATTGCAATGTCTACTGTAATGTCATTACTTATTGTACTTATTGTAAAAGGTACTGTATAAATGACTAAACTTAATCTGACAAATAAGGGAAGCATGGTGGCATGGAGCATAAGGGGAGCATGGTTGGCATGTTTGAATCCCAATCTGGGTGGATTTTCCATGTTCTCCCCATGTACACGTGGGATTCCGCCGTGTTCTCTGGTTTCCTCCCACAGTTTAAAAACAGGGTAATTTGGAAAGTCCATCCATCCATTATCTTCTGCTTCATCCTCTACTAGGGTCATTGGGCGGTTTCCAATGCCCATCCAAGGGAGAAAGTTTTGGGTGCTGAGCAGATACATCCAGGACAGGGTGCCAATCTATCGTTGGGCACACACTCACTCACTCACACAGACACACTCTATTTGGGGTCATTTGAAGAACTCAATTGACCTTGATCCATGTTTTTGGACTGTAGGAGGAAACCGGAGAACCCAGAGAACATGGAAACTTCACCCAGATTG
Organism: Corydoras sp. C115; assembly: GCA_019802505.1. Taxonomy (NCBI): domain Eukaryota; kingdom Metazoa; phylum Chordata; class Actinopteri; order Siluriformes; family Callichthyidae; genus Corydoras; species Corydoras sp. C115. The sequence continues at coordinate 3,811,985 of JAFMOC010000025.1, forward strand.
GGATTCGAACCGGGAATCCCTAGCACTGAGAGGCGAACGTGCTAACCACTAAGCCACCACTAAGCAGGTAATTTAAAAGTAATTTATTTATTTCATTATAAGTGAGTGCGCCCAGCGATAGATTGGCAACCTGTCGTGGGTGTATCAGCGCCCAAAACATTCTCCCCTAACTGGGCATGGGGAACCCCCGTGACCCTAATAGAGGATTTAGCAGAAGACAATGTATAAATCTGACAAATAAGTATACTACCCTGGAATTGGTTCCACCAATTCAGCACTTCAGTCAGAATGTATAGTGAGCATTGTGAAGCTCAAGATGCTGGGGCACATGGGTATTTACAGGCAGGGGTTTAGGTTGCCCACTCAGCCTCGGCAAGTGACTCACACATTATGAATAGTGGCTTTTAGTGATTTGTCCAAATTTAGAGCCCAAAAGCTCGGTGAGGAAGTTTTTAGGACTGATTTAGGTGAATAGACTGTTTTTTACTAAATGGGAATGTCAGTGCTCTAAGTCAACAAGAGAGGCAGTCAACACACCCGTCATGTATTTTGCTAATTGTGTCTGTGCAGTATATTAAATGTATGTGTCTGAAATAATAATTGTTTAAATGAAATCCACTTTAAAATGCAAGTTTTTAAAATGCGAGTTTTGGTACAAATCATTTTTGTGCTGCAATAAAAGCCTGTTCTTGTGTACATTGCACACCTAACTCCTGTGTCATCAAGGCCACTGTTTGATATAATTATAAAAAATATAGGGTCAGTCTGAAACGATAGGATGTAATAGCTCAACAAAACATGGCAATGAAATTACAGATTCATGAATTAACCTGTGGTTCTTGCTGGAACCCGGTATGTAATTCCCGGTTTGGGACCTCGGACAGGTTTGGCATAAAATACTGAACTCTCCTGTCTTTCGATTCCTCCTTGTCTTCTCCTGTGCAGAGACTGAGATGGATGCACTCCTTCAGCTTCATCACCTGTGGACCTTACACGCCTGGCATCCCTCTGAGAAACACAAAAAACTATTTGATACTAAAACCATATTTACAACATTAATAGGTCTTATTAATTACTCAGCGATTGGTATTAAGTATATGAAGGAATACAAACAGAACACCAGCTCAAAGTTCAGTAAATATTGGTATGTGGTGACTGGGGGTAGGCGAGGATTGCAGAATAGACGAATGACGGTTAAAGTCAGGTTGTCAGCCTGACCTGAACCAAACATACGCCTCTAAAATGTGCACGTTCAGCACGTCCATTCCAGGAACTGAGACATCAGACCTGGTAAATGAGGCTCAATAGCGCCAAATTGTCAACAACCCCCAAAACAAAGGGCAGTATGATCACCTTTCAGATGCCCTCGACCTAGCTGCTCTAGGAGAAAAGCAGAAATAGGAACTTCTGGACTCTGGCTGGGAGATGTGTTTGCTGTTGTGCGAAAGTCAGAGTCGACCGTGGTCTTGGGCTTGTCTTGGAAGAATACACTGCTTTAGCTTGGTTTGTCTTAAATAATCCGCTTGTTTCGAGTATCTACCAAAGTGTCTGCATCGTGGTTTTTCGACTCCTCCAGAAAAAGGTTCATCGTGGAAAGTGAGATTGGTAGCAGCAGGATGGTTGGAGACGGCGTGGACTACAATGCAGAGAATTGATCCCATTGAATAAAGGGATGATTCCAATGATAAGACTTACGCGGTACTCACAGGCCGGCCAATAAAGTAAGGACCTGTCGATCCTATTTAGATTAATAACGATTATATGTAGATGTGAGTATTGCATAAGACCAAGTTGGAATGTGAATTAAATGAATGCAATTGGAATTGTAAATTGAATTTAAGTTGTTTTGAGTTGAAGTGTGTTCTTCCAAGGCTTTGTGGCTTTGTGTATTGTGTTGTATTGTGTTGTGTTGTATTGCATAATATTGGAAGATTGTTCTGTTGTATAGGGTTTTGGAAAGCCCCTTATTTCCAGTGTGGGGTATTATCAGTGATTCAGTAAGTATTAAAAAAATATTACAAGACAATTTCAAGCTTTGTGGGGTTTTTATTTGACCAATAAGGCTTTGATACACCTATGTGGCACCATCCAAATGCATTTTACCTCAGGTGAGTCTAGGAGAGCAGAGTCACTATGGCTATCATGTGCAAAGGTTTTTCTGTTCTGAAAGTCATAAAAATATTCCAAACAAAATAAATACGTAATGGTAGTAATTTTGTATTAATTTCTTTTATTTTATTAATAACTCTTGTATAAATAATAAACCTAAGGTCTGTCTTACATCAGGTCTTCTGTGTATGCCCCGATCTGCAACATAATGCCTAGAAAACAATTCAATCATTATATATTGTATTTATAATACACAGTTGTATTTAAAAAGTTTGTTCAGCCCAATCTTACACAGCATATTTTAGTGCACAGTGGCACAATATTTTTTTCTGTATTTAATAAACTGAAAAATGTAGCTTGTACAAAAAGTAATACAAAAATATCAATTGTTCATAAATTCTAATAGACAAATTAACCATTTTCTTTATAAATTTTAATACTCACAAAATTAGCTACATTTATAATTGAGCAAGGGTATTCAAACATTTTTCCTGCTGTATAATACCACTCTGAACCTTTTCCCTTACCTATCTGCACTGCCTGCTGGTACTTTATTCATCAGCAGCTCCGTATATGGAAGTTTTTTAAAGCGTTCTGCACCAACAGCAACATAACACTGCCCACTCTCCAGCTCCTCCACTGATGTCACTGTTACGCCATCCAAAGTGCATAGTCTGTAAAGTTTATTGGGGTTTAATTTAATGGGTTATGATTTGCTAACACTTGTGTGAGTGTTTTTTATTTTACCTGCGGACCGCCCCTGTGCGCAGCATGGCTTTCTCTGACACGAGGCTGAGAATTTGCTCCAAACTTTTTTGCATGCTGCGAGGAATGAGGAAGCGCATGGCTGGACTGAGGATATCCCCATTCCTGAACACACTACACATTTACAATACGCATTGCTTACTGGTAAGGTCAACAGTAATTAACAATAATATTTATATTAAAGGGTAAATGATCTGTCAACATACACTTTGACAAGTATTGGATAACTTCAAGCTTAGAGTTCACCAGTCACATGATCAAACAATCAAGATTGTGTTAAATGTGATGTGCCTATAATTTGATATTAATAGTATGTTAATACTATACTACTATATATATTATATTAAGAATGCCTACTGAATTAAAGTTACCATTACAAACTCTAATCTAATAATAAACTAATTAGCACCAGACCAAAACATCAAACGTATAAGTTCCTACACAAAAAATGGACACAATCACTAAAAATTACTAATATCTGAAAAATTACATTGTATACTTTTACATATATGGACAAATTGCTGATACATTCACCGTTTGCATTGATAACCAATGGACATACCTTACAGCTTACACTACTAGTGGGTCATCTGCACTGTTCCCTCCTGGTACTTAATGCTTATTGTCCTGTATACTTTAAAATTGTCTTTGTTATTTATTATAATTTTGTATTGCAGATGCCACTGCACACATGCATTTTATGTTATGTCTGTTCTATGTAGCACCTTGAACATTGTTTTATTTTACTGTGTACTGTACACCCCTGGATATTGTTGAATTGGCATTAAACTTGAGACATGAGTTACAGTAATGAGACCAACAGAGTCAGTAATTGGCAACTTGCTGAGTGACAATTTAAGTAAAAGGGAGCCTACATACAGTGTGCAGGATGACTAGCAAAGGATAAACTAGCAAGTGCAACTATTAGCCCTTCAATTAAAGCAATAAGTTAATGTAAGATACCCAAAGTGCTGAGGACAAGCCTGTGCCTGATGTAGCCGATTTGGATTGAGACTGGATGAGCCCTACCCTAAAATGTAAACATTAAAAACGCAAGAGCTGACCTAAAGTATGGAAGACTAAAACTATGAAGATGCCTTTAAAAATATTAATTTAAGCTTTTACAGCTAAGTTAAGATAAGCTTGAATAAGATAAAATAAGATTTTAATTGTAGTTACACAATTAAACTGTTTGGCAGCTTTCAGTGAGACTAGAAGCAGAAAAAAGTACAAAAAAAAGAAATAAAATAGCTTACATCACAATACAAAAACTTTGTCAAAGGTTAACTTTGTTTAACTTTGTATTAGGGCGGCACGGTGGCTTAGTGGTTAGCACATTTGCCTCTCAGCGCTAGGGATTCCCGGTTCGAATCCCCATCTGGGTGGAGTTTCCATGTTCTCCCCGTGTCCGTGTGGGTTTTCTCCGGGTTCTTCGGTTTCCTCCCACAGTCCAAAAACATGGATCCAGTTAATTGAGTGTGTTTGAGTGAGTGAGTGTGTGCCCAGAGATGGATTGGCGCCCTGTCCTGGGTGTATCTGCCCAGCGTCCGAGACGTTCTCCCCTGGATGGGCATGGGGAACCCCACCGCGACCCTAATAAAGGATAAAGCGGGTGATAATGAATGAATGAATAAATGAATGAATAACTTTGTATTGAACTTTATTATATTCACAGCAAAATATATAAAAGTGGGGGAAAATGCTTGTAATTGCAAAAATGTGTTTATTCTTAAAAATATAGAATTTTATTTAAGGGAGCTAATATACCAAATAAAGGTTTGGAGGATGACACTTCCACAAGTTTTCTCCAGCACATTGGTGGCCAATTGGTCTCATGCTCCCTGAAGCACTTTATCACTATTAGCGTCCGATAAATCAAGGAATTATTTTGGAATATGACATGCAAAAATCCAATAATGGTATAAAATATTCAAATATATTAAATGCATCTAGTAAAGGGGTGTCAAACTCAATTGCACCAGGGGTCAAAACTCAAAGCACTCTTTAGGTTGTTGCCTGTACAGGATAAACATTTATTGAACACACTGAAAGTAAATGTTTTCTGAACATGAATAGGAATAAAAACTGACAGGAATATTATTCCACAATAAATAAACCTAAACTTTATATAACTTAAAATACTGTCCATAAAAATATCTCTTGTCAAAATTTTTAAAGTTACAACTCTGAACATGCAATGAAAAAATAAAACGAAAATGATGCATTTCCACAAAAGTCAAAATAAATTAAAACATTCAGTTTTCTTTGTTTTTGGACCATTTTTGAAAAACTTCAACTTTAAATATCTCTAAATATTTCTGCTGTCCATCAAAATGTTTCTGTCAAAATCATATTTAATACTTATATTTAAATCATATAAATTTTATTTTATATATAAAATTTATATTAAATTATATTAATAATAAATATTATTATAATATTTTTTTTATTAATAATTTATATTAATAATTATGTTTATGTTATAAATTTATATATATTATTTTATATATATTTATATATTATTTATATATTATTTATATTAAATTTATATTTAAATTCATATAAAATACATATTTAAAATATAAGCATGGGCCAAAATCCATATCTCCAGAACATTAATAACAATATTAGATCGATGTAAAATGATTTTGCAGAGCGGATATAATTGTATTACGAGCTGGATATGGCCCGCTGGCCTTGAGATTGACACCAATGATCTATAATAAAGATATAACGATATAGATAGTATTGCAGTATTACTTACTTTAAAATACAGGGCAATGTTATAACCTTCCGCCACTTTGCAGATACATTGGGTCTGTTGAATCCTTTAGCCTGTGAAAAAACATACGTGGATATAAACCAGACTGTTATCTAAAATGCATCAGAAACTGCAGACAATGTCTCCTATCAGAGGTAGGTGAATATCAGTCAGTACTACAGACTGCTAGAGTAGTCTCATTGTTCATGCTGTCTCTCCTAGAATGATGTTAAAGAAACTCAACACCTCTTTCTCTACCAGAACATAATTAACTAGAGTCACATGGCCTATTAGTGTCTAGACACCTGGTTAAATAAAAATGAATCCTAACGCTGGGGCCATGGCTTAATGGTTAGCACGTTTGCCTTTCAGTGCTGGGGATTCCAGGTTCGAATGGTGCTCTCTCTCCTGGGTGTATCTGGTCCAGCACTTAAAACGTTCTGCCCTGAAAGGGCATGGGAACCCCCCCCCCCCCCCCCCCCCCCCCCCCCCCCCCAACACACACACACACACACACACACACACACACACGACCCTAGTACAGACTAACACTAATTACCATTCTATTTATTAATACTTCTTAAAGAAAATATTATTGCCTCTATCAATTGCCTCTGTTTGTATACAATGGATTATCTTGACTATTGGTATGTATATGACAAATTTATGAATAAGACCTACAGAAAAGTTGTAAAAATAGTAAAAATGGTAGTGATACATCTCACAATATTCATTCATTCATTCATTATCTTCCGCTTTATCCTCTATTAGGGTTGCGGTGGGGTTCCCCATGCCCATCCAGGGGAGAACGTTTCGGGCGCTGGGCAGATACACCCAGGACAGGGCGCCAATCCATCGCTGGGCACACACTCACTCACACAAACATACTCTACATGGGGCAATTTAGAGAACTCAATTGACTTGATTCATGTTTTTGGACTGTGGGAGGAAACCGGAGAACCCAGAGGAAACCCACGCGGACACAGGGAGAACATGGAAACTCCACCCAGATGGGGATTCGAACCGGGAATCCCTAGCGCTGAGAGCCGAACGTGCTAAACACTAAGCCACCATGCCGCCTTCTCACAATATTTTCTATTTTATTTGAATTATGTATCTGTCTCTCAAAACTAATTACTATTGATTTTTTATTAATTGCCAGCACTATTGATACTATTGATACTATTAATTCCCAGCACCTGCTGGGAATTAACTTTTCTTATTATCTCTCTCTCTCCATAGCAGTAAAAGGAGGCTAGAAGTGGGCTGGAGGAAGTTTAGTATTTCTTGGCTGCATGACTATGTGTTGGTGAAATAAAGGCATCTGTTTGGAAAATATGCCTGGTCCTTGCTGTCACACCCAGCTTTATATTGCCACAAAATAACTTTTTAGCTTTTGGTGTCACATCCACATACCAATCACAGTGTTCAAGTGATCGATTGGCGCCCTGTCCTGGATGTATCTGCCCAGCACCCGAAAGGTTCTCCCCTGGATGGACATGAGGAACCTCCTTCCCAACTCCAGTACAGGATAAAGTGGCAGATAATGGATGGTTGGGCTGCAGAGTTTTGAATCAGTTGTAGAGGCCTGATTGTACAAGCTGGAAGACCGGCAAGTAATGCATTATGATAATCGAGCCGGGATAGGATGTGGGCTTGAAATAGCAAATAAATAACCTGTTGAGTCCAGAAAGGTCGCATCTTCTTGATGTTGTACAGAATGAATCTGCATAAACGGGCTTTATTATTATTTAAACAACAATGTAAATTGTTAAAAAGGCAGTGCTTAAATGTTTGGTATTACTTGTGATGTTTTAACAATGAACTGATGATTGTAGCATTCTGTGGTCTGGGAACGGTAAACCATGCATGTACTGTTTAATTTACACAATTGTTTTTTTTACTTAATGTGAAACTTTAGCAAATTTACTAGAAATTTTTTACATTCCATGTTCTCCCTGTGTCCACACGAGTTTCCTCTGGGTTTTCCGGTTTGCTCCCACAGTCCAAAAACATGGATTCAAGTTAAATTGAATGCTCTAAATTGCCCCATATAAGTGTGTGTTTGTGTGTGTGTGTGTATGAGTGAGTGTGCCCAATGATGGATTGACGCCCTGTCCCAATGATAATTAATTATCTGGGTGTGACAGCTCAGAGGTGTTGGTGTTGGGCTATTTAATCAGAAGGTTGTGGGTTCAAATCCGAAGTTCACTTAAGTTACCAATGTGGGTCCTTGAGCAAGACCCTTTCCTCAAGGGTTCTGTGGCCAATCCCGTGCTTGTTTGGTTTGTTGATTTGGATAAATGACAAAATATTTTCTTATAGGGGTGTGGTAGTTCAGTGGTTTGGGTTTTGGGCTATCAATGAGAAGGATGTGGGTTCAAATCCCAAGTTCACTGAAGTTACCCATGTGGGTCCAAACCTTAACCCTCATTGCTCGAGGCATGCTGTATGACCAAACCTGTTTTCTGACACCAATGAAGTAGGATTATTTGCAAGTTTCTTTGGATAAAAGCGTCTGATAAATGACCAAATGTATGTATGTAATGTATGTATGTAAACTCCAAAGTTGGTTATTTCCATCCTTTAGTCTATTACCTTTCCTTACAACATGGCTTTAAATGAGATTTTTTAATATCATTCCACAGGTGACATAAAAAATAGTAAATTAGTCAAATCTGTCAGTATAGTGTATTTATTCCACATTGTAATGGCTTGTTATTAATAAATGATAATGTAATATTAAATTAATTTAACACTTACCAGCAAACCCTCTCCAGCTTTGACTGGTGTAGTTCTCTTAAGACCCAAACTGGGATAACTGTAGAAGACAAGTTAAAACAAAGAAAAGACAAAATGTCTACATTGCTAATTGCTTTCTGGGCAAGCAGATGGATTACTTTCTCCACAAATACCAGGGGAAAAAAATATTTATGCCTCTTAAAAACAGCATAGGGTTATAACACTCTATTAAACTATTTTATCCCAGGTTTCCTGCTTATTTGTAAGTCACATTGGATATAAGCATCTGCTGAATGACTATTTATTAATTAAAAACACCCTAATCTATTTTTACTAACAAATTAAATAATGATCTCAGAGTTTCACATAGTTATATACTGCAACTCATCCAATATTAAAATTAATATTGGATGAGTTTCCTTTTAAGTAAATTTCTCTTAAATGTAATAAATCTTATTTTTCCTTGTTGTTTTACTGTGTTTACTTTAGTTATAGAATGTGTAAAAATGATAACACTTTATCTAATTTATGCAGAAATATAAAAAAAACAATTCAACAATAAATAAAGTCATACTTACTCAAGTTTCTTGAACTTCTCAAACCCAGCAGCTACGCACTGTGCTCCCTGTTGAAGATTTTCTAGGTCTGTTATTTTGTGCCCATTGCGTGGTGTGTAGAGGGTACGAATAGCTAGTGGGGCACCGATGCTGGCAGTGACATCATTTAGAAATGCTTCCATATTGAGGATCTGTCGCTGATTCACAATAAATTTCCTTCCTAAATCAGAAAGTCAGTGTTGTCATTTAATAATTTTTTTTATTGCATTATCAATGATATTGTTAGAGATGCTCGTTCTTCCCCGGATGAGAGCGGCTACGCGGAGCAATTGCGTACGACCGTAACAAACCAACTAATCACGTGTACAGAAACAAACCAATCACCCAGCTGAGATAATGAAGAACCCAAACGAGGGACAGGTGCCCCAGGCACCTGTAACAGATATACAGTAAGTCAAACTTTGTTTATTGAATTTTGAATGCACAATTTTAGCTATAGGATTTCTCTCTACTTAGAAAAATTTACTACAAATTATTTATTGAGATTTATTGGTTTATGTGTTTAGCTTAATTGATTTTTGGCCCTATGGTTTTAGCCTCTTCATCGTCATAAAAATTGTAATATTCCTGGTAGATTTTAAGATAAGAAAAGCCCCAAGGAACGAAACCCCCAGGGGTCCCATATAGGGGGAAGAATGAGCATCCCAAACGGACAGAACTCATGGTATAAGACATGATCAATGGATTATCGATAAGAGAAGCCTGTTTATGTGGCAAGGTCTGTAAGAATCTCAGAGGTTTGAAGATCCTAGACAAGCAACGCACAGAGCCAATGTTAAGCATTGAGCCTGGTGAGATGGAAGAGGTGCAGGACTCGGAGCAACCCCACAATGTCCAGAACTTCCATGCTCAAGATGATGCACCTAGCTTATCATTGGAACAGCAGTTTCTTATCACCAGTTCTTATGGCCTTAGTCGATCAGCAACTTCAGCTGATGTCCTCCCTGATTATTAGCATTGGAGAGATTTTGCATCAACCAAAAGCCAAAAGCATCGCCAGGCCGAAACTGGCGGGAGACCAGGATAGCCCAGCTAAGGAAATAACTGAAGACCCTAAGAAAGCAATATAGGAAGGTAAGAGGAAAAGCCAGCCTTGATTGAGCTTTGGAACATCATAAAAAAGAATCCCTCATTTCTCATTTCCCTTCGCCATGCGGCGCATCACAGGAACAGAGGTAGGGCTTCATCCTAGAAGAAGCACCAATATGCTTACTGTGTTTGGGTCGAGGTTCCCTAGAGCACATTCTACGGTGCTAAAGGCCAAATGCCATCAACATTGGAATCAAACAGAAGAAACGTCAGCACCCAATAAGTCATCACATTTATCAGGGCCGTTTCAGACGTTTCACAAGGTCTCGACTGGGCTGTTAGCCACAGCTAAGGACTGGCAATTTACAGAGGGAAAAATTGGGAGGCAACTGAAGTTTCCAGAACACATTGCAAGGATGTCACTTAGGTCTGACTTGGTCTTAACATTTGCATCCACTAAGCGAGTAGTGCTGCTGGAGCTCACTGTCTCCTGGGAAGACCAAAGAGAAAACGAATGAAAAAAGGCCAAGGAACTGGTAGAGGCCAGTAGAAAGAGTGGCTGGCGAGCTCGCTGTGAGCCAATTGAGGTGGGCTATAGGGGTTTCTTAGGGCAGTCCATGCACCGGGCTTCTCAGGCTCAGCATCAGAGTGTTACAAGAGAGAACAGCCACCAGAAACATCATTGAAGCTGCCGAAAAAGCCTCACAGTGGCTGTGGATTGAGAGAAGAGCAGCATGGAGTAGCGTTGCTTGACAAAAATCGGGATCTTGATCAAAAATCGTGACCCGAAATCTTTTAGCTAGCTAGATAATGTTAGCTAATTTAATTAATATCTACGCATCACATTCTGCTATCTGCTATCAGAGTAGCAATAGCTAAATAAGAGTCAAGTGTCAAAATGTCACTTTTTATTTACAATCAGCTTCTCATTGTCCTGTGGCATACACAAATAAATTAATATCTAGTTATGAATGTCACTGAATTTTCTCTTTTCTCATCTCATTTCATTATCTTATACTAGTGATCGAGGTGGCGGGGTGGGGGTGGGTGGTATTTTCTCATGCACACACCCAGGGCAGGGCACTAATCCATTGCTGGGCACACACTCACTTACACTATATGGGCGCAATTTAGATGCAGCCAATTCATATTGAATCCATGTTTTTGGACTGTGGGAAGAAACTGGAGAACCCAGAGGAAAGTCACACAGACATATGGAGAACATGGAAACTCCACCTAGACTGGGATTTAAACCTGAATCTCCTGTACTGAGAGGCGGATGTGCTAACCAATAAGCCACCATGCCGACCTCATTTATTCATTCATTATCTTCCTTTTAATCTTCTACTAGGATGTGGGGGGAGAGAGGGTTCCACATGCCCATCCAGGGGAGATCGTTTCAGGTGCTGGGCAGATACACCCAGAACAGGGTGCCCATTTATTGCTGGGCACACTCACTCACACACACACACACACACAAATACAAACACACACTATATGGGGCAAATTAGAGCATTAAATTTACCTTGAATCCATGTTTTTGGACTGTGGGAGAAAACTTTACAACCCAGAGGAAACCCACGTGCACCCTGGGAGAATATGAAAACTCCACCTAGTTTGGGATTTTAACCTGGATCCCCTGTGCTGAAAGGCAGACATGCTAACCACTAAGCCACCATGTCACCATCATTGTATTATATAATTTTTAATAATGCAGTGTGGGCAGCACGGTGGCTTAGTGGTTAGCATGTTCACCTTAGTGCTGGGGATCCAGATTTTAATATCAATCTGGGTTTAGTTTCCATGTCTCTTCTCCCTTTTGTTCCCACAGTCAGAAATTTGGATTTAATGTAAATTGAATTCTCTAAATTGCCCCATATAGTGTGTTTGTGTGTGTGTCTGTGTGAATGAGTGTTCAGTGATAGATCGGCATCCTGTCCTGGGTGTATCTGCCCAGCGCTGAAATATTCTCCCTTTGATTGGCATGGGGAACCCCCTGCGACCCTAGTAGAGGATTAATATTAAGGTAATGAATAAATAAATGAATAATGCAGTGTCATTCACTGCTATAACATCATCCAGAGAAATAAGAACACCAACAATTTTGGCTCCCAAAATGACACTTGAACCAGGTTTACACCGTGCTTTATAACGCTGGACTCTATTCCTCTCTGCGTGATAAGTGGTGGGCAGGTGTGAGGTTACTTGTTAATGGTGGATTATTGGTGCAAACATTTTCTGACTCCCACATGTCAGCACAATTTCACAGCTCAATGTACCCAATGTTTCCAGGTACACTGTATCTCTAGTTCTCCTAGGTTACACCGACAACAATAGAGAAAATTATAATAGGGAGATTGGAAGAACCTGTCGACCTGATTTGAGTGGAGTTTTTATTTCATTTCTTTGGAAAGATTATATGTGTAATCAGTAAACCCTTTTACACAGTCTCAGAGCTTCTTGTGTAACCACCACCTAGTACTGCGTTGGCTCAGATGGGGGTGTAGGCTACCAGACAAACCCAAGAGTATCTATGAATGCCTTTAGGACCCTTTCTAGAGGGTATTCAACCCATTCCTCAGAATGAGCTACTGTCTGACATGTAAAGAGAGTACAATGAATGATCAATGCCTCCATTGTTGAAGTTGCAGCTTTGAGTTAATGCCAGTTGCCCGGTTGGGTCTTATGGTGGGGGTTCTTACTTCCAATGTATTTGTATAGAGATTCTTGTGAACCGTTTTTCTACATTTAAAACCACAGATTCCAGACCTTTTTAAATGGTAAATCAAAAGGCCCAAATTAAACAAATGATTTAATGTTATATTTAATGTTAGAAAGGTTAGACTTGGTTTTTATTAAAGAAAAGAAAATACTTCAATGTTACATATGTGAACAGCAAAAGCATGTGAATGTTTTATTTTTAGAACAACAATCTGGCAGAGTCTAATATTTAGAACACACGTGGACATATACTATGGCATCAACAGATGAGATTTCTAAGGATCTCATTGTTGTTGGTGCTCATCAGTCTGGAAAAGAGTTAAGAGTTTCGACTCCAATAATGCACAGCAAGACATATACCTCCAGAGGAGTGTTTGACAAATGAGTATTACACCAAAAGCAAGATGTATAATTGTCATAATATCAAAAAAGGCACCAAAAGTAACTTCTAAGCAACTATTAGAAGCACTATACACAAATAATGTGTATAGCAGGGTTGTAGAGAGAAGGCAATCTGTAAAAAAAATTTAACTCCACCATCTACAAGTAGACTATTTTAATCTTGCAGCAGTTGCCAGACAGATCTTGACAAGGACGAGGCATGTAATAGTGAGGTCACAAATAAACTTAAGGTCATTTATAACACTTGGCTTTTTCACATTGGCTTATGTTCATTAATCTACCCTAAAAAATGCAAGAGACGACCACTGTTCTCTAAAAGGACTGTCCTGACCAATTTCACCTTCAGGTTATCTGAAGTTTTGCAGACTTTTGCCACAGAAATGTAATATTAGAAGACTTTTCTGTAATAAATAAACAATAAGGTCTAATCTAGTCTAATCATCTCCTTTGTTTGATTTAGTTTGCTTCATCTGATTTTTAAGATTTTCAGAACACACCAAGATCAAGGCACATGTTGTGGTTTTAATATGATTCATTTTCATTTTCATTTTCATGTCTTGTTCATAGTCTGTATCTAATTTTGCCAACAAATAGAATTTTTTAGAATGTGCAATCAGCACTGATCTCAGTCATCACTCCAAACCAAACTAGAAATAACACTGTGCAATTAAACTGATCATAATTGTTGCAATACATATTTCAATCATATTGTGCATCACATTGCTGCTGTGAAATCTTATATCAATCTGTTATCATAATATGTGCAATATTGTTAAATTTTTCCCCTCTGTGTTATATGCCATGCCAAACTGTACATTTATCTTGTATGTATTGATCTCTATTTACATTTATATATACTAATATTCACATATGTGTTTCTTATATTCATTCATTCATTATCTCCCGCTTTATCCTCTATTAGGGTCGCGGTGGGGTTCCCCATGCCCATCCAGGGGAGAACGTCTCAGGCGCTGGGCAGATAGACCCAGGACAGGGCGCCAATCCATCGCTGGGCACACACTCACTCACACAGACACACTCTATATGGGGCAATTTTTGAGAATTCAATTGACTTGATCCATGTTTTTGGACTGTGGGAGGAAACCGGAGAACCCGGAGGAAACCCACGCAGACACGGGGAGAACATGGAAACTCCACCCAGATGGGGATTTGAACCGGGAATCCCTAGCGCTGAGAGGCGAACGTGCTAACCACTAAGCCACCATGCCGCTGTGTTTCTTATAGTTAAATTAATTTTTCTTTCAGTTTAGACAGTACAAATCTGATATACAGTCATGGCCAAAAGTTTTGAGAATGACACAAATATTATATTTTCACATGATCTGCTGTCCTCTGGTTTTTATGGGTGTTTGTCAGATGTTTTTATCACATACAGAAATATAATTGCAATCATATTATGAGTAACAAAAGCTTTTATTGACAGTTAGAATGAGTTAATGCAGCAAGTCAATATTTGCAGTGTTGACCCTTCTTCTTCAGGACCTCTGCAATTCTCCCTGGCATGCTCTCAATCAATTTCTGGACGAAATGCTGGCTGATAGCAGTCCATTCTTGCACAATCAATGCTCGCATTTTGTCAGAATATGTAGGTTTTTGTTTGTCCACCCATCTCTTGATGACCACAAGTTCTCAATGGGATTAAGATCTGGACCCAAAATCTCTATGTTTTGTTCCCTGAGCCATGTAGTTATCACCTTTGCTTTATGGCAAGGTGCTCCATCATGTTTGAAAAGGCATTGTTGATCATCAAACTGCTCTTGGATGGTTGGGAGAAGTTGCTCTTGGAGGACATTCTGGTACCATTCTTTATTCATGGCTGTGTTTTTAGGCAAGACTGTGAGAGAGCCAATTCCCTTGGCTGAGAAGCAACCCCACACATGAATGGTTTCAGGATGCTTTACAGTTGGCATAAGACAAGACTGGTGGTAGCGCTTAATTCGTCTTCTCTGAATAAGCTGTTTTCCAGATGTCCCAAACAATCGGAAAAGGGATTCATCAGAGAAAATGACTTTACCCCAGTCCTCAGCAGTCCACTCCCTGTACCTTTTGCAGAATATTAGTCTGTTCCTGATGTTTTTTCTGGAGAGATGTGGCTTCTTTGCTGCCCTCCTTGAGACCAGGCCTTGCTCCAAGAGTCTCCATCTCACAGTGCATGCAGATGCACTCACACCTGCCTGCTTCCATTCCTGAGCAAGCTCTGCACTGCTTGTAGCCCGATCCCGCAGCTGAAACACTTTTAAGAGACGGTCCTGGCGCTTGCTGGTGTTTCTTGGGCGCCCTGGAGCCTTTTTGGCAACAATGGAACCTCTCTCCTTGAAGTTCATGATGATGTGATAGATTGTTGACTGAGGTGCAATATTTCTAGCTGCGATACTCTTCCCTTTTAGGCCATTTTTGTGCAGTGCAATGATGACTGCATGTGTTTCTTTAGAGATAACCATGGTTAACAGAAGAGAAACAATGATGCCAAGCACCAGCCTCATTTTAAAGTGTCCAGTGGTGTCATTCTTATTTAATCATGACAGATTGATCTCCAGCCCTGTCCTCATCAACACCCGCACCTGTGTTAATGGAGCAATCACTGAAACGATGTTAGCTGGTCCTGCAGGGCAAGGCAGGGCTGCAATGAAGTTGCAATGTGTTTTGGGGATAAAGTTCATTTTCTAAGCAAATATTGACTTGCTGTTAAGCTGATCACTCTTTATAACATTCTGGAGTATATGCAAATTGCCATTATAAAAACTGATGCAGTAAACTTTGTAAAAATTAATATTTGTATCATTCTCAATCCATCCATTATCTTCCGCTTTATCCTGTACTAGGGTCGCGGGGGCGTTCCCCATGCCCATCCAGGGGAGAACGTTTCGGGTGATGGGCAGATACACCCAGGACAGGGCGCCACTGACAGGGCGCCAATCTACCGCACATACTCACTCACACAGACACATACACATACACACTCTATATGGGGGAATTTGGAATCCCAATCTGGGTGGAGTTTCCATGTTCTCCCCGTGTCTGCGTGGGTTTCCTCCGGGTTCTCCGGTTTCCTCCCACAGTCCGAAAACATGGATCAAGTAAATTGAATTCTCCAAATTGCCCCATATAGAGTGTGTTGTGTGCGTGTCTGTGTGAGTGTGTGCCCAGCGATAGATTGGCGCCCTGTCCTGGGTGTATCTGCCCAGCGCCTGAGACGTTCTCCCCTGGATGGGCATGGGGAACCCCCCCCCCCCGCGAGCCTAATAGAGGATAAAGCAGAAGATAATGGATGGATATATATAAAAAGTGTAGGGCGGCAGGGTGGCTTAGTGGTTAGCATGTTCGCTTCTCAGTGCTGGGGATCCAGGTTCGAATCCCAATCTGGGTAAAGTTTCCATGTACTCCCCGTGACCGCGTGGGTTTCCACCGGGTTCTTCAGTTTCCTCCCACAGCCCAAAATATGGATTTAAGGTAAATTGAATGCTCTAAATTGCCCCATGTGGTGTGTCTGTACAAGTGAGTGACTGTGCGCAGTGATAGATCAGCGACCTGAATGGATGGATGGATAAAAAGTATAATGTGTAAAGAAATATAAACAAATAATTCTAGTAAATACTGTCTGCAACAAAATAAAAGTCAAAGTATAAATTAAAAAAACACTGTTTATATATTCATACATTCATTCATTATCTTCCGCTTTATCCTATATTAGGGTCGCGGGGGGGGTTCCCCATGCCCATCCAGGGGAGAATGTTTCGGGCGCTGGGCAGATAGACCCAGGACAGGGCGCCAATCCATCGCTGGGCACTGTTTATATACATTTTTTTTTTAAAAAATCTAATTTGGGCTTGTAAAAACTAAAAATATAATCTCTCTTTCTATCATATTTAACTTCTAATCTCAAAATAAAATGCCTGAAAGGGCATCATATGCTGACTCACCTGCAAATTAAAACAGGCAAGTAATAAAGTGACATGTTTTTGGCATATGATAAATAACTGGTAACCAGAGAAGCTTGAGGAAATCCAAGCCACCACAGTTCACACAGATAGTTACATGTTAATGGTAAATATCTAACCTGATCCCTAAAGCACTGAAACACTATGACTTTTATATTGTACATGAAATTATTCAAAATAGTACACACTGTAAATATAGGGACAGATCAAATCTTATCTGATTAGGTATAATTAACTTAATATTTTAATGGTTGGTTTAAAAAAAAAAAAAAAAAAAAAAAATATATATATATATATATATATATATATATATATATATATATATATATATATATATATATATATATATATATACACTATATTAAATGTTGGTTATAATTTAACATATATGAACAAAAATTAATGACATTGCCTTTAAAGATTAGCACATTATTATTTTGTTGTAATTTCTTCAATGAGGTGAATTTCTCAAAATGAGAAATTAACCACATAAGACTTTCAATGTTTGGAAAACCAAGAAAACTTTCTACAAAACTTTTACACTTTTTATAAATTCTATGTCTCCTTAAATAACTTGATTTTTTTCTCCACATGTCCATGTGGGTTTCCTCTGGGTTCTTCAATAAATCTAGCAAATATTTCTATGAAACTTTTACACTTTTTTTCAAATTTTATATCTGTATGAGTTTTTTGTGACAATTTTGTTAAATATTTATTTTTCCTGTTTAATTGACAATTGTTGTTAAATGTAAATGTAACTTCAAAATATCTGTATTTTTGACGTCACAAACAAATTTGTATAAAATACATAAAATAAATCCTTAATAAGCGCATTTCTGTTTTTAGTGGTCATTTTTCTTTTACATAAACAGAATTTTAATATTGTAAAAACAATTTTATTTTAGAAAATAAGGGTTTTTTTTCCTAGAAGAGAAAGGCAACTGTAATTACCTGTGCTTTTTTACATACACACTGTGGAGTGTCACAGTTAAATTATTATAAATGATTTTAATTGTGAATTAATCTGACCTGAGAAGAAGGGATCTCCATTCTTGTACACAACCACACTCTTAACAGGGGGCAAAATCGCTGTCATACCACTGGAGGCCATCACCCCTGACCTAAACAAATCAGATTTTTCATTATCTTCAAGTACATACAGAGAATAAAAACAATATTATACATGCAGATTTTACAATATTACAGTACATATACAAAACATTACATTCGATTATTCTCTCGGTCTCTGTTAGCATTCCCGCACACATAAACACACATAGACATTCTTTTACTTACATGTAGACTGAGTCATCCACATATAAATGCAGCTCTGCTTCTCAGAGTAAAGTGATGTCTGGTACCTTCAACAAAATATAGCTAATTTCTAATGCGTCTTTCACCCCTGACCAGCTCAAGCATTAATGTCTACCACACACACACATGCACAAATACACATACACACACACACTGAAGTGTTTCCTGGTTGCTATGGTAGCATTGCCAGCGATCGGTGGCAACAACAAAAGAGAGGGAGAAGGAGGAGAGATGTAGATAAGTACAATAGGTTTAGAAGACATAAATCTACTGACCTTTTTCACCTCGATTACGGCTCTACACGACATGCATTTTTACTCGAAAACCAAACTTCACTCAATTTGAGCTAGAACCTCCCATATGTATTACTTTATCATCTGATGGTGGAGGCAATGGAATTGGCTTCTGGAACTTTTGGCAGTAGTAAGAATTCATATAAGGGATTTGCAAGATGTTTGCCAAAGACTTTTCTGCAACATAGCGTGATATGACACTGTAGATAGGTTTGTGGTCATCTATCTTTTGAATCCCAGTGGTGTTAAATGGTATTTAAGTCAGCAAACCAGTTCTTTATCAACCCTTGTTCACATGTTGGGCTTGTTCACATGCTGAAATTGTATTATCAATAAAATTTATTTAAAGTTAAAGCTAAGTGTCAGTCATTTTGTTGCTCAATTCACAGGGCTGGACTGGTAATCTGGCATACCAGGTATTTCTGGTGGATCGTGTTGGATATTTATATTTTTCCTTATTTTTTCTAATAGACCAGCCCACAATTTAAAAAGGGCGACCCATTTGGTTATTTTCAATATAGACGCTGAATAAATCAAAATATATAGTTTGCAAACACTTTGCTAAGTGATTAAACTCCTGCCAATGTTACCAATTAGCGACTTGGTCGCTATATTTAGCAACTTTTCAGACCCTCTTGCGAATTATTATTTTAAAATGTGACTTGTGACAAAACTAGCGACTTTGTTCTGGTGTTATTGGACACTTTTGAAGACTCTAAAATGAACATACATCGTCTTCAGTTTCTGTCTTCAGTGAGCAGCATGTTCTGCCGTTCCACAACACTCTCAGAGCTTAGTGTTTTCTGTCCCACAATGTTTACTCCTCAAACAATCAAATGGACTATTATGCAAATAAGATGATGATGTCCTTTAGTGAATTGCTACTTTTAGGACAACCAATAGCTACTTTCCTCTCCAACTAATAAGTTGGCAACAGTGCATGCACACACACACACACACACACTCACACACACACTCACACACACACAAACACACAACACACACAACACAAGGATGGAGAAGAGCAAAAAGAACAGTCCACTAACATCAAGCCGTGTCTTTATCTGCAAAAATATATCACAAACTGTTGTCAGCGTCTAAGACATTTAACATGAACCTAAGAACCCACATTCAGATGACTTATTTCAGGATCTGAATACTTCATTAATCCCCGGGGTGAAATTGCAGAATTTAAGGTTAATGTTAGATTATATTAGATAATCTATATATAGATTATATTTTCCTTCTGCATGAGGCGATATGGCAGCACGGTGGCTTAGTGGTTAGCACGTTCGCCTCTCAGCGCTAGGGATTCCCGGTTTGAATCCCCATCTGAGTGGAGTTTTCATGTTCTCCCCATGTCTGCGTGGGATTTCTCCTCCCACAGTCCAAAAACATGGATCAAGTCAATTGAATTCTTAAAAAATTGCCCCATGTAGAGTGTGTGTGTGTGAGTGTGTGTGCCAAGCGATAGATTGGCGCCCTGTCCTGGGTCTATCTGCCCAGTGCCCGAGATGCTCTCCCCTGGATGGGCATGGGGAACCCCACCGCGACCCTAATAGAGGATAAAGCGGGAGATAATGAATGAATGAATGAATGAATGAGGCGATAATGAAACGGGTGTGTTTCATACCCTACAGTTACAGTGTTAGAAATGAGTGAAAATAACATTGTAAGGAATGTTAAATTATGCTGACCTGCAGGGGAACACGCTTACAAAGGTGGGGGTACGAGCAACACTGAAAATATTAAAATACCAATTGGTTGACTTACAATTAGGATAAGAGGAAAAATGCTAGGGCGGCTTAGTGGTTAGCACGTTCACCTCTCAGCGCTAGGGATTTCCGGTTCGAATCCCCATCTGGGTAGAGTATCCATGTCCTCCCAGTGTCTGCGTGGGTTTCCTCCGGGTTCTCCAGTTTCCTCCCACAATCCAAAAACATGGATCAAGCCTAATAGAGGATAAAGCGAAGATGATGGATGGATGGAAAAATGTTTTCAAGGCCTGGATAAGGTACTAATTTACTTAAATCATAACTTGCTATTGTTTCCACGCATAATTATATTATTGTTTTTTTGCACTGCATCAGAGAATGTAAATGCCCTAATGTAATTTTATTTAAGACATTACATGCCAATAAAACTTTGTATAATTGGGTAAAGAGAAATTAACTGCAGGGGAACATGCTTACAAAAGTGGTGGTGCGAGCCTGTCTAAGGGTTTATCAACAATAGAGTGTTTTCTTAAAGTGTACATGTAGATATTTTTATTATGAAATTAGATTAGCATATACATAGATGTTTTATCAACCAGATATTCAGAATAAATTATATTTAGATCGTTTTTTGTGTGGTAGATCATCGGCTCTTTTTAATAAATGATGTGGCATTTGGTTGTTACAACGTGAAGTAAAATAGTCACGTTACTTATGCCATATTGTGTTACTTAGCTTGCTATAATTCTATGCGTGGTAGCTTTTGTGAAGTGAAGCTTCATTTATTAACTAAGAGTAACTAATAGCTTAGCTCACTACATTTTACAAGTAGCTTGCTCTACACTGTATGCATATTTAAACCAACATTATATCTTAGTAAAAATTTGAATATTTCAGTGTTAAGACACATTTTGCTTACTTGAAGTTATTAGTGGAATCTTAAATGATCTAACAATTTGCAGAAAACTTCTTTAAATCTGAGCTTCGGCTGACTCTGTACATGACTTTCCTTTAGGTATATTGCTATGACAACCACCACTCACGTTCCAAAGTTGTTGGGAATGGTCCATTATATTCTATGGACAGTAGAGGAATTCTAAAGCCTACTTTTCCCCCAGTTTATTAGTTTATTTGTAGTTTTGACATATTTCTGGTGTTTTTAACTCACTTTTTTTCTCTCCCGCAACGCTATTGCTTTATTCTATAGCTTTAAATATCCACAAATGGACTATTTTGCAAATGCAATAACATCATTGAGCAACTTCTAGTGTCTTTGAAGCCAATAGCTACTTCACTAAACCAAAGCGAAAAGAAGGTGGTGCAGAGAAAGCTGAGTGAGAAAAGAGTAAGAAGTGTCACTGTAGATTCTCCAAAATGCGCCAAAATCATAGATAGGTTCTCTGCTGTAGTAGCCTTAATGTCCTTTGTGACAGCAATGCTCCAACAACAGCAGGTTGTGGCTGAAGACAGGCCTTTGACAGGGAATCTGAGGGACAGGGTGAGCGGAAAAATGTAGTACCACAAAAAGGAGGTTGGAAACTGGAGACCAGATTGAGGGATTCACACTAAAATTTGGTGAGCCTTCACCTAAAGAAAGTCTCATTGCTGTTTTCAGCCTCGTGGTATCGGAACTCAGACTTCTGGGGTGATAGCGAAACCTGGAGGAACCAGTGCTACGAATTCCTGAATGTAACCCAAACTGTTCCAAGGATGTTACTGTGTTGTCATGACATCCCCCCCCCCCCTCCCCCCGAACACACCTTCTACTGCTTACTTCCCCGGTCCAGCAAGATGGGCCTGAGCGCCACAATAAAAGTGGCAGCTGGTCCAAAAACTGTGACCATGTCTATGTTGTTATATATATATGTGCTGTGCTTAAGATTTTTTTTTTTTCCGAGTTCCTAAACTGTGCTCCTTTAGGAACATAGTCTGGGGCTGTCTTTTTTCCTTCTCCAATGTGTTTCATCTGATCTTTCTCACTTTTGAATTTCCCCATTGCTGGATTTATAAAGGTATCATTAATCATCAATCAATCATTCACAAATCATTACACAAACTCCAAATGGTTCAGAACTCAGCAGCACGTATTATCACAAGAACTCCTTCTCATCATCATATCTCTCCTGTTCTACATCAGTTGCACTGGCTCCCGGTTACTCAACGTATTCATTATAAAATATTACTCCTCACTTTCAAAGCCATCCATAACCTTGCTCCTCCGTATATCGCAGATCTTATCACGGTTACCTCTCACCCACGATTACTGAGATCTTCCGCCTCTACACACCTGTCTGTTCCCACTATGCGCCTTAGCACCATGGGAGGTAGAGCCTTCAGTAGCTCTGCCCCTAGACTATGGAATGCTCTGCCTCCCGACTTAAGGAAATTGGACTCCATATCACAGTTTAAGTCGAGTCTCAAAACGCACCTTTTTAGAATTGCTTATAATCTCTGATTTTATTTCCTCTATCTTTTAATTTATTTTTTACTTAAATTTATTTTACTATGATTTGTTTTTTCTTTGTAAGGTGACCTTGAGTGTCCAGAAAGGCGCCATCAAATAAAATGTATTATTATTATTATTATTATTATTATTATTATTATTATTATTAATCAAGCAGGTAGTAATGTTAGGATAATACAGGAAGTTGATGTTAGCTCTATTGCCCCATATAGAGTGTGTTCGTGTGTGTCTGTGTGAGTGAGTGTGTCCAGCGATAGATTGGTGCCCTGTCCTGGGTGTATCTGCTGTGTATCTGTGTACCCTGGATTGGCATGACAACCCCCCACGACACTAGTAGAGGATAAAGCTAAGATAATGAATGAATGAAGATTCTTTATAAATTCTATTTTGTAAGACTGTGAGGCATAAATATTTTCTCCAGAATTACAAGTTTATATTTCTGCTTTACCTTCTTTCTCTGAGTTGATGCAAATATGATGCAACTGTTTTGTGTTTTAACTACCCTTCAGTACCAAGTTGTTTATTTCTACTTCCACATTCTAATTTCTCTCCTGTTCTACTGTGCACACCCTTTACTTCTAGGTTCTTATAACAAATTTATTTAGCACACTAATATTTCAATTGCCCTTGTTTTTGTTTAGCGATTAGTATGTTCGCCTCTCAGCACTGGGAATCTAAGTTCGAATCCCAATCTGGGTGGAGTTTCCATGTTCTTCCTGTGTCTGCATGAGTTTCCTCCGAGTTCTCCGGGTTTCTTCCCACAGTCCAAAAACATGGATAAATTGAGGTAAGGTAAATTGAAAGCTCTAAATTGCCCCATATAGTGTGTTTGTGTGTGTGTGTGTATGTGTTAGAGTGTGCTCGGTGTGCCCTGTCCTGGGTGTATCTGCCCAGCGCCTGAAATGTTCAGGATCACCCCCCTTGGATCACCCCCCCTTGTCCTTTCTACCTGGAAATGAGACCCACAAATTCCTCGCTGTAAGATGAGATCACTAACCACTGCCATCACAAACACAGATTTGTCTCTCGAACTATATTAGATGTTGTTAGTTACTTTGCAGAAGGAAACCCTAAACCATCAGTTTGGAGAGCTGAGAGATGTAAGGCTACCATCTTTACATTTACATTTAGTCATTTAGCAGATGCTTTTATCCAAAGCGACTTACAAATGAGAACTTTAAAAGGACTAATGGTATAAATAGCATGGTTAAATCACAAAGACTAAACATCATTTGAGATTTTAAATAACATCTTGACATGAAGACATATCAATCTACAGTATTTTACTATGATAGCAACTATGGACAATAAATAGACATCCGAAACCTGTCCACTTGATGGAATGCAACACTGAAATAACATATTCATTCATTCATTATCTCCCGCTTTATTCTCTATTAGGGTCGCGGTGGGGTTCCCCATGTTCCATGTTTTGATCCATGTTTTTGGACTGTGGGAGGAAACCGGAGAACCCGGAGGAAACCCACGCAGACACGGGGAGAACATGGAAACTCCACCCAGATGGGGATTCGAACCGGGAATCCCTAGTGCTGAGAGGCGAACATGCTAACCACTAAGCCACCGTGCCGCCTGAAATAACATATTAAATAACCAATAGGTATTTAAGGTAACTAAAAATGTATTTATGTTTTTTTTTTATTCATCTTTTTCATTCCCACAATGTTTATTCCTCAAACACGCAAATTGATTATTATGCAAATTAGGCGGTGATGTCATTTACTGACTGTGCTATGTTTACGACAACCAATAGCTACTTTCCTCTCCAACTAAT
The DNA here is from genome assembly GCA_019802505.1 of Corydoras sp. C115. Classification (NCBI taxonomy): domain Eukaryota; kingdom Metazoa; phylum Chordata; class Actinopteri; order Siluriformes; family Callichthyidae; genus Corydoras; species Corydoras sp. C115. The sequence continues at coordinate 3,836,668 of JAFMOC010000025.1, forward strand.
TGGCAACAGTGCGCGCGCGCACACACAAAACACAAGGATGGAGAAGACCACAAAGAACACATTTAACTAAGTGTCTATGTCATTTAACACAAACCTAAGAACCCTGATATGTCTGATATGTCAGGTGACATCAGAATCATAATTCTTCATTAATCCCCGGGGTGAAATTGCAGAATTTAGAGGTTAGTTTATTTATTTTCCTTCTGCACAAGGCGATAATAAAACGGGTGTTCAAAATGATACCCTACAGTTACAGTGTTAGAAATAAGTGAAAATAACATCGTAACAAATGTTAAATTATGCTGACCTGCAGGGGAACACGCTTACATAGGTGGTGGTACGATCAACACTGAAAATATTCAAAAACCAACTGGTTGACTTATTATTAAGTTAAGAGGAAAACTGTGGTTTTAAAAGCCTGGATAAGGTACTACACATTAAGTAAACTTCAGAGTTTGTGTTTACTACTATACATTCCTAAAGTGGTGTGTAATTTATGGCACCATTGTGGTGTTACAGTCTAATAAACCTATATCTTACCATAAACCTGAACATTTTGCTAAAGTAATATAACACAATGTTTTTGATGTAAATCATAACTTGCTGTTGTTTCCATTTGGAATTGCATTATTGTTTGTTTGTGCTGCATCAGAGAATGTAAATGCCCTAATGTAATTTTATTTAAGAACTTACATTGCCAATCAAACACTGCGTATAATTGGGTAAAGAGAAATAAAGGACTTGTTTATTATGGTTTCTAAAATAACAATTTCTGTACACAACAATTTCATTCATCATAGTTTGTTTTTAGTTATATTTAAGTAACTATATAAGTTGATGGCGTCTCAGGCTTAAATGTCAGAGGTTGTTGATTTAGAACAGTGTTTGATGCTCTTAGGAATGCCGGCCCTTGTAACTTAAGGAAAAGCATTTAACTTTCTTTATTAAACAGTATAATGATGGTCAAAAGGTAACACAAGCACTTATCATTATGTACTGTACGTCAGTGAGCAAACACACTACATGTCTAAAAAGGTTATAAACATTTCAACTCAACAGTATGTGTATAGTTATATTTATATTTAAATCGAAAAGTCCAGCGCCCAAAACATTCTCCCCTGGATGGGCATGTGGAACACCCCTCACCCCCTCGTGACCTTAGTAGTGGATTAAGCGAAAATTCACAAATGAATGAATTAAATTTTAAAGTATCAACTAAAAATCTAGATTAAAAGACACTGATGTCACAAACATCTTAATCAGAGCAGAGAAAAAATCGAACAGAGAATTAACATAGATTAATCAAAATTAAAACCACAAACAAGTTAGTAACCTAAAGGAAAATATTCATTCATTCATTATCTCCCGCTTTATCCTCTATTAGGGTCGCGGTGGGGTTCCCCATGCCCATCCAGGGGAGAACGTCTCGGGCGCTGGGCAGATAGACCCAGGACAGGGCGCCAATCCATCGCTGGTAAAGGAAAATATATTTAAAAAAATACATTTACATTTAGCTATTTTATCCAAAGAAAACCAGCTACACTGTTGTAATATTACACCAGGATTATCAAATCATTTTCAATTCCAGCTTCCAATCCAGGAGAGGATCAGGGCTTGTACTAACAATTCAGTAACTTGTTCAATCAAGAAAGGTCTGATCTTTCAATAAGTAACTATTTTTAAAAAGAACATAAGAATAGGGCGGCACGGTGGCTTAGTGGTTAGCACGTTCGCCTCTCAGCACTAGGGATTCCCGGATCGAATCCCCATCTGGGTGGAGTTTCCATGTTCTCCCTGTGTCCGCGTGGGTTTCCTCCGGGTTCTCCAGTTTCCTCCCACAGTCCAAAAACATGGATCAAGTCAATTGAGTTCTCCAAATTGCCCCATATAGAGTGTGTTTGTGTGAGTGAGTGTGTGCTCAGCGATAGATTGGCGCCCTGTCCTGGGTGTATCTGCCCAGCGCCCGAGACGTTCTCCCCTGGATGGGCATGGGGAACCCCACCGCGACCCTAATAGAGGATAAAGCGGGTGATAATGACCATGAAAAAGTACCATGGAAAATAAACTAGAGCTGTCAGTCTATGAATCTGTAAAACAAGACACACAGTATAGTAGATGCCGTCATTCATTCACTCATTATCCTCTGCTTTATCCTCTACTAGGCTCGCGGGGGGTTCCCCATACCCATCCAGGGGAGAACATTTCGGGCGCTGGGCAGACAGGGCACAGTGAGCACACTCAAACACACAGACACACACACAAACACACTATATGGAAATTAGAGCATTGGATTTATCTTAAATCCATGTTTTTGGACTGTGGGAGGAAACCGGAGAACCTGGAGGAAACCCATGCAGACACAGGGAGAACATGGAAACTCCACCCAGATTGGGATTCAAACTGAGAGGTAATCATACTAACTGCTAAACAAAAACAAGGGCAATTGAAATATTAGTGTGCTAAATACGTTTGTTATAAGAACCTAGAAGTAAAGGGTGTGCACAGTAGAACAGGAAAGAAATTAAAATGTGGAAGTAGAAATAAACAACTTGGTACTGAAGGGTAGTTAAAACACAAAACAGTTGCATCATATTTGCATCAACTCGGAGAAAGAAGGTAAAGCAGAAATATAAACTTGCAATCCTGGAGAAAATATTTGTGCCTCATAGTCTTACAAAATAGAGAGTTTATAAAGAATCTTCATCAATTCATTATCTTTGCTTTATCCTCTACTAGGGTCGTGGGGGGGTTCCCCATGCCCATCCTGGGGAGAACGTTTTGGGCACTGGGCAGATACACCCAGGACAGGGTGCCAATCTATCACTGGGCATACACTCACTCATACACACACAAACGCACACTACATGGGGCAAGTTAGAGCATTCAATTTATCTTGAATTTATGTTTTTGGACTATGGGAGAAAACCTGGATCACGCCAACGTGCACACAGGGAGAACATGTAAAGCACCCAGATTTGGATTCAAACCTGAATCCCCAGCGGATGTGCTAACCACTAAGCCACCATGCTGCTCAAAGAACAATGTAATTGTTTCACAATGTGAAAGTTGAAGGTACCAATGAGAACAATTTTATTTATGTGATGCTTCTTTTATTTGGTGGTTAGCACATTCTCCTCTCAGTGCTGGGGATCCAGGCTTGAATCCCAATCTGGGTAGAGTTTCCATGTTCTCCCCGTGTCCGTGTGGATTTCCTCTGGGTTCTCCGGTTTCCTTTCACATTCCAAAAACATGGATTCAAAGTAAATTGAATGCTCTAAATTAGGGGTGTCTTCAACTAAGGATTTTCATAGTCGAATCTGATTCGTCAGATTTTCCCTATAGTCGACTGATAGTCGAATCAGTTAAAATTTCACCACAAGATGGCGCTATAAGCGTGGTTTTTAAAAAAGATTTTTTTAAAAATATTTTACTTGTTTTTCTAGAGCACCGTAAATGGGATCTCCGTTTGGGGGGAGCTTTATTAATGTGTAGCCTATTGTTAAACCCACACATCATTTAAAAAATATATCAACAGAAATTAGGATGATTTTATTTGACAAAAGTCTATATATATAACGAAAACAAAGACATTTCATGTAAAAACTAATGCTTAGCAGCAGCCATGGGCACCCCCATGTGGTCAAAATGGTACATTCGACTATGAGGTTCATAGTCGACTACGGTTCTCCGAATCGAATCGTCGAATCAGCGAATATTGCAGCTCACCCCTACTCTAAATTGCCCCATACAGTGTTGTAATGAGGGGTGGGCGTGAAGAGAACTAGTCAGAGGATTTCTTCTGATAGGAACAGGCTTTATTACAGAGCATTTAAGATCACACTCAAACTACAGCTGTAATGGCCTGGTGTCGCTCGCCGTGGGGTGCTAATGTTTTTTTACCCATGATTGATACCATCAGCTTAACGGTGAACACTGAGACTTGTGGAAGCATGTCCAGCTAAAATAACAGTCACCAATACTGACCCCTCAGAACAACACGCTTAAATTATGCGCAGGCAGAACATTTATTATTAATAAGAAATTTTAACTAACAGTGTAGCAGTCCTCTGATGCCTACCGTGTTCTGTGGTCTATTCAATAACATGGCATGATCTGCAGTGTCAAATGTTGTACCTTGGCTGCAGTAAGTGCATGTGTACTCAGCCATATAATCCCACTATCCAATTTTATAAATTTCCAATGTACTCTGCCCTCATTTATATTAAATATATATAAATATATATATATATAAATATTATATATATATATATATATATATATATATATATATATATATATATATATATATATATATATATATATATATATATATATATATATATATAAAATACATTTTAGGGTCGGGGTTCTCAGCTGGTCTTGGCATGGGACCGACATTTTTTGTCATGAACATATGTACAGTAAATTTAAAAGTAATTACTTTTAAAGTTACTTGTTACAATACTCATCTCCAATTTATGAAAATCCACATTTTAAATATATTTTTTAAATACAAATTTGAAGAGAAGGGTATTTTTTTTAATCCATCCACAAACAAGCAGTGAAAACTAAAGCATCCATTTCCATTTAAATCGATGTAAATCCATTTGGTCTAGAGACTCCAAAATGCACACCATAAACACTTTTTAAGGACAATGAATGAAGTGTTTAATGCTGAGAATAAAACCAAAAAAATTGTATATACAGTAATGTATTAATTACATAAATGACTAATGTAAACAGTAAATGAACATTTAACAGATCGGTATTCACATTTCTCATCATGTAACTGTTTTATTCATTCATTCATTCATTCATTATCTCCCGCTTTATCCTCTAGTAGGGTCACGGTGGGGTTCCCATGCCCATCCAGGGGAGAACATCTCGGGTGCTGGGCCACCCAGGACACACCCAGGACAGGGCGCCAATCCATCGTTGGGCACACACTCACTCACACAGACACACTCTATATGGGGCAATTTTGAGAATTCAATTGACTTGATCCATGTTTTTGGACTGTGGGAGGAAACCGGAGAACCCGGACACGGGGAGAACATGGAAACTCCACCCAGATGGGGATTCGAACCGGGAATCCCTAGCGCTGAGAGGTGAACGTGCTAACCACGAAGCCACCGTGCCACCCTTGTAACTGTTTTAATTGATCCAAATTACTAAAAACTTTAATCTTTGATTTTTTTTTAAGTTCATTAACACCTTTTGTTAATGCTGATTATTTTGTTTATATATTTTAATTCTTTTGGCCTTTTTTTATTCCCTGTAATCAAATAAGGTTTTGTTTTGTAAAACGCCACCAGTAACACTTTATGCCTGTCCACTTGGTCCCTCACAGACCCCTACAAACGTACCATACTGTGTCCTTAAATACTGTGTTTTATTAGCTCTAACTGCTTTTCATGCTTGTTTCTTTTGAGGTGTTGCTAATTTCCTGGAGATGTGGTAAGTTCTTTATCCATATCTGCCAAACCACTGCGGCTACGACAATTACTGAATGGAACCTGGATTTCTATCGGACTGGCAGTGCTGCAGGATGAACTCAATGGACTTATATAGTTTTACAATTGATAAATACAAGTCACCTGATCGGTGGCACGGTGGCTTAGTGGTTAGCACGTTCGCCTCTCAGCGCTAGGGATTCCCGGTTCGAATCCCCATCTGGGTGGAGTTTCCATGTTCTCCCCGTGTCCGCGTGGGTTTCCTCCGGGTTCTCCGGTTTCCTCCCACAGTCCAAAAACAAGGATCAAGTCAATTGAATTCTCAAAGTTGCCCCATATAGAGTGTGTCTGTGTGAGTGAGTGTGTGCCCAGCGATGGATTGGCGCCCTGTCCTGGGTGTATCTGCCCAGCGCCCGAGACGTTCTCCCATGGATGAGCATGGGGAACCCCACCGCGACCCTAATAGAGGATAAAGCGGGAGATAATGAATGAATGAATGAATGAAAGTCACCTGATCATCACTCAATCTGTACATGTCTGTCCTACACTGTTGATGTTGCCTGGCCGCTAAAGATGGACGAGTCCCCCACTGAGCCTTGGTCTTCCCAATGTTTCCTCCTTAAAAGAGTGTTTTTTCTTGCCACTGTCACAATGTGACAATGACAATGTACTATTGTAAAAAATGCTCTATAAATAAATTACTTGAACTTGAACTATAATTCAGGTGACCAGCTACTTTTACTACCATACAAGAACACTGGTTTTTGGAGTGGGAGCACCCTACACTAAATAAATAGAAATAAATCAAAGGCAAAAGATTGGGCACTTACCCAAACAGGACTTGAAGCAGCTGCACTGAGCGTGTTGACTACAATCAGTCAACACTATCCACCCTAGTTACTTAACCACAATGGACCAGCATGGTTAGGAAATAAATAATAATGCTTAAATCATGGACTACTAAGCCCACCCAAAATGGGGGGAAAAAAACATCCTCACAAAGCCAGTAGCCTTTTTTAACCCTGATTTTAGAGAGAGCTGGGGACCGGATCGCTGCCCCAATCTCTGTGGCAAAAAAAAAAAAACCTTCTAGACACAAATATTACATTAAGAATACCCAAGAAGAAGAAATAGAAACAGTACATTTGAACAAAGCAAAAAAACAACTTTGTAGTACAAGTCAGAAAAATATAAAAAAACTGTTTTGTTGAGGCGGCACGGTGGCTTAGTTAGCACGTTCGCCTCTCAGCGCTTGGGATTCCCGGTTCGAATGCCCATCTGGGTGGAGTTTCCATGTTCTCCCCGTGTCTGTGTGGGTTTCCTCCGGGTTCTCCGGTTTCCTCCCACAGTCCAAAAACATGGATCAAGTCAATTGAGTTCTCCAAAAATTGCCCCATATAGAGTGTGTATGTGTGCGTGTCTGTGTGAGTGAGTGTGTGCCCAGCGATAGATTGGCGCCCTGTCCTGGGTGTATCTGCCCAGTGCCCGAAACGTTCTCCCCTGGATGGGCATGGGGAACCCCCCCACGACCCTAATATAGGAAAAAGCGGAAGATAATGAATGAATGAATGAATGTTTTGTTGATTCAGTCTGACTTGGTAAAAAAAATTGTATTTGTTAAACTTAAATTTATGACTGACTCACATTTAAAAAGTTAAGACAAAGGCATGTTTACCAAAGGGTCATGTTACGTTTTCATGTAATGATTTTTTTTTTTGTTTATACAACAATTGTTTGAGAATGTAGGATACTTCCACTGTATGTGAAAGGGGGCATTAACTGACATGTGATTCATCAAATTAATGAGAGGATGAACAGTCTATTCCCAGACCATGTTTATTAGAACATGACAGCAAAATAATTATGTCTTCACAATTTACAGTCCATATCATGTCATGTCAGTAACATTCAAGCTACTGTGATGAACAAAGTCACATGGGCTCAGGAGAAAAAGTAATTTATTCAACTTTTGCTAAATCCACTACTATGGTCATGGGGTAGGGGGGTTCCCCATCCAGAGGGGAACGTCTCAGGCACTGGGCAGATACACCCAGGACAGGATGCCAATCTATCACTGGGCACAGACTCACACTCACTCACAGACACACACACAAACACACCATAAATGGAGCAATTTAGAGCATTCAATCTACCTTGAATCCATGTTATTGGATTGTGGGAGGAAACCGGAGAACCCGGAGGAAACCCACGCAGACACGGGGAGAACATGGAAACTCCACCCAGATTTGGATCCGAACCTGGAATCCCCAGCATCACTAAGCCACCATGCCACCAGGAGAAAAAAATATTGATATTGATTGATTATTGCTGTTTGGTGTTCTTTTAAAAAACACAACCAGAAAATTTTATATGCAAATAGGACGACATGAAGATTTTGCAGAAATATGTCAGATAAGGCCACCATTTAGATTTTGAACTTTAGATTAAATCAATGACATTGACTTAATATACAGTCCATTCACAAGTTTGCCCCAGCTCCTTTCAGTTCCACTTACAGTAAAGATGGACTTGTAAAGTTCTCAATTACATTCTGGTTTAATCTCCTTTACTCTGTTCTCTAATGGTCAGGACCCCTATAGTATCACCACAGAGCAGGTATTATTTGGTTGGTGCATTATTCCTATCCCAGCAGTGTTACTGAGGTGTGAAGACGTAATCCACAGGAGTACTGCTTCAATAAATCCCTCTCACCACATCAGTGTCTATTTTAGACATTTTAGATGATCATTGCTTTAGAAGGAGTAAAGAAAAGAAGAGCTGTTATCTTTCAACAGAGACAGTACCTTCCACATTATCTCTCTCTCTCTCTCTCTCACACACACACACACACATATGGATGGCCATTTGAGTAACATTTCTAAATTATGAAGAAATGTATAGTCCTTAAATTTGTAAATATGTGCTGACAAATTTAAGACACATCTCCTGTGGCACAAAGTGACCTCACTGACTGTGAACTATTTGTGTGATTAATCAAAATAGAAATAATATTTTTTTTAATCCTTGAGCTTAAAACTAAGTGTTATTTCATCTCTTTTTCACTATTTTAACAAAACACCAAAAGAACTGAGTGACACACCAGATCAAAGTATTAGAACACTACAAAGGAGCCAACCCCAACACCATGAGTCTCCATCAGACCATATAGTTCACTTAAGAGGAAAATAAAATACTAGTTTTTATTTATCTGTTTTTGTTAAAGGGCAAATTAAAATGTTTTGTTTCACTGACTAATTCTTAATAACATATTTTAACTTTTACAGGAGGGTGTGGGTGGGAATCGTTGAAATAAATAGTTTTAAATGTTTGCTAATTTATTGATGTCATTCTGTGATTTGGTGGTTTGTCTGCTAAAAACAAATGACCAAGAACACAAATATGTCATCTATTTAATTCAAACATTGGTAAAAAAAAATAATAATAAAAAAATAAAAAATAAAAAAAAAAGTGGCTGAAATAATAACACTGTAAAAAACATGTTCTGCACTTCCAGTTAAATTATTACATTTTTTTGTGGTTTCAGCTTCAGCCCAAATTGTTCATTTTGGTGCATTCATAGTTAATTCATTATCTTCCGCTTTATCCTCTATTAGGGTCACGGGAGGTTCCCAATGCCCAACCAGTGGAGAACGTTTCGGGCACTGGGCAAATTCACCCAGAACAGGGCACCAATCTATCTTTGGGCAGCATTTCTAGTTAAAGCCTACAAAACCACATATGAAGGTTTTACAAATTTTGGTAATTTTTCACCATCAAATTTTCACCCCAGATCAAAACAGAAAGTGCAAAAAGTTTTATTGTATATAGAAAGAATAATTTTAAAAAAATGCATGGTTTACTTCCAAAAAATCTTTATTTTATTAAAATAAACTTTACTGAGCAAAAATACACAACAGTGTACACAACTGATATAAAAATATATATTACAGAGATAAATACCTTCTTTAATTATGTTGTCGGTATAATTTGTTGAGTAATGAGGTCACCTCATTTAATTCTGTTTTATTACAACCTTTACTTTATTGGCCACTTATTAGTGGTTGCATGTGCACTGCACTGCACTGATTCCATCTTCTCTTTCAGACTCAGGTACTGCCAAAAAGAGAGACAAAAACATGTGTATTTATTTATCAGCATTACATCATTTATTTATCTATACATATACATACATCTTTTGGTTTTTATCCCAATCAGGATCATGAGAATGTAAAGCCTATGTGTATGTGTGTATATATATATATATATATATATATATATATATATATATATATATATATATATATATATATATATATATATATATATATATATATTTTTTTTTTTTTTTTTTTTTTTTTTATAACTAAGTAGTGAGTAGTTTAATAACTAAGTAGTGAGTAGTTTAATAACTAAGGGCAAATATGTTATGATCACTACATACCTTCTTCCTACTGGCGATGGCCTGTTGGATCCACAGCAGCTCCATGGCCAGAGCATTTCTTTGCTGGAGCAGACCTTCTAAGATTAAGATTAAGATTTAAAAAAATGTATGTATACATCTTATATATATATATATATATATATATATATATATATATATATATATATATATATATATATATATATATATATATATATATATATTGGCTTCTGACTTGTGGTGTTCTCATTTGTAAGTCGCTTTGGATAAAATAAATGTAAATGTAAATGTGAATATATATATACACTGTATATATATATATATATATATATATATATATATATATATATATATATATATATATATATAGTGTTATTTAATAAACATTACTTCTTTTTTACTATGCAAGAGTACTTCTGCTGTTGACTCTACCCACTGCTGAAGTTTCACAACTAATGTAATTTCTCCAGTAAACACAACCTGATCTGTTCTACAGGCATTAAGCAATACTAGCTGCATTACTATTATGCACATCATTTAGGAAACAGAGTGGATCCAACAGCAATCCATGCAATAATTTCTGCTGTGGACAGCAATATTATGTGTATATGTTCTGCTTTACTCACAAGGATAGCATAAACTAAACCAGTGGTTCTTAAACTGTGGTACGTGTACCACCGGTTATACGCAAAGTAGCACAATGCGGCACGCCAGATAATGGTATAGATACACAATACATTATATTTCAAGATATATTTTATAAACTGCATTGTAATTTGGCCACTAGATGGTGGTACTTGATTGTTAGAGAAACCGGAGTAAATCATTTCGCAAAAATCCAGTTAATTCACGATTTTGCTTTCATTTATATCGAATTATATTTTAAAATTTTGTTTGTAACGATTTTTATAAAAGCAATACGGCTGTGTATTAATTTATTCATTATCTTCCGCTTAATCCTCTATTAGGGTCACGGGGAGGGGAGGGGGGGGGTTTCCCCATGCCCATTCAGGGGAGAACGTTTTGGACGCTGGGCAGATACACCCAAGACGGGGTGTCAATCTATCACTGGACACATACCTAGTCACACAGACACGCACACAAACACACTCTATAAATGACAATTTGGAGAATTCAATTTACCTCGAATCCATGTTTTTGGACTATGTGAGGAAACCCCAGAGGAAACCCATATGGACACGGGGAGAACATGGCAACTCCACCCAGAGTGAGATTCAAACCTGGATCCCCAGCGCTGAGAGGCTGAAATGGTCACCACCAAACCACCGTGCTGTCCAGGTTTTGTATTATTGTGAATAAATTGAGGGAAAGTGGTGTAACTGTACTCCGCTACACATTGCGCCCAGCGTAACCTCTTTTTTTGTGATTTATTCACACTAATGCCACGCCCTCTCGTACCTTATTGCTTTAATATATAATCACACCTAACTGATGATTGTCATATGCTGTTCTGTGATGAGAAACAGAGGTGGTAGTTAAAGGTTTTGGTTTGATAATGTCTGAAAAGTTTAAGAACCACTGAAATAAACTAATGGACATTAGCTGTGTCCACAAGAAACGTCTTAATATGCAAAGCTCTTCATCTCAAATTCCTAGTGCACACCTTTTGTCAGAATACTGCTGGTGTCTTGACAATTGAGGATTGCATCTGTTTCATTGACACCCTCCTTAAGCGGTCTTTCTAAATCTGGTTTAACCTCCTGTGGTGCATCACTCTCACAGCAGTCCTTGTTTGTACTGGGACTCGGCTCTTCATCTCTCTCAGGCACCAAATCCTTAGAACAAAGAGGGAATGTTTCATTCTGTTTCTGTACTTCATCCAGGGCTTTAGGGCAGACTTGTTTTTGACTCTTGGAATAGCAATAAGTGGAAAAGACATTTTCTTCCTAAAGGAACAAAACAGAAAAAACAGAAATAGATATTAGCAGCTCATATGTATAACAGCATTTGAGTACAACAATTTTATTAATTATTACTCTGCACGGTGGCTTAGTGGTTAGCATGTTTGTCTCTCAGCACTGGGGATTCCAGGTTCGAATCCCTGGGTGGAATTACTATGTTCTCCCTGTGTCCGCGTGGGTTTCCTCCAGGTTCTCCGGTTTCCTCCCACAGTCCATCAACTTGGATTCAAGGTAAATTGAAAGCTTTAAATTGCCCCATATAGTGTGCGTTTGTCTGAGGGTGTCCAGTGATAGGGCGCCCTATCCTGGTTGTAGCTGCCGAGCGTCTGAAACGTTCTCCCCAGGATGAACAGACCCTACTAGAGGATCCCAGGTCCACTAAAGTTACCAATGTGGGTCCTTGAGCAAGACCCTTAACCCTCATTGCTCCAGGGATGTTGTGATTAACCCTGTGTTCACCTTGTAAGTCGCTTTGGATAAAAGCGTCCAATAAATGACCAAATGTAATGTAAATGTAAATGTAATTAAGCCAAAAATAATGAATGAAGGAATGAATGAATGAATATGCAGTTTGGGTAGTTTGAAATTACGTTAGCCTTTTACATACATGAATCAATGAAAATGTATTCATTTGAAATATTTACTTGTTACACATACAGCACAGAGCCTATAAATCTTATAAACTATTAAGCTGTATCTTATGTGTATAGAACAGTCATTCTATTCTATTCTATTTCTCAGCATTTTGAAAGGTCACATTTCTTACTGATTTTAAATGAGACTGGATTCGAAACAGGGAAATGAAGCATCATGTCTATACTGTCCGCAAAAGGATAACCGCAGCAAATATCAACAGTAAGTTATGATTAAAAATAAAGGTCTTAATAGCATTTAATTTTGTAACAAAGTTTCAGAAGTTTTTTTTTTAATTATGTATAATTTGTAAAACAAAAATAACAAAAATATCTGACTATAACTTTTATCTACTGTGTAGTTTCTGTACACAAGCTTTGGGAGACAATATTAACAAGCTGACATTCATATTCTAAAACACATCATCCATCCATCCATCCATTCATTCATTCATTCATTCATTCATTCATTATCTTCCGCTTTTATCCTATATTAGGGTCGCGGGGGGTTCCCCATGCTCATCCAGGGGAGAACATTTTGAGAGCTGGGCAGATACACCCAGGACAGGGCGCCAATCCATCGCTGGGCACACACACAATCACTCACTCACACAAACAAACACACACAATATGGGGCAATTTAGAGCATTCAATTTACCTTGAATCCATGTATTTGGACTGTGGGAGGAAACCCACGCGGACACGGGGAGAACATGGAAACTCCACCCAGATGGGGATTCGAACTGAGAATCCCTAGCACTGAGAGGAGAACGTGCTAACCACTAAGCCACCGTGCCGCCGCACATCATACAAGTTTTCCAATTGAATTCTGCCAGACCTCTCAATGAGGATGAGTCTCCCATTGAGCCTCGATCCTCCCAAGGTTTCTTCCTTAAAATAACAACGCAACAGGGAGTTTTACTTGCTACTGTCGCTTTGGCTTGCTCTTTGGGTGTTTAAAGCTTATAACTCTGTAAAGCTTCTTTGTGACAATGTACTATTGTAAAAAGTGCTCTAATAATAAATTACTTGAACTTTAATCCTTAATTTATCAATGAAAAATGTACAGCACAAAAACCTGTGCATTCATGTTAATTTATAACTGGAATGAAAATAACATTACAGGATCAGTAAAGTGAGGTTTGGGTATCAAAAGTCCCCTCCAAATCAGGTGGTCCACTGAGCCCTCCAGTTCTCTCACTATATCTTCATACTCAGTCTGAACAGTCTTCAGCTTTGTTCTGAACAAACATCCACGACAACGAGCCTGCAACAGACAAACAAATGCCACAAAATCAGAACTATGAACAAAGATCTTAGTGTTAAGAGTCAATAGTTTAAAGCTGTGTGTATTTATGTGCTTCTTTTAATATTGGGGTTGGTATCATTTTTTTGTTTACAATGTTTTTATCTATACACACTATATGGCTTACACTTATACATCACATATACACTTTTCCTTTTTTGTAAATGTTATTTGCAAGTTTACAAGGTGTACCATTCAGAAGTGCATTTGTGATGTCACACACTGATGTTGGCTCACACTGTGTAGTTAAGCTCAAAGGTCTTCATTTGAGCTGAAGCTTTATGAAGGTCAATCAGGTTCCAACACACCAAACTTACCCAAACGTGTTTATGGACCTTGCTTTGGGTGCTGAAGACAAATGCTTCCCTTAAACCATTCACTCAGTCATTCATTCATTCATTATCTTCTGCTTAATCCTCTACTAGGTTCACAGGGCCCATCCAGGGGGAAACGTTTCGGGCGCTGGGCAGATACACCCTGGACAGCGTGCCAATTTATCGCTGCCCACACACTCACACTCTATATGGGGCATTCAATTTAAATTGAATCCATGTTTTTGGACTCTGAATGGGAATGAGAACCCGGAGGAAACCTACGTGGACACGGGGACAGCATGGAAACTCCACCCAGATTGGGATTCAAACCTGGATCCTGTTAAGTTCCAATAAACGGTCATAAGTCGGCGGTTTTGATCCAAAAGAATTTAATGCGTTTTACTGAATAGTCAAACAAGTGTACAGGAAAAATCATCAATGGCGGGCAACCACAATTGATGAGAGAGCTCTGAGGTCTCAAAGATCCAGCTTCAGTATATAACCCTTAGGTGGGCTGTCCTTCTTCTGTTGGTGAATGTGACTGGACCTTCCAAATATGGTGGGATTTTCTGAGCCCCCCAGTCCCAATAATACTTTTAACAAATGTTACTTGCCCCCTAAATCTATATTTTCACAGGTCACTCTGCGACCAGACTTCATGCTCATTCGACAAGTGGTCATTCCTACAATTACACACACTCAACCCCCACCTGGTCATTCCCGCAGCCATTCAGCAGTTGTTTACATATCGTAAATTACAAAAATATCATTACAATGGTAAAAGCTTTCCAAAGTTGAGCAAACCTTTCAAATAATGCAATTCATATCTTTTTACGTTCAATAAATTCCAACATTCCCCAACACCCAAAACATGCCGCCCAGCTGAACAACACAAACATCTTATTTATGCAGACACGTGGGATCGTGCAGCCCCAAGGCTCGATTCTCATTACAGGTTTCAGGAGAACATACAAAATCCCCAAGTCCCAAGATACTGTGTTGTATTAGAACAGTGCAGCCCTTCCTCAGTGCTTTTAAATATACTTTAATGTATTAGTGTACCCTGTGCAACTCGAGACAGGTATAAATACTATATAAGAATATGTGAAAACACTGTACCTGAAACTGTACTATACACGACAGAAATTCCATTGAATTCAACTGAGTTGTTGAAACATCTAATAATAACTGTAGCGCTGTAAAGTTGTTCAGTAAGCTCCACACGATTCCAAACAGCTCATTCAATTCAGGTTTATAATACAAATTTCGACTCTTTTGTTTTTCATTTCATACGAAGTTTAAAATATGTATGAGTTCCATTTTAAGAGGAAAGCGTTACGAAGCAACAACAACAACAACAACGGCGATTCTTCTTCTCCATCTGTTAAACTGAGGCTTTGACTCGGTACGCCATCTACAGTATCGGAAAAGAGGTGCATTTTTAGTCGGCTAGCAGTAGTCGGTCTAATCTGTTGTTTAAAACTATACACTATACTTAATATTACACAAATAATATATACAGGGGCGGCACGGTGGCTTAGTGGTCAGCACGTTCGCCTCTCAGCACTAGGGATTCCCGGTTCGAATCCCCATCTGGGTGGAGTTTCCATGTTCTCCCCGTGTCCGCGTGGGTTTCCTCCGGGTTCTCCGGTTCCCTTCCACAGTCCAAAAACATGGATCAAGTTAATTGAGTTCTCCAAATTGCCCCATATAGAGTGTGTTTGAGTGAGTGAGTGTGTGCCCAGCGATGGATTGGCGCCCTGTCCTGGGTGTGTCTGCCCAGCGC